>CM036244.1:26831533-27249033 GCA_020698575.1 Bostrychus sinensis
AAAGAGCTGGCGTCAGTGTCGGTGATGGAGACAGGTCGTACAGCGTGCACACCCTCTCTGTTCCTGAACTAGTTTGGCAGGTTGACTTCCTGTGACCAGCTGCGTGTGTCATTTGTCCCGACTGTGACAAAGCCTGTCGTCGCTGCGCGTTGACAAACAAGCACGGCAGCATTCACTCCCAGGCGGGCCGGTTCTGGGAAGAAAAGGCTTTTAGAGACAGCCCTCGTGCATCCGCTGTCCTTATTCCCTGACATTGTCTCATAAACAGTGGCTCACCTCTGGAAGATCACATGACAAGAGCAAACAGGAACATCTGATGCCTCGGTAGCAGGGTAAACAAAGCTTGTCTCGCACAAATGTCTCAGTCAGGATGAGCTATGAGCGTCTGCTGAAAGAGAATGGTGCATGTCATAAGATTCACCTGTGGGTTCATATACTGTACTGTACTGTAATGCACTGTACCACTGTCCTGTACAGTATTATGCATTATTAAAATCATGTTAATTTCAGCCAATCAGAGCCTGGTTTAGTGTTGGTTAAAGTTTTGGTTTAGTCCTGGTTTAGACCTGATTTAGTCTCGGTCTTATTTTATTTTTGGCTTTGTCCTGGTGTAGTCCTTGTTTGGACCCAGTTTAGTCCTAGTTTAGACCTGCTTAAGTTTTTATTTAGACCAAGTTTAGAACTGGAAGTCTTTGTTCAGACCTAGTTTCATCCTGGTTTAGAACTAGTTTAGTCCTGGTTGAATCTTTGTTAAGCCCTGGTTTAGAGCCTGGTTAAGTATTTGTTTAGACTTAATTTAGTCTTGGTTAAGTCCTGGTTTAGTGTTAATATTGATTTTGAGTCTGGAGCTTTGTAAATCAAGTACACTTTTTATATGTCAGAGAGGATATCCCAATATTCAACATAGTACCATACCATATTACATGTTTTTATAGCGAGTATATGAGCATAGCCCTATATAGCACTATATTACACTCTTGAATAAACACCACTTTTCACTGTGGAAATAAATAATTACACCAGAATGCTTATGGTTTTTTCTTTCCCATTGAATTTTTTTTAATCACATCCAAACAAGCGTGCACCAGCCCAGCGCTCCTAAAAATACCCTGCTGTTTGCAACGGGAAGGTTTCCCATTCTCAGTGGTGCACGTGTCTCTGGAGAGAAAAAGCCCATAAACCTATAAACACAGACCTAGCAGTGCTGTTGTCAGTTTTTTTTCTGCTGAGATTAACTTGACGCCTTGGCCTTGAAAACCACAGTTCATCCGTTCAGCATTATTTAGAATTATACATATGTAGTATCAAATGGTGGGGGAGGCTACTGTTCTTAAATTCTCAAAAGGAAGACATCAAAAAAAGCTAAATCTGGTCTTAAAATAAGAAGCAGTGAGCACAGTTGTCCACCGAAGCTCATAAAATGAACATTATACACTTAGGCCCACTGTACATAGGCAGTAATCTCTCCTACTGAAAATAAGGATGCCATGTGTTTACAAGCGCAGTCTAAATACACTCAAGGAAAAAAGAAACGCACCATTTTAATTTTTTTCAATTTGTCAAAAAATATTACAGCCAGTGAAAAATTACAGATCTACAATGAGTTTAGTACTATTCTGAGTCAAAATGAAATGACTGTTTTCCTGGTTCCGGTTGATTGATTTTGATGAGCAATAACAACTGTATTTTTGTATTAATCACCTATGTCTGGGTCATGAGTAAAACTCAGAGATGAATTGGACCTGTCCTCAATTGTGCACAACCATTCCCTATAAAAAGACACCAAAATGGAAAAAAAGCACATTTGTTCACAATGCCACGACTACTGCAACCAGAGAGAGATCGCGCCATTGGCCTGCTTCAAGCTGGAAGGAGCACACGGGCTGTAGCCAGGGGGAGTTTGGAGTCCATCACTCTACTGTTGTACGCCTTGCTGAGTGTTTCCACACCTTGCGGTGAATGGTGGTCATGTTAATTATTGACAATGGAATCAGATACCTGTGTTTTTGTTTACTGTGATGCTTTATTGTTTGGTCATGTTATTGTTATTGAAACTGTCATAAGCATTGATTAATTGGGTCTGAATATCAGGGACGGGTATATGGTTAATGTGCACATGTAATATTTCCATCAAAAATAAGTAACCAAAAAAAAAAAAAAAATGTGTTAAAAAAGCAGTGGTGCGTTTCTTTTTTCCTTGAGTGTATATTCTGTTCTGACATCAGGTTCAAGACAGCCATCGGCTCCAACAACACTGAACTGTTTTCTTGACAATAATGGATTCTTTTGATCCTCCCACATTCATGCAGTACATGTTCCATTTGATGTTGGAGGTAAATGAGAGGGTTATTCATGATTCAGGCCTGACAGTGGATGAATGAAACTGGATCTCTGGCACTTTTAGTTACAGTTAGCAGCAAGGCACTGTTCCTATCTCGCAATGGTGGAGAAACTAGGGATCCTCTAGTTCAAGGGTAAATGCTCTACAAATTTAGCCACAAAGGTTTTATAGCTCACAATGGGGAAGATGTTGTCTAAGGATACAGCTCTCTCTGTTTTATATTTTTTGGATGACAGTGAAGGGTGGGATTAAATAAGTTTTACTTCTTCCCATTCGTTTTTGAGCAGATTGTTTCTATATGGTTGTTATGAAAACTTATTTGTTTTGATGAAATTAATGAAATGTTCTTTTATGAAAATGTAGAACAGATATAGGTTGCTGGGTACATGCTAATTTATTTTCTTTTTATTTATTTTGTTTTCTTTCTGTCTTGTATTCTGTTGTTAAATTGCACACCATGAACTAGTTACATGCTAGGAATAAATGAAATAATACAAACACAAAATAATACCATATCTTGCAAGGGTAAAGAATTATGTATGTAATATATAATGTAAAAAATACCTGGATTCAGACAGCGTTCTGAATCTACACCAAAAACAAATCCTTTCCTCTTTGGTCCATTACTAACCTTCACTAAAAACTGAATTAAAATCTGACCATCTGATGACCTTCAAATAAAACAAATTCAAAACAACTAATCTAAAAAGAGTGGGCAGCAACAGGCTTCTGCTTAACCCTAATTCAAGCTAACTATTTTCCCACACACTGTACTTCAGACTGGTCCATGGAAACAATGCAGCCTAATCCAGGTCCAGGTTTTTTAATTCTCCAAGATGATTTCAATGACCTTCACACACCCACGAGCCCGGTCTACAGCATTGCAGGCAAATGAGCGTTAATTAAACAAGGACATTTGATCATTCAGATTTACAAATGAGTCTGGAGCTTAAAAACTGATCACTTTAAGCCCAAAGGGTGATCTGATAACATGCAGAAGGTTAGCCAATTCAGCCAAACAGATTATATTGACTTTAAGCAGACATACAAATAGTTAACAACCTTGGCACCATATGGAAGATGGTGGTTTTGCCAAATAACACCCACACAACTGTAAAAATGTGAAGACAACATACTTTTGTTTTAAGTAATACTGAATAGTAATAACTAACAATGTGTTTTTGAAAAGGCACATTGTCAAGAGCAACACATGGAATCACAGTATCATATAGAAGTATGTAACCAGCATAGGTCAACTTTGGGATTTACTAAACATACAAATAAGAATAACCTCTAAGTGTTGGTGTTGTTTCTCTAAATTACATTATGAACAATATTGTATAAAACATTGCTTTTAAAAATATATATAAAAATTGGCATTGTGCTTACCCCTTTTTTATCACAAAGCTGACGTAAGGCATCTATAGAAAATGTAGTAATTCAAGTCACCAGGACAGATTGTGATGTCAAAAAATAAACATTCTTTAGTGCACAGAAAAATAAGGCTTCCAGTAAATTAGCTTCATCAAAACACTGGGGGAGTTGCTGTGGACACATCCAGGATAAGGTTAAAAACATAACTTTACTGTGATTGACAAAGAGACATTTTAGATACAGATTAACACTTAATTAGTGTTGTTTTCAAAATGGTGCAGCAGTGACAGGCTGGCTAAAAGGTAGGTAAACTATTATTCATCACAAAGCATGTTAAAAAGTAGATAAAACTGCTTTTTAAACATTACCTGTATTATACTTGTTATTGCAGTAGAGTCTGATGACAAGTAGCCTCAGGTCACCCTGGGCACTGCCTCCAACAGGTGTTTTGTCACGTGACTGTGGAAGACTAGCCTTCTTTTAACAGCTCTGATAAAAGATATCTAAAAGACCGATTTCACTGCTATTGTTTATATTGTATAATATTGTTTACATAACACTAGCAATCAGACTGGTTTTGAGGATCAGGTATGAGACACTTGCTTAGCCTGACTCCTAAATACCCAGTGCACCACAAAGCATAGACATTATCTTTGCCACAATTGGCTAATGGAGTACACGCAACATTATTTTCCTACACTATTCCCAATTACAGCCTACTCAATGTAGTTAAATATACGGATTTATAATACTGAAAGATTATGACTGATTGAACCTAAGCCACACTTTTATGAAACTAGCACTGTTTAAACATGGCTGCATGTGGCATTGTTTTTTCCTCTATACCAAGCATCTTTACCAATCTCATTCTCATGTAACACCTGTGACAGCTGGGCTGCTGCATGGAAGAGAGGCTTCAGTGTGTGAAGGTGGCCTGCCGTACGTGTCCAGCATGAAGACAAGACATTGTCTAATTGCTTTGCTTGAAATAGCCTGAAGTGCGGATGTGGTTGCACTCCCACTGCAGAGAGAAAAGGGATTGCCCCATCTTGTTAAATCACCACCCTGACCTCTGACCCTATGGTGACCACTCAGGGTGTGCTCCTGCACATGGACAGAGACCTGTGCTAATGCGTACCAACACACAGGGGCTGTAAAGACATGCAAGCCAAAGACAGAGGTGCACAGTCCAATCTATCCCTGCCTTGACTTTGGTGATAATAGAGATGACCCCAATCATCAGAGGAAGGAAAGGAAACAGTCCTATTCCCTTGCCAAGGCCAACTTTTATTGCTGGCCTCCATCGTACCCTTCTGATGACATGGCATTGGAGGTTGATCACCTATAATAGAGTCCAGGAGGGGTGCAGATTAAAAGTACAAATCACATTGTAAGCGACTGATCCAGATCACACTCAGTAACCTCCATCTTGGTGTGCAGAATTGAAACTACAGGGCTTCCATATTTCCAATCTCGCAGCTTGACTCACCTAAGAAAACAGATAACAAAGGATCAAAAGACTGGGGGCTTACACCACTGTGGGGGATATTAAGCCAGGTGCGCTACCTCTCAGCACATGTGCTTCAGTCTGAGCCTCCTGGTCGTCTCTCCTTTCTTTTCTCCTTCAATGCCAGATGGAAGGGGGTCGAGGTGCAACTCTAATGAAGTTAATTTCCCCTCAAGCAGGGTGTCTCTAGTGGTAAGGAGCAAAGTGCTGCACTCTATTTTGCACACACCACACGCAATGATTCCTGCTAGTGAATAAAATGTCACATCGGCTGATGAGCGTCACCTCACTGATCCATGAAGCTCACCAGACAAAGTCCCCCAGAGAGACCAGATCTTAAAATAACACAGCGTTCTCGGACTGAGCATAATCTCAGCGTGTCTCCACCGTGGCTCTGCTGTTCTCCCTAGAGCACAGAGGGAAGGTCACTCATCAAAAGTCATGTATTAGTCATTGAAATGTGAACAGCATGAGGCAGAAACAGTGACCCAAGTCAATGCTGGGATGCAACCAGCTTAGAGGTCAGGCCTTAACAGATGACTCCATATCGACCAAATGGAAAGGGGTGGTGGGGTCCTTTGTAGTAGCAGGTCTTCTCCACTCCACACTGAGAGACGGGAGATTGATGAATGAGTGTACAGCAGCTGGATAAGCCTCATGAGGTTGTCTGGTGATAGTAGTAGACAGAGTGGGATGACTGGTGGAGGCTGGACTCTCTCTGATCAAAATAAACCTGGCTTTAGAGGAAGCCTGCTGTTCAAGGCACTCCATGGTTGAGTGCCATCAGTTTGCCTGGTGACACATTGATGTACGCCATCTTTTTGCAATCCTTTTCATCTGACATGGCACAGTGACTGTGCATTTAAAGTTCAATCTGTCAGGTTTAATTTAAGGGTAGTCTCAGATGGGCTAGTGCTTTGATGAATGAACTACAGGCTTCATCTGTACACTCCTCTACACAGCCAGATGGAGTTGAAATTGAAAGCCAACAGGGAACATGTCCAGAAAACACTGTAACTCCTCAGTCATTTATCCACTATAGCTGTAAAAATGTACATTCACATCTGTTACATTGAAGTGCTAAGGACATGCAGCCAACATGTTAATGTACTGCTGTGCCACTGGAGCTGATGGAGTTCACTGTTCATCCAATTGCATATTCCACCATCCTACTCAGAATTCCCCAGCAACCCTCTCTAACCTGAGCTTTCTAAAAACAGCAAAAAGCTTAACGTCTGTGACAGCAGACGTCACATTGGAGGAGAGCGACTTTGATGAGGCCAATGCTTTTAGAGGCCTCTTTTGTTAGCGAGGAGCGAATCACGCCTTACAAGATAAATCATCCAGCTAGCAGCCGGCTTAGACTGTGTACAACCAGATAAGGTTGCCAAGGAAACCCTCCTGGAGAACCAATGAGCACTCTTTGCCACACCAACCTCCTTGATCTGTGCAAACAATTAATACCTTTGCCAGGCAAAGGGAGGGAGACAAGGCTGTGGGAGGCAGCCGCAAATCCCCCGGTGCTTAGCACAACATCATCCATGTGAATGAGGACAAGAGGCAGAGATGTCACAAATGGATATTGGGCTGGAGGACACTGAGGGATGATGTATGACTCATTGTACATTAATTCAATGAGAGAACATTTAACATTTAGTCCATGAATCTAATCTGCACACAAGCAGTAGTGCACACTGCTAATGTTCTTTTAAAAATGTTTTGGATGCACAGCAATAAAAGTGCCATTATATTCCTCCATACCTATTTAGAGGGCAGTTGTGATTACAACGTATCGCTGTAGCTGAATAAACTGGGCTTATAACAGAACTCCCAATGTGCAGAGCTGGTGGGAAGCCATTAGTAGCTGTGAGTGACTTCGACTAGCCACAGATCAATGCTCCAGGGCCCTATCTATTACTGACATCCAATTATAGCTATGGATGTCCACTTAGCACTGCAACTAAGTGCTTTAGTCTTTTTATTGACTACCTGTCAACTGCTTGCACACAGTGGAGCTATTGGCTAATAATCAGCTATCGATCCATCCATCATGTCAAGATCACTGGCGTGTTGTTAAGTAAAAAAAAAATATTTTGTGTTAGACTCAAAACTAAAACTCTCCCAGTCACTAACAAAGCATTTCACATTGTTCAATATACATAATTTGAAAGCTAATTTTGTACAACTTTGATTAGTGCTGGCTCACAATGAAAGTAATTACCTGCACATTATCTAACGCAGGAAACTGGGTGCAATTGAAAAAAAAACAAGCAAATGTTGGAACAAATAAGCATGATGCCACACACAACAGAGCGCAGCAGAGGGAAAACAAAGAGTCAATAAGGAATACCGGCTGAACCCTGTTTGTGGATGACCCAGGTTAACAACCTTTGCATGTTTATGCTAGGGCTGAATGAAGAGCATTGGCCGTGGCAGGCAGTGACTGTGGCTGCCTGCTTCATTGATTAATTACAGTCATTAAGCTGTTAGAAAGTCACCTCACCTGGTGTAAGGGCTGCAATACACTGGCTGATTAGAATTAATCACACTCAAAGAGCTGCTGGGGCTAAGATCTCTAAGGAGCAAGCCCTGTTAAAAAGGAGGGGGAAAAAATCCTCAATGAAAAAAGACCAATTTTTACATTTCTGATGTTTTATTATTTAAAAGTACAGCACAAAAATACATAAAGAAAAAGGTTGAAGCTCAAAGGATATCTTCTTACAATAAATCTACACCGATTCAAAAGCTACAGTTAATATTGTTAGTAGCATTTGTCATCAGTGTTTAGAGCTAAAAGGGACAACAGGCCCTACAGCTTGCTACAGTAATCAGCAGGTGAAAGGAAATTCTGAAGGTGTGTGTCTGGACAGCAAACTCTTCATCAGCTATACACACAAACAGAACCTAGTCTTACCAAATGTAATGTCACCAAGGTTTTAAATATTAAACAACCATTCCAGTTACACGGTACTGACAATGGTCTAATATCAACCCTCGTCTTTTTGCACTTGCCAAGCACAGCACGGCAACAGCATGAATATACAGAATAAACATCTTAAAATTATGCTTATTTCATTCAGCTGCATTAGGATTAGTTTAACAGAATACACACCCTCACATCCAGAGTCACAAACATGGACACATAAATATTACTGCCAAAGTAAAAAAATAAAAGGCTTTAAACCTGTGGTTATTGATAACTGGGGAGTCCGATTAGTAGAAGGGTAAGTAGGGTAGAAGTCTAAACCTGAACTTGCCTGGGCCACACTAGCAAAATGATCAGTTGGAGTCATTGCAAGAGGGGACACTACTGCACAAAGCACAGCACAACTGGACATTTTTGAGCAAAAACAGGGCAAACAAGGCACAAGAGAGGTCCAGCTGTGAGGGCGCACAGGAGAGGACAGGGCCGAAGTGTATAAGGCTCAATGAGGATTAGCATAAGGCAAAAATGAATAGACTACTACTATTCAGTGTTCCTGTTTTTGGATGGGTTAAAATGAATTTTGCAGACAATTGAGGCATTTGTTTCATTAATAACCAGACTTCTGATGGGATAAATATTTGACTCCTGAGCTGGTCTATGGCACATTCAAAAGATAAAAACAAAGTTAGCTTCACACTCAAATTTCTTTAATTTCTGAATACAATCTAATCTACCAAAACTAAAAAAAAAACTACAAAGACACTAAATACTTGTTCATATATTTTTGCCATTTAAGATGCATTTGTATGTGCTGCCATCTCACTATTAATGTCTGAGTAAGTTAAATTGAAGTAAACTTCTTATGGTTATTACGGGCTGTTGCCTATTGACAGTCAAACTCAATCAGTGGTGATTGCTCAATGAACCCTAATATCCAGCTGGCCCCATTATTTGGGAACTTTTTCTTAAGATTTCTGAGACAGGAATGGGGCTAGAGACTGTTCTATTGTTTTTATGCTCACTCAAGCAATAAGCTATAATCCACCCATACCTCCTCTTCACTACCAACCAGTCCTATTGCTGAAGAACACAAATGATAAGGCTCAGCAGCCAGCGGCTGATCTTACTAGTCCAAGGATTCAGATAAATGTCAATGATAAGGTTCTCCATCAAACTACACAGGTACGCAGGCATTCAAAAATCAATGAGTTTCAATCCCCCATTCACATAAACAGTTCTTTGTACAAATGCATGCAAACTGTACAGTTGGCCAATTAAGGGCCAAGATCTACAGAACACACAGTAACTTTACAGCAAGGGCCATCTATTAAAAACAACATGCATTCATTTATGTACAATATCATCTGTATATTTACCATTCTGGAGTATATCGACTCAAGTCCACAAAGTAAAATTCTATATTTGATAAAAAAAAGGTTCATGTGCTCTGTTGTGATTCCAGTACATTTGTCCAGCACCACGCTAGAGCCTTGTCTTCATATGGAGACTGATCTCCCAGTTGTAAGTAACTAAAAGTAGCTAAAATCAGCCTACTGTCTGAGGCCTTTCCCAGCTCCTGTACATCTTCATTGGCCGTGTCTGACTTCCTTACATCCGTCCTTCTGCTGCACAGTCCCTTCTCAGAGAGGCTGTGCTAGACAATGGATCCGTCCCTGTTCTGGGCAGGGATCATGACGGGGATTGCCCCCATGCGGCTGAGGTTAGGACCAGCCATCCTGGAGACAGTGGGTGGGGGCAGAGGTGCATGACTGGGGGGCCTCTCGTATTCCTCTGAAGATGGGATCTTGTCATACTGAGGTTTGACATACTCATGCAGGTTAGAGGGTGACATGGAGCCCAGGGAAGAGCGCTGGCTGCCCACAGTGAAGCTGCGTGCTGTTGAGACACGACTCTTGGGAGGTGGCACATCCTCTCTGAGAGCAAACAAAGAAAGCAAAGATTAGATTCTGTACCAACTTTTTCATCACAGTGGAAAAGAAACTACATGCATATATTACTAAAAGGTTTATGACATCTGGAGACTGGCCACAGATATTTCTGTTAAACACATACTGAGCAAAGTGAAGACAGAAGAACCAGCAAGGGTTATATTAGGAGTCCGACATAATTTGACTCAACAAAGGGCGACTAATAATTAGATTGTGGCTGAGGGTGCAGACAGTGGCCAGTCACTGACTGTTTAATAGCCTGCAGACATTGAGCTGAGCAACCAAATACAGCCCTGCCCTCTATGCCTCTGCCACCACATTAACAACTAATAAGCAGTAATAATCCAGTTAAACGCTCAATCAGATGGAGCCTGAGGGGCCAGAGCTTGAGGAGAGTCATGCCTCATGCTGTGGTGTTTTGGTATTAGTGCGCGTGTGTACGAGACCAGACCAGTGGTCTAATCCTCTTTGTCCTACAATGTTAGCAGAGTCACTGTGGTCTTAGCATCATTCTGCTGTGGACCAAATGTGTCTAAGACCAAGAGTAGTGCAGCACCCACAGGCTAGCTACAGAGTTCAATTGCAGAGGGGTTAGGCTGAGTTGGCACTGAAAGGGGGTGTGATGCAGCCAGCCCAGACATGACACACAATCCACAGAGCAAACAAAGCTTTCAAACTGATTACCACAGCTGTTTATTTGAGGAGGGGTAAAAAGGAAAACTGCTGATGGTGAAAAAACATTTTACTGAGTGTTGGGGTTGTTAGGGCCAAGAGCAGCCAAAAAAAAAAAAAAAAAAAAAAAAAAAAAAAAAAAAATATATATATATATATATATATATATATATATATATATATATATATATATATATATATATATATATATAATAAACACAGAGTAATAAGTTTGTTTGTACCTTATCTCATTGCAGATTTCCTTCTCGTACTTCTTTCGGTGACGGGCACGGCAGCAGCAAAACAGGATGATTGCAATAATGAGGAGGATCAGCAGTACAGCTATGATTGCTCCTGCGACAACGCCAGCCGTGTTGGGGGCTTTACAACACATAAAAAAACAAGAGAAGAAAATGAGTTTCAAGACTTCTGACATTTAGCAAGATTGCCATTTAATCTGAAAATATAAACAGTCAAAACTGGGTATATAATGTAGTAAATTAGTATTGTTTTGCATTAGTTATGGATTCTTTCAATAAAAAATAAGGTAATTGAGTATAATGGTACTTATAAATATAAAAAAACTTTTATATGAATATAATGCTTATTAGCACTGACTTGCAAAAAATATCCATTTGCATGTTGGTTCCTAATACATAATGCCTTTATTTTATGACCTACCCTACTCATTATATCATATTCATTGTTTAGGCAGAGTGTACCTTCTAAATCTCTAGATCAAGCAGTCACTTGTATATTCATTATTCATTTATACAATTATTATGCATTTCTTCACATTATTATGTCTTTACAACTAGAATTACATTATAGATAATCTTCATGTTAGTACTTTATTTAAGAGATGTTTAACTATTCTGCATTGTTCTTTGAAATATATACAGTACAAGGAGGATCTCTTTTTTTTTTTTTTTTGTAAAAAGTGCAGAGAAAATTGACAATTTGGCAATGTTAAAAAGAAAAGAAAGAAGAAAGCAAAAAGCTAAAACCAAATGTGAATACTTATTGTATGCAGTGCCCAGTTGATTATGGATAAAGGCTAGCTGGATACTTACGAGGTGTCACATTAAGTTGCATTACACATTCGTCACTCCCAACACGGTTCTTGGCAGTGCAGCGGTACGAGCCAGATGCGCTGGCAGATGCATTTTTGACAGTAATGGTTCCTCCAGCTTTATCTGCAGCAATGGTTAAGAGCAATGGCATTGTTAGGTGGGAAGGTCTGTGTGTAAAATAGGTCTCTAAATCTATTGGCTTGCATGTGAAAATGTTTTACCAAGTGTAGCGGTGGCAGGCAGTAGCTTATTACCACTCGTCTTCTCCCAGATGTACTCCAGAGGGTTGGTACCTTCACTAGAGATGCATTTCATCACAATATCTTTGCCTTCCTGGGTGGTGCCTTCTGCGTAGCACCTGGGCCTAGATGGCTTTACTGTAGAAAAAGAGAGAGAATAGGAAGTGATTAAAAACACAGATGTGTTCAAAAAGTTCAAAACAACCAGCTGGCTTCAATTTTTTATATAATAGGTGCTTATATTTGTGGGTGTCTTCGTATTGTCCGTGGAAGACATCAGTGTAATGAGAATGGTAATCAAAGTAATTGATACAGCTGCTGTCATTATAGGAACTGTCACTCAGGATGGCAGCACAACAAACACACGTGCACATAGGGTTAAGAGTGAAGTCTTCCAGACAAACCTGTGCAAAGAACTAATCACTGAAAGAGATGAGTAGGGTTGAAAAACAAATAAATGTCCAAATTAAAGTCCAGACAGACACACACCCAGGTAGTGAAGAAATAGAGGATTGTTTAATATTTACTAGGCCAAATTTAAAGCCCTGTTCAAATGTGTGGTGGCTGAGGTAATAATGCCTTGAGAGCTGAATCAGGCATGTATGTGTGTATTCAGTTGGGCTTATCAAGCATAATGAAAGGATTAACATTAGGCTGGCAGTCACAACTCCCACTAATTTAACTAAAACACTAGGTCCAGCCAGAGGGGTCAAAAGTATGAGACAGAAAAAAAGTAAGCAAGTGACGATGGACAGATGGTCATAATGGAGGCTAAGGCTGTCCTGTGCCTCACTCACTGTGCTGCTCTTTACAGCAGTGGCATTGTACCTACTCACAAGAATAAATGTCAAAAAGCTATGACATTTTAAATGCATCTTTTATAAGGTAAAAGTCCCTTCAACACATACTGCAGCTGTAGCACACTTCTTCATACTGGAACTTGTGTTAGAAACAGATTTATTTGTTTGAAAGATGAGGTCAAAGAAGACAGCGACAAAGGCCGCAGGGCCCCCGGGAGATAAAGGGCAGAGCGATAGAGCTAACCTGGCTATGTTAAACGAACAATGAACTCAGATTTATGAGTTACACAGGGCTATGCTATAGAGAGGACAAGATAAGGAGTAATGGATAGCGGGACTGTGGTTTCTCCTTGTGGTCACAAGAGCCAATTGTTGACTAGTGAATTGAAAGACAAGTATAAGTGGACACTAAAGCTAGGCAGACAGGATTAAATAGATTGGCTGCTGAGCTGTGCAAGGAGATCATGAACAAAATGCGAATAAGGCTTGACTGGATTGGGTAAGAAGGAAGTATGGAGTCAAGTTGCCCTCAGTAAATGATAGTGAGGACTGCTGACGTGTGCTGGTGGTACACTGCAGCTCGGTTCTCGCGCCCTGTTAATGTCAATGTCTATGAGCAGCAAGAGCAGAAATGTACACAACAAATGATGTTCTGTACGCAGGCATAAAACATCAGGCTGCATGTAAACTACAGATATCAGCATGTGTGCACAGGGTAAATTAACACCCAATGTACAGCTAAAGGTGTCTATATGTTGGGCTACTGATATTCATGAATGTCCCCTGTTCTTAGACCTCTACCTTGTGACAAGATCAACCTGAAGGTAAAATGCAGAGCAGGCAACATGTCCTCCCTTCTCCTTGTCACTGTGTCTTGCTAAGAGCACCCTTGCCCCTTGGGTCAATAGCCAGCAGTCTGTCAGCTTCGCTAGCCTTGAGCGATCTCACACACACACACACACACACACACACACACACAACAGACTGAGATATCAGCATTTTAAACACAATACAACCATAGCAAACATTCATCAATGAGCACTGAGAAAAAAATGGAAACAAAAAATGAGGGAACATATAAACTGTTTACAAACCAATAATTAAAAATAGAAAATGGCTAAAAAGAACAAAAATAAATGCTGTGGTCTTATATATTAACTGTGTTCAATAGATTTTTTTCAAATTAAAATAATTTATAATTGTTTGCCAAACAAGAAAATGTTGAAGATTTGGAACATGGCTGAGTCAGATGAATGTTGTTTTTGTTGCTTGGAGTCGGTTTGGAGTCTGTTGTACATTTGTTTTGGTATTTTTATATTGTCTTCCTTTTGGAGTGAAGTTAAGAAAATGTGTGAGGAGGTTGGTCTGGTTTCTAATTTAGATTTTGCTTCCATTATGCTGGGTGAATTTAGCAATAGTAAAAATGATTGTATTAATTTAATTATTTCATTGGGAAAACAATTTATTTTTAAAGCTACAAATAGACTTTTGTTTAATATTACTTATTAAAAAGAAAAAAAAAAGATTAACGCCATTTAACACTTAAGAGATATATGGCCGAAACATAACATGTTGTTACAAAATATAAAAAGAAATGAGAAATTTTTAGTAAATGTTTAGGGCAAGGTCTGAACTGGTCCTATCAAAATTATGACTGCTGACGAAATGGAATATGTTTTGTGTATGTGTGTAGTTTGTTTGTTATATATAGTATCTTGTTTGTATGTAGTGTCATGTATTTTGTTTGTGTGTAGTGTCACCTTTTTTGGTAAGTGTGTGTTGTTGTGTTCCTGTTGTTAAACTGTTTAATGTTAATTTAAAATAAAATAAGAAACATTCATCAATGAGTAATTTTAATTATTTAATGAATTCATAACAGTATTTTATTTATGCTTTCTGTTCAATGGTTTTGGATCAACAGTGGCCACCCTTTTTATGTAACCAACACTTCTCAGAGCCGTGTTTGTTTTCCTAGTTTAGTGTCTTTCTAGTTTAACTAGTTAGTGCAGTGACATTTGCTCACAATATCACAACAACATGAGCAGCTGCCATTTTGTGAAGCTCTTTCGGTGTACAGAAAGGTGAACCAATTCAGATAACAGCTCAATAATAGCAGCAACAGCACAAGCAGCTTATGTTGAAACTCATGTAGGTTGTTTTTTCCCTATGCAAATACAAGGCTGGTTTCGGCAGTGACCTTATTTTCACCATCATTATGTCAGCTCACCGACTGTCAAAGGCAAAGTTTACCCAGTGAACTGGTCATTGAATTTTACAGCAATGATCTACCATTAGTTTCCTCTTAAAATACACATACAAAACATTGAACTATTTTATAAAATGAAAATAACATTCAAAAACATATTTTTAAATGATAAAAGCAAAAAGATGTTGAATAATACAAGTGCACTGTATAAAATAATGGTCCATTTAAATTTATTATGAGCTTAAGAGCATCTAGCGAGGACACTGACTTATGACAAAGAGGACAATGCTCTACAGCCAGGAGGAAGGTTATGGACCTGATTTTGGAAGGATTACATGAAAACAGCCAAGGGGGCCAAAGGTTGTGTTATACAGTGTATTTCAACTGTGCAAAGACAGAGAATTAACCCTTTTAGAGAGAGGACATAAAAGTGAAAACATGTAATGGCTCAATGATTTGTTCCTGTACAGATGAGGTGATACTCACCCATGACAATCAGCAGCATTTTCCTGCTGCGTATGCCTGGAGCCTTCTTCACCTTGCACTGGTATGTGCCCGAGTCTGATGACTTCAGGCCCGTCAGGCTGATGGAGGCGTCGCCATTTTTGGGGTCAGCTGAGTTAAAGTGGACTCTGCCCTTCATGGGTGCATAGTAGTCCTCATAGGCTCTGTCGCCAGAGTAAAGCAGTACCTGGTTGTGTTAAAAAAGAAATGATTTAGAATAATGCATACAAAGAGGACTGTTAAACAGAAAACAGCCTTGGACTGACAGTAGTGGGCTCTTTAAAAGCAAATTGGTGCTCTATAAACCCAACCAAAATACAGGAAAAATAGTCTTTATCTCGGCAGTGTCCTTCAGTGTGGCAGCCTGCACCGCTGTGCCCTTTCTATGCATTGGAAGAATGAAGGAGGAACAAATAATGCACCCACTGTGGAGCTAAATCCACACCTGCTGTGTCAACAAAGAGCAGTGACCCCACACACAAAGAGACACACAAACTATTCCTGCAAGAAAATTACTAGAAATAAAGGCCAGGTGGAGCCAAAATCATTTCTACTGCTACAATCTGGTCTATACTCAGAAAGAAAAGATGTGAACTAGGTAAGAGAAAAGCAAACACTGGAAGTTCTAATTCTCTTTTACGGGCAGGCACCTATGAGATTCCTCTACATTTCCACAGAGACTGTCATCAGCAAGGATTTCTGTGCCATGATCAACACCAGGCATATGAACAGCAATACCCCTGGGTAAGTTGAAAAAAAAGGAAAAACTAAAGATGTCAGGAGGAAAGGAGAATAATAAAGCCATCAGTACAGACTCAGCACCCAACAAAAGCACTAGAGAAGCAAAAGTCAGTGTGGTTCTTAGAGATGGGCAGTATAACGTTTTTACTGTATACCAGAGTATGTAAAAATCCTTAAGGTATCACTTCCACCGTGGTTTAAATCCCTTGTGGAATGTGCGATAGTTTTTATTAAATACCAAAATGTGTATATCAATGTTTTAGTCAATTTAGATATGAATAGTGGAAATCTTTTTGTGTAATATAAGCATATCTTTTCAAATTAACAGCAACAGCATAATAATTACTTTAATTTGCTCTCTCGATCCGACATCATACAGGCCTGATGCACCATGTGCAGCTAGCTTCTTGTTAGAGCAGTCACCCTGTTGGAGTTGATCCCCAAAAAACACATCCTCTGATCTTTGATCCTCTGCTGTGTTGTTTAAAGCCTTAAAGCTGAATAAAAAAAACTGTGCTTTTCCTAAAAGCTTAGGAAAGACTTTTACCATTACATTTAAAACATTTACACAGAGCATGGCTTTCTCTGTCTGCGATCTGTCGAACTACTCAAGCGGGACACACATGGTATAAATAATATTCTAAGATATATTAGATATAATATTGCACATTTTTAACATGTTTAGCTTCAATAAAGTGGCTAGACAATTAAACTGTATTCCCCGGGATAATTTGGGGACAGTATTAAAAAATGGATATCATCCAGCTCTAGTGGTTGTCTGGATTATTATATTCTTGCTCTACTTCTGTCTAGACTAGTTTCCCGATCTCTAAGGCAGGCACGGTCTGAACAGATGCACTCACATCTTGAGCATATTAGCTATGTTAGCAGGTAATAGGGTTAAAATTCTTCAGTTCTCAAGGGAAGGAAATCTCTTATTCAAACCTCACCTGGGATCAGTAGATCAGCAATAATAACACTGATATGTGAGATGAGACCATGGCTAAGCGGAAATTAAACTGCCCCAAGCTCAGCCAGACTCACTTTGGGGGAACACAGATGGGAGTGCTTACACACACATGCCAACTTATAAAACCCTACTACACAATAACCTTGAAAAGCATGATCCAATGAAAAAAAAAACCTTAAAGGGGGCTGGGGAGTGGAAATCAAAAGGGCAAATGACTAGACAAGCTGGTGAGGTTTAAAAGAACACCGAGCAGTAGTATCTGTGTGCCCATTTTAACAACAGGTAGGACACAGCGATACAATCAGCTGCCTGAACAGCCTGGGCAGATGTATGCTGCAGACTGCAGAGGTATAATGCCAGACCTGTATTCATCTGATACATGTAAAGATGAGGTCACACTGCTAAGGGAAGGAGGAGGAAAGCTGCAGATCATTTGAGAGGCAAAGCAGAAAGCACTGATTCCAATGTACTCCAAACAACCTGTCAGACAGAGCAGTCTTATCTGTGTACCTCTGTGTGCTTTTAACTGGAGTGCCTTACAGTGTGTGTGCGCTCCAGTGTGCTTTCACAGAAACAGCTCTGCCTCAAGCTGCTTTTAAGGTTAGTGCAAAACAAAAGCTGAAAACAGTGAGCTCCCTTCATGACAGACAAAGAATGTAACCAAACATGGCCAGGTTTGTGCTTGATTTGATCAGGAATACACACAATTCAGTTTATTGAACCATCAATGCCAAGGTGTCTACACTAATGTTCTGTGTCAACATGTGTTGCAATAGCTTCAGTAAACAAAGCCTCAAGGCATTCAAGGACAAAAGAGGCAGCTTTGTAGAACAGGACAAAGAAACACGTTTAAATGATTTTTTTCAGGCAATTACATGTTCTTTTCTCAGAATGAACTTTTGGATTTAATAATTGTTTATTAAGTATTGTATATATAGAGCTGCTGAATACCCAGGGCTCACCCTCTTTACAGCTGGAACCAGCAATGGGAGTCAAATGCAGATGAGTGATATTGTAGGCATCCTTGGCATCTCTCACCAGAACAATGTGCATTTGCTATGCTTCACCACCCTTTACCAGACCTTGATGATATGTCTGTGCAGAAAGCCATCATTTCTAAATATGTGAATGATTGGGATATGTAGTGGCATTACTCCCAAATGCATCAATACAAATGAAGAAGAATCATTTGGGCTCATTTTCATCCATACTCATGCCAAGCTATTTTATCAAAAGCAAAGGAAAGAGCCTACATATGACCTTACCTTATCTTGTAAGTGATAGCATCTGTTGTTTAGGAGGATGCCCTTTAAAACTTGACAGTTAACTCTGGTGTAGCAATAAAGTTTAGCCCTGGTACAGCCTGATAGCACTGGTATATACAAGACAAGCTAATCCTATTGAACACTGTCACAAATAATAAGCAGGCACTTGGAATAGAATAGCTATATTGCTCATTACATACAAATTTCTGTGTGCATGACTTCAGCTTGGTTAAAGGCTATTCAAATGTGAATGTGTGCTTTTAGCAGAATCTGATAGGTCAAGGAGAACAAATGCGTTCAGTGAGAGATGTCTAAGCATTTTAAATTTATACAAACATTTGGCAACAATAACTGGGCAACTTGCTTTAGGATAATATGGAATGTGATTATAAAATGATTAAGGTAAAAAAACAACAACAACAAAAAAACAAGATTGAATGATTCAGAGCAAAAACAAAGTAGGTTGAACACAGAGGGAGGTATGTGGTAGTTCCACAGTGGCAGATAGCCAGCCCAGAACTCTACCTGAAAGAGGAGGGACAGGGAGGTGTCACTGGACAGAAAGACAGAAGAGGGCATATGGAGCTAATACCTGGGATAGAGTGTAGTGCTGTATAGCCCTGTTTCCTCCAAGCGCAATTGTACAGATCAGTTCCATACACACTTTTATAGTCATTGGAAAATGTTCGTACTACTTCCTGTTGGGCATAGATCTGACATATTGTTTTAAATAGCTCCATGTAAAGCTAAATGAATGGTACATGCTGCTTTTCAAAATAAACTCTCACCTTCCCTTTAGGCTTTTCCTATTCTGGGGTCACCATAGCAAATCATCTGTGTATCAAAAGCTGAAAAAAATCTGGTATCAAGAATATCATCCTTAAGGTGACACTGGCCTCTTGAACCAGTGAATTTAAACCATTATCTATTTAAAATTTTAAATATGACCAGAACTAGTGACATGGAAGCAATAAGTGTAGAAATATGAAGACAGAATGATAAAGGATTTCCTTTCAAGTAGCTGATGTTGCCATCTCCACCAGGCTATGTACATACACATGAGGCAGAACAAGTGCAAACTGTGCCATACCAAACCAACAGTACTGCCTCTTATAGCAGTAGAACCACAATGATGATAAAAACCCTGTGTCATGGTGAAAGCTTCGAGGCAGGTGGAAATCCTGCTGGGCTGAGTTAGCTCAGATTGTTTCCTTTCTATGTCTTCAGGCCAGGCTAGAAAGGAAAGACGCTACTTGGAATAAAGGTCTCTGTTTATCTGTGAGAACAGTGCAGAGAGAAATGCTCATAGTACAAGCAGATAGGGTTCAGATTACATTTGTCATGAGTATTATAGGCCTCCTGTGAGCTTATGTTACTCAAGATGTGTATTAACCTCTTAGGAGGAATGTTATCTTATTACACAATGGGCAGTTTATTACAAAAGAAATAATTTCTGTGAATAGCATGCTCAATCACACACTGATAAAAGGTGTAGAGTTGCAACTTACCACTGTGTCCTCTTTTTGGTTGTCAGGAGCAAGTAAGCTCCACTCAATATCAAGTGGCCCAGAATCTTCAGAAGCCAAAGTGAACTGGCAGTCAAGCTTCACACTCTCACCACTGGCCTTCTCTATGGACGCTGGTCCTGTCGATGTGATCTCCAGGCCAGAGGCCAAACCTACACAGAGGATAAAGAAAAGAAGTCAATTAAATACAACAGAATACTAATTTAATGCAATTCTTTGATGTTAATTAAGCTAAAAAAGGATCTATTGTCTATTAAAAAGTAGTTATAAATTCAAGAGTTAGTACTTCCTAGCTAAATGCACCATTAAGAGACATTACTTTTATAGCAAACAAAGCCGAGTTGCTACAAACATTATATAGAGATGAAAGTTTTAGAGCACTGTCAAATGGCGCAGGAAGGGTTTCAGTCTTCCTCTCATGAAATAACCATGCCCTGGTTTAGCAACATCATCAAGTGAAGTGCTTCTTAAAAATTGCATAAAGTAAATCACTCAGGGGAGAATTATCTAAATATATGTTTATAAATGGTGAGAAGTACTAAAGGGAAAACTGCTGCCCATTACAAAACTGGAGCAGATTTTTCAACTATTTATTTGTTGAGCAAATCAATATGATTTTCTGTTGACATAGACTGGGTTGAGAATCTCCATTCATGGGATTTAGAGCAGGCAAGGCACACAGTCCATAGAGAATGGAGTTGTCACATGCTGCCTCAACACATTAAAATCCCTTTGACAACCTGCCACCTTCCAGTCAGCAAGCCGAGAGGAACAGCTTTTAAAACAAATTGTGCAACCACAATATGTTGCTGCTTGAAAGCACTGAAAATGTGTATCACGACACAGCAATGACAGCAAATGCCTTTCTGATTTTTTTTTTCTCCAGGAAGATACTGTATTATGTCTGCATCTTTTTAAAAGCACATCAATAGATTGTGAATTATTTTATGTACAGCGATTTCTGATATTTTTATTATGAGCATGCTAGTAATAAGCAATAAAAATATGCAAAGTTTTTGACTTTCACAAAGAAGATGTCCACAACAGTCTGGGTGATAGTAGCTGGAGTCCCAAGGGCCCCGGGGTACAAAGAGGGCTTCATAAAGCAACAGGTTATGCTCCCTGCCTGCTCTCATGTCCATCAGCTGTGGTCTGCCTCAAACCTCTTTTTTTTCTCTGGTATGCAGTAGAAAATGAAAATACACCACAAATGTGTGCACAAAAAGGGAGTGACAGTGGACAGTGATGCCCACTGTTGTTCAAGTCTGAGCCTATGAGCACTCTGGAGCATTGTATAGCTTCTCTTTGGCCGCCGGTGCTGCAGCTGTTTGCTTCGGCCCACAGATTTTGACAGACGGCCTTGATGAGAGAGTGATCCATCGCCATCAGCAAAAGCAAGAGAAACAGGGAGAAATATAGAGAAAGGCGAGATATGTGTCGATCAATGTCATAACGGATACGGGGCTTGGCATCTGCATGACAGAAAGCTGTGTCAATTCATCAGGCACTTATAGGAGCTGGAGCATTTTTCAAAGTTGCATTTAAAGGGATGAAAAGTGCCTTGCAGAAGAGAAAGTACTGAGCTGGAACGGTTTATCAGACTGAGTGAATGTTGGTCTGACAGGTAGTGAGGGACATTGTCAGATGTAGCTATTAGATCAATGACAGACATCAGGCCTTGGGCAGGCATTTGTTTAAATTACAGTTCAGCCAGAGGCCCATTACATTTAGTGGCTCACCAATGGGAAAACACAAAAGTGTCATTTGAGGCAGAGCCGTTTGCTGTAACCCTGCTGCTAGCCCAGGGAAATGGACAGGTAGTCAGTGCTAGCATAGACGCTGGTGATTAAAACGCTGTTTTCCTAAAAAAAAAAAAAAAAAAAAAAAATACACATTGGCTGCATGCTGCAATATGAAGGCCAACAAGGAAGCAATAATATAACATGCAAATTAAAAAACAAATAGTGGCAACTCCAACATGTCCTGTTAATGTGTATCCATCCAGCTGTTTTCATTTGGGATTACAGACCTCACAAACTCATTTAAAAACAATAGCCTGTGTCAGAATTAATGAGGAAATAGGGATATAGCTTCTACAGCCAAATGACTGAATGCTACACAAAAGGCTGGCTTACTCATCCTCCTACACAAACAACACTGCTGCTCACTCGTAATCATTAACAGTCAACATTTAGTAAACTTACAATAATGTTAGTGAGCTCAAAGTCTGCCACAGCCTGCTGGGTGTGTAGTCGACAAGCTTTATTTAGAGTAATGGCACCACCGAGGAAACAGGCCTTCTTCAAGAGCTAATATAATAAGCTGATAAGGGAGACCATTAGAGTCTGAGGAAAGGCATGAAAAATAGTCAGGGAGTAAATTCTGTCTGGCTTATAGACTCTAAAGAGACAATAATTTCACTAAGCTCATGAGTCAATGCATGTGTCCTTAGCGTACTGGTGGGGGACAGGGCGCTGGCTAATTAAAAAGTCTGTCTTAATAACTATTCAGTCTCCACTACAATCTGACACAGCACATCCCGTGGTTACTGGGACGCCAGGAATAAGCGCCAGGAATTTGGAGTGTCCATACCCCCACTCTTTTTCATTCAGTCCAGTGGCCACTCTCGCACCACCCCCACCCACTCATGGGGTGTGTTAGAGGAGAAGGCGGGCACGCCTCGTAGGCCAGTCCCTGGGTCTGTTGATTGTATAGCCCGCCAACCACCACCCCCTCCAACCTTTGTCGCTGATCGCCATACAATGGGGAGAGAATCCTGTCTCCTGGCAACCAATCCCTCAGAGAAGAAGGTTGCTGGGTGCTTGGGAGACAGCGGGAGAGGAAAGGAGAAAAGAGGTAGATGGGAGGCAAAGAAGACATAGGAAGATTGAGTAGGTGACAACAGAATGGGCATTGGTGAATGTGAAGTCATATTACTTCACTATTGGAAGTGTTTCTGAGAAGTGGCTGGTCTATAGCATGAGCTAACAATGGCACAGTTCAGCTCCCAATTGTTTTGCCAATTAAAATGATCTTTTAGAGAACTGTCTGCTTCCAGACATCATAATTGCTTCTTTGTTCAGTAGTTTTATAGAGAACAGAATATGAAGTTTATGTTGGTTGGGCAAAATCGTTAATGCCATGCTGTTATGGATTTATCTACTAAATAATGATTTAGCTCCATTCTATATGGCGGCGTATTAGGGCCACAGTGAATAAAAGAACAGATAGTGAAAATAACTGGAAATGGGAAGATGTACTGTTAAAAAATGTATAAGTGATATTACTTTTTTTAATTATTATTTTATTTCCATATATTTAAATTTTGTTTTTAGTTTATAGTAATTGTATAAACCTATATGAATGCATTTAGGGCTTTAACACTTTCAAAGTCATTACTTGTATATGAATATAAACAACTGTGAATTTTGATTATCTCAAACTATACAACTACAATTTAGTAATATTTTGCAATATTTCGACCATTTTTGTTGAAATATTGTGTCGTTCTTCTTGTAACATCTGAACCCAGTGACTCCTATATTGCATAATATTTCTATATATTCCCCAGATTTCATTTTGGATTTATTCGTAAACAAATTTGTTAATGGTTTTTAGTCAATATTCTTTGCACCAGGCCATAAGTCTGAAGGCCTGCCTAACATGCCATTATTCTATAGCGTGGCAGATTCCTTTACAACAAGTCATAAATCATAAAGTGTGATGGCACCGAACAGTTTGACGAGCCGACCTGTTGTGACCCTGGTGTTGGCCAAACTTAAGACCTTCAGAGTCTCGTGGACTGGGCGGGAGCTGGAGAGGATTAGGGGCCTTGTTCACTGACCTTTAACCTCAGAGAGCATCCTTGGGAGTAAAATCTGAAAAGCAAAGTCTTACCGTAGGGAAGTTAAAGACAGTAGTTATTTTGGGCTCATGAGAAAAAAACAGCAACAAGATAAGACTGCAAGGTGAATGACATCACATTGGAATTTATTTCAGTTTACCGTTTAGGAGATTTGCATATTCTTCATGCAATTAGCTTTGCGTTCGGCGCACTGTAAGCTCCAGGAGCAGCGCTATCATTGGCGTAGTAGTTAAGTCATGTTTAAACTAATTTAATAAAAGGAACATATGCTCGCTGTGCAGCCGTTTGTCCTTGAACAAATATAATCTACATTTTAACTTGTTTTAATTTCCATTAAAAGGCTTTTCTACAACCTTCAAAAGACAGTATGTTTTCAGTTTCAGAGTAAACAGAATAATAAAAAACAATCAGTGTCAATACACATTTTCTTGGATTGGCAGTGATGGTGGAATAAACAGTGATTCATTATGATAGAAATGCAGTCTGGGGCTTTGGAATGAGCAAATTAAAATGGCACATCATAAACATGCAAGCCCATCCCCTGTGACCATACTGAAGAACATCAATTATTTTGGGCACCGCAGAGACAAACCTCATAACTCGTTTCCTGCTCAAAAAATGGGACCGCCTCATCCTCGCCCCACTGCCCCTGCTGGAACTATTCAATTTGAGGAACGTGGGCTCCCGGAGAGAGCCGGTGGAGTCTGGTTTATTTAGTGTACCACAGGGCCGGGGCTGCTGAACCATAGTGATTGTGCTGTAATGCAGCCTGAAAGCTCCACTTGCCACACAGAGCTGCCATCCAATTCCCAGTGAGTATGACCCAGGGCTGTTCTGACATAATTGAGCATTAAATGATGAAGGGGTAACGAATGATGGGCATTTTACTTTGCCGCCTGGGCCTTTGACACACTTTAGACAAGCCCAGTGGGGATGTATTTATGCCACTGCTGATGTGAACATCTACTGCGATCAACTGCTAAGATGTACAACAATAAACATGATATTACAGACACACATAATGACTGAACTGTCTCATCAAGAGAATGCTGCATTTTGATGATAACCCTGATGATGAAAAACTGAAGATGATGTTTCATTCCCTTCATTAGAAAAAGCCCACCTCTCTGATAATCTGATATTAAAATGAAGAGTGGATAGAAAGGACTTTTGTTTTATTAATGGTCAGTACATTATCTTCATGCTGCACTCATGTTACAGCATTGGGAATTGTTCTCTTTATTTATAGAATTCATTACCATTTAACAAGTTGCAGGACAGTGGATTTAAGCAGCTGCCACTCGTCAAAACCTCTCTGCTTTAAACTTTCCGGGAGCCAGTCATAAAACCCTGCCACCATCCTGCCCAACCTCATCATCATTTTACCATTCCCCCCACACGAACTGAGTGCAACTTTATCTGAAGCACCCTAAAGAGTCAGATAAGAGTGGTCCAGAAGAGCGGAGATGCTAAATGGCCTGTGTCCTTCAGGAACTGCTGAAGTCTGGGGACACAGTGAGCTGGTGACAGAGAGGAGGGCTCTGAATGTGCTCTACAGCTGATAGGACAGACGCCAGAGCCACTGATAGTGAGCTGATAAACATCCTCATGAGAAACAGCCTGAAAATGTGCCAATACAGCCATCTGTAGAGGATATTAAAGAGGAAATGACAGGCAAGCATAAAAACTGATGATGTGTCTTAATGATAGATTCACTGATTCAAATGACTGCAGACATAGCAAAGTTGTGAGTCAGAACAACAGATTTACTTTGTAAGAAGAAAATATCTTCAAAGTATTAGGGCTGCAACAACTAATCAGATTAATCGATTACAATCAATTACTGAAATTATCATCAACTAATTTAAAAATCGTTTAATTGTTAACTGGAGTATTCATAGACTCTGAAACATGCCATGTGCTGTGAGAGGAGGGTTTATTACCAAGACAGAGCAGTAAAGCAACAAAAACAGTTAAAACAATGTACATTTTTGATTAAATACATCTTTGTGTATATATGCTCAAGCTAAACGTCCTCCAGTGACATAGTCTGGTTCAAATTAATAAAATTGTAAAAATTAAATGATTTTTGGTAGAATTTTCACAATTTTTCACAGGAACTATAAATCACCACAATCAACCACTTGAACCACATACACTTCACTACCCGATTAATCGAAACAATAATTGGCATATTAATAATAATATGTAAAATAATCATTGCAGCTCTACAAACACCGTCCATTCCCCGTTGTGATCAGCCTACTTTGTTAGTAATACCAAGGTAGTAATAATTCCATAAACAATTTTTATTCATTAAAAGAGTAAACATTTAAGGAAGCTCTCAGTCACACCCAGAGTGTTTTCAAAGAAGCAGGAAGCAAGTTTCAAACCCACAGGAGTGTAGCATCAGCCCTATCAAAGCCACATGTCTCTGTGGGGTGACTGTCTCCTACACAGGACTTCTGAGTGGCAGACTGGCTCTCCTATCCCCAGCCCCCAAAACAAATAGAGTGTCTGATACAGAGCAGACCCCTGTCGGCGCCCCCAGTCCAGCCTTTGTCCGGGCCCCAGGGCCCAACGCCAACTGTGATCAGGAGGCAGCGTCGCTGATCAAACACTGAGCCAAAAGAGCAGCTACTTCATTCAGACATTAATAGACACACACAAGTCTCAAACTGCAGAATACGCGAATGTGTTCAGGATCTTGGGTAGAATAAGACACACACATTTGCAGTACAGGAGACAAATTGAGAGGGGACAGAAACAGAAGCAAACTATGGTTTCCCAGGCCACGGCTTCATTATGTCAGAAATGAACACATAAGTAAGTCGGCTTAGAGCAGCAGAGCGTGAATGTGGTCCCCCTGAAACACAGCTCTAAATTAGGGATTAATGGCCTTTCTGTAGAGCTCTGAACTATTACAGTTCAGCTTCATGCAGAGTGTTAAAAAGTTAGGCTTCTCAAAACACAATGTTACATTTCTGGTATGTCAAGGACTCAGAAATCATATTTCACTCTCATTCATAAAGGAGGCACCAGATTTCTCCAACTGTCTTATTCCATCCACCCTTGTTCTATGCATTAATAAATATAGAAACTATACACTATATTAATCCAATCTTTTAGGACATTGTATGTATATGTGTATTTCAATAAAATCCTGTACAAACACCAAAGTATGTCAAGACAACAACTGAGGTAAAGAGTGTGTTGGATCATGTCCAGACAGCTAAAGGGATTACAGTATGAGTCCAGGCTGCAGACAGCTCAGAGTAAAGAGAACCACAAGTGCCTCCCTGAACATTCCTGGTTCCCTCCTTCGCTTCTACAGATGAAGCAATGCCTGTTTTGAAACTTTACTTTATACTGAGCTTGATTGGTGATTCAGTTGCCTTGGTTACAGCTGAAGTTTCCATGTTTTGTATAAAACACAGAGGGATGGCACCTGCGGATGAGACTTAGATTTTCCATTGTACAGTGCATTGCAGGGACAAACTGCATTGGCCAGGAGTCTCCCTCCATCATGTTGTTCAGGTTCCTGGTCTAAATTTAGATGCACTGCCTGTAGGACATAACATAATGATGGTCTTCTGGACTCCCGATGTAGTCAGTGGCCACAGCACAGATTTTTGAAAGGATATCCAATAGCTGCTGAAAGCTCCCTGAGGACAGAGGCAAATGGTATATTGACATAGTACTTGGTAATAACTGCTAAAACATCAATTCTTTTACAAATGCTCTTCCAACAACCCAGTGTGTAAAGCCCCTCATCCTGTCCACAGCACTAAGCACAGCGGAACAACACAGACAGGCCTTCCTGTCCTCTGCATTGCAGCAGGACATCAAGATAAGACTGCTGCTCAAAGATAACAAGATGGATAATCCTTTTCCCTTCCACCACTCGTCTACAGCCAGAGTCAGACAGGCCTGATGTTAATAGGCTGGGGTCTGTGTTGCTCTCAGCTTCTCTGAGGCAGGTGTAGAGAGAGCACCTGAGTGTGGAGCCCTTTAGGACGCCACAGGCAAACACTGTCACTAGCTGTTAGAGTTTAACAGAGGCCGCTGGCTTGATTCATGCCTCCAGCGCAGACACACTCTCATCCCAGACATGAGGAGACCATTCCTGTTTACAGGACACACAACCGACACAAAGTGAATAATAATAATAATAATAATAATTCATCGAATTTATATAGCGCTTTTTTGGACACTCAAAGACGCTTTACAATTGATCAATTATTCATTCACTCCTCAGTCACACTCGGTGGTGGTGAGCTACTTCTGTAGCCACAGCTGCCCTGGGGCAGACTGACGAAGAAGAAGTGAGTGTTAAAAATAAATCCAGTGCAGTGGGTTAGACCCCTAGCACAAAAGAAACAATTGTACATCTTAGTCATGACAGAGTATGATGTATGTATTCTTCATCTGCACTGAATATTGATGTTAAAAAACACTGCTCAGACTTAAAAGAATGTCATTTGAGGAATTGTGTGCTGTTCCTGAACTGAATGGTTTGTAATTTTAACTCAAAAGCCCTAGATACCAGACAACCCCAACAGCTGTAATACTACAGATTAACTCAGTGTGCATTAACATACAGTATGTTGGTCCAGCACTAAATCGGACCTCAGACCATGAAATTACTTCGGAATCAAAGGGCAGTGGTTGTGCTGTTTTGTAATTCAATATAATTGATGCAGTGAGCTGCCACAAAACATGAATTAAAACTAAACATCATTTTAGTTCATAACCAAGCCATTTGCACGAAACAGATTAAGTTATCATTTACTCAAATTATGTTCACAGTAATAATCTGAGACACTTTTATCACAAAGATGGGCACTGAAACTAAAATAGGGCTGAGTTTTTGCACCAATTGCAGAAGAATCTTGGATATTATTATTGCAGTTCAATTCTAAATAAAGAACAAACTCTGCCGTATTCCTAAAATACCCTCTTCAAGACAGGCCACTACAAGGTCATTTCACTGGTGGAAGTCAAATGGATCTAGGAGTGCTTCTGTCTCAAACCTGCCACACAAGCTGACTCCCTGATGACTCTAATGGCATCTAGTGGTCTTACCCCTGACTAGTCTAGACAGGGATGCAACATGGCTTAGGCAGCATCCTGGATCAGGAGCAGGAATCTGAACAAATGGCTGCAGCACAGAAAGTAGAGGCGCACATTACGGCACTTGTGTCTGTTCTTCTTACAAAAAGCACCCAAAGGCCACCACATCACACAACATGTTTTTGTCCATGTCTTCAAAGCTACTGGGACATCTGGAAACATGTCAGCTGATATAATGGTAATTAGACATTAATTACTGGCTCATTAAAGTGTGCTGCTGTAGTGTGTTGGCTTATGCTATAGCCGGAGCTAATAACTCATTTATTGATTTCCCTTCATTTCCCTATGCGTTACACTTTTTATGGTGTTGCAGCTGCTAATATGACAAATATAAAGAAGCAGAGGTTTATTCTTTTCTCCAATTATTGGCCAGAAAAGGCTAGGTTGTCAGGCGGCTCTCTATGTGCACATGAATTATACATAGCCCCATTAAGACACTTAACAGCTGGTTCTTGGGGAACTCAGCAGTGAGAAGTACAGCCGAGCTGGCCCTTTGTGCCTGCTTATTAATACAGCAGCACTCCAGATTAAGGTTTGTGGTAATGTGCGTTCGGACCGTCAAAAAGCCACAGCCACAGAGCTATTTTCAGAGCAATCTAATCTCTCTGGAGGCAGACCGGGCCAGCTGCCGATTTCCTCACATGGTGGCGAGATGCACTACGGTAATTAAATGTCTGTTATGGCGAGCTGACCTTGCCGTGGTTAGGGCGCTGATCCTTTTCCATAGCCAGCCAACAGATGCACTGCTCATCTTTGTGGCACAACGAGAACAGGGATACAGCATAAGATCATTAGGAAAAACTGGCTTTTGAACAGAAAATCTATGTAAAAAAAACAATAAAAACATTATGGAGATTAATTTACACTTCTTAATTTGCCCTAAATTCAAAATAAAAAACATTTGCTTTGGCGTTTTGTTGCAGTGGGTAGCACCTTTGAACCACCTTGCATTATAATGGAGGCATAAACAACAACACTAAGACTGGAAAATAGACACAAACATGGATCACCTTCTGTCTAATGAGTTTCCTCAACTGTACATTCACTGTTAAACTGTCCTGTGAAGGTAGGAGCTGTTGCCTCAGTTTTGGCTGGGTGTAGGGTAAGTCCGTATCTTTTACTACAATGACCCGGTTACCCCAAGGAAAGGCTGCATCCAATCTAATCTTGTGTAATGCTCTGTTATGAAACAAAGTGTTTTTCTCAGCCTCAACAGTGCCAAAAGAGATTAGTGACAACTTTACAACAAAGCAATGCACCATATTGTTCTACGTTACTGCAGACATAAGAAATTAACACATTTTGACAGAGGCTTCCAGGTTTTCTATAACATCAAATTCAACAGGTTTCAGATGCAGTGGGAATTTGTATATTGAACATGTTGAAATATTTTCTGACCCTGTTTCCTTTGAATTAAACTTATAACAGTTCACACAATTGCGGCTGCTGCAACAAACTTGCTTCAGGTGATTAGTGTAATTTTTTTTAATAAAATACAAGCAATCTTGCCCTTAGAAATTGTTAAGAATAGGCTGTTGTGAATGACAACAGCCATGTTCCCGAACAAACCCTTTTTTCTATGCATAGGAGTTATTAACATACTGTATAATTTGACATAATGATTAAACAGCCCCACAAAGGTCTGACTTGAATACAGCCCTCAGCGGGAAACAAAATCACATGGGACTAAACAGAGAAGAAGATTTCACAAACATTTATTTGCCTTTTTCACCAATCCGGCAGATGACAATGTGTAATGTTTTTAGAGAGATAGGAGGTGCCTCAACATCTGCTTCACCCCCACTCTTCCTTTAAAATTTCACCCTACCTTCTGATTATGGTTGCAAATTATCAGAGCCATAATATTTTTAAAGATTAGGCACACAATTAACTGGGTTAATGTTCTTAGCAGAGAGCAGTGGATTACCGCTGTAAGAGGAAAAACATAATCATCTTTCCACAGCGCAGACCAATGTAAGATAATGGCAGAAATTAGCTGGCAATAAAATAGAATGTGTTGCTATCTCTAGAAGGAATTGGAAATTCTCATTTGATAATGTTAGATGTTGATTAAGAGGCTCTAGTCTAGAATGAGCAGACACCTACGTACCAGGTAGGCAGAGCACACCAAGCAGCACCTCTAGGACTTGCCTGCCACAATGTGATTACAAGAGCCGTAAGGATATTGTAAAAAACAAAACATAAAAAAAACCCAGAGTAGGCTAAGAAAAACAAAACGTTGACACAATGATTTTCTGCTTTTCTGTTTTAACATTCCAGTTATGTAAAACTTCTCATTGTAGTTACAAGCTTACATGCTTCTCATTATGAGCACAGGATGTGGTGCTACAGACCTGGTAATCAAGAAGCTAAGTGATAAATGTGCTTTGGAGTTGTTTATTGTCAAACAGTGTGCCACTGTGATGATGACCAATGGACTCTGGAGAGGGACAAGCAGGGCTGCACTGACCTTGTTCAATAAGTGGGCAACCCAGGAACCGTCTCACCTTCAGAAGTTTGCAAACTAATGTTTCTTTCAAAAGCTTAAAGGTGAAAGTAGCATGCGCTCATACTGGTTTAAAAATGGCACTACAGTCTAAATCAAAACAATGGTCTGTGGGTTGTCAGTCACAGTGTCCTCTTTTGCCAACTGGTTTTGTAGCTCTGCTGTTAGCTTCACTGCCACAGTTGCTGCATGTATACAGTTTGGCCTATCTGGCAAACTGAGCATGGAGCTCTTATTGCTTTTCTGATTGGACGATTGGTGATGTGAGGGTTTTAGAACCAAAAAACTGTAAACATAAACAACTTGGCCATTATGTAAACTTTTTTTAATTGTCAGCTGTACCATTGTTATCAGTAAAACTAATATTTGATTCAAACATGTTTACATCATATCTGGGGACACGTGGGTAATTTATATGAAGTTTTTAAAAAATATACTGCTCATAGTACCTTTAAGTACACTGACTGCCAATCAAATGTGATAATGTTACTTGTTGGGAGATACAGAAAATTTGTGAAGCGTTGATGCTCATCAGTATGAGACTATTTCCATGGTCACATAACAATGATGCCTGACCTTTATGAAGTCATGGTCCACTCATTTAAATCATTGATCCAAAACTGTTCTGCAGCTTAACTCACTGGACATTATTGCGCATTTTGATTTACATGCCACTGAGGGGGCGACGCGGTCAGAAGGTCAATATTATGGTCAAAGCATTAGAGATATTAGAAGCATAGAACTTGAAATATTTGTCACTGTAACATTGACTTTATGACCAAGGGGCTCAAGTAAAATGGTGCCGATATATCTTCCACAAGAATGCTTTGGCAGCAGCCCAGAAGGCACTTGTACTCACTACCTGTGAAAAAGAAATGAGCTCTGAATACAGAGTGGCCGTGCAGCCATTAACAGGACTCAGAAACAAGAGCCACTATTAATCATTTTCAGTGATTCTCCAGCAGGCAATTTGTTCATTCAGTAATTCGGATATAAAATGGATGGAAAATGAAAAGGAGGAGGGATAATGTGGCGCGGTAAAGGCGGGATCAGTGTTTCCCACCCATAGAAAGGTGAACAAGAGTTGGCACAGGGTTCGTACAATGCTGGCATGTTAAAATATTAATGTCCTGAGCTGTGAATATTCATGTGCGGTCGTCCCCCTCATCAGACAGTGGAGGACAAAGCAAAGTCTCTGGAGTGTAATCCGATTCTATGTGTTCTTGCTTTTATTTCCAAGGACAGTGGCTGGGGGCAGAATGTTGGTCGCTGGACTGGAGGACAGGCTGTGGGTGCAACATGTTTGGGCCAACAAGTAGTCGGGCTTGACAGGTGGGTCCTGACCGGTGAATGTGGAACAGTGACCTCAAGTCCTCGCTGTCGGTTTCAATTCAATGAAGCGGGCTTAAGGCTGTGGATAACTAAACTTACTAACTGACTTTGAAACACACATTTTTAGGCATCATCAGTTCTTGTATGGCAGTAAATGACAATGAGGTGACATGCACATAGGTCGTTTAAACTCTCACCACAAGATTTCTCACTTTGTCAGGGTCTACATGCATGCGAGAGAAATGACTACTGGTCCTCTCAGGCTAATGGTGCATTCAAGTGTTCTGCGTATTTACAAGTAGGGCTGCTCGATTATGGAAAAAATAATAATCACGATTAATTTAGACATAATTGAAATCACAATTATTCAAACGATTATTCATTAAATTAACAAAACAATGTCAAATATATTTTTTGCACATAAATAAAAAAGTGCAAAATATTAAATAAACCAAGTTTATTCTCTTTTGTAACCAAATGGAGTGAACTGCTATAGAACTGTTACAGCCTGTTATGAACATAGAACTAAAGCAATTATTTAACAAATAAAATTATTTCTCGTTTTAAGTCTAGTAAATAGCCTATATTATTTAAATTCCAGTTACATGCATCATCATCATCATCATCATCATCATCATCATTATTATTATTATTATTATTATTATTATTATTATTATATGTGTATTATTCTTGTCAGTAATGTAAATAAAACATGCTGGTCCACCTTCATAGCATAAAAGCTGAACATAAACTAATGTTTTAATGGTTTTTTGCCAGCAACACCAGTCTGTTTACATGATCTTGCTTAAGTGATGATGATGACGCAAATAGGAGTTAGTTCACCTTTTTATTGTCCTAAACTAATGCGGTTCTAACTGCATTTGAAGCATGCGTTTCCTCTCTTTGACTGCACGCATGCAAACACATACACACTGTTATCAGCTCTGTCTCATGGAGCTTACAACACCAGCGCTGTTTGAGCTGGATGAGACAGCGCACTTACTCTATGCCCATGCCCGACTCCATTGCTCTGAGGCTGGGCAGACTTGCCGCTGAGACACCGCTAGGACCCCTGGTAGTTTAACACGGTTTTAAACTGCTTTTAACTATGTTACAATGAGCGTTTAAGCTCACGGCATCGGGGCGCGTTGAACGGGTTGTCGGAGGCGGAGACCAGCACACGCAGTCCTGTTTTATTGCTCTGCCTGGGGACCACTGGCTGTCCTCCACAGCCTCACCAGCCCAACGCCATAACAATGAAACCCAACTGTAAACAGTCATGGGGCATGGTTTAGCCTTGAACTGGAGAATTAGACACACCCACAGCGCTCAGATGCAAACTAGTAGCTGATAAAGTCAAATGCCACAGACTAAACCATACATGCACAACTTGTACACTTACAACCAGAGCCAAAACACTAAGTAAACATGAAACCACTGCACTCACCGTGTTATTAGACAACCATCCTCTCCTGTCCAGTAGGGGATAGAAACAGTGTCCACAACCTAAAGCACGCCTTGCACACAGTGTGTCTTGGCTCAATGCCTTTCTCTTCAAACCCAAAGTGCTTACAAATAACAGAATTTGTCTTGTCTTTTCTGCTAACCAAAGCGTCTACTGTTTTCGTTCTGCCAACATCTTTCCAAATTTAGCCTAGCTTGTAGCTATCAGAGCGCAAGCTTTGAGAAGTGAGGGGCAGAGCGTGAGCGCGCATTCAAAACACACTTCAAAGTTAGTGTTATTAATCGTTTTTTCTCGATTACATAATTTTTGTAATCGTAGGGTGTAATAATCAAAATTGTAATCGAAATTCAATTAATTGCACAGCCCTATTTACAAGTAGCACTAAATGCTAATAAACGCTTGGTAATACTTGGTAACTTAGTAATTATCATACTGTATAAAAGTTAACACTCCAACTTGACACACAGTCGAGTCAAAAAACATGTTCCTTACTGTGCCTCACAAAAACACATCATCAGCTACAAGCAGTCAAGTTTATAAAAAGATACATAAACGCCCAACAAAAATGTTAGCCAGCGGTGAATGACCAAGAATATGTGCGTCTTTGCTAGTCTAATTTCATGTTGTTCGCCTTGTTTATTCTGCTCCATTATACAAGTGGGTTAGTGCAATTAAGAGAATTTTGAATGACATCCCCCACCAGGATGTTTCCATGCAGTTAAAAACCTGCATCATCGTTCAAAGGCTAAAAGTCGAATTACCTGTAAATGTTATGAATAATTGTTACCTGCTATGACAAGACAATTCGACTGCGTTCACTATTGTTCAGAACACAGCAGAGATTGTGTTTGGCCGTAAAAGAGGATCTTATACATGAGGTACATTTGAGAAGGGGGAAGGGTGGCTCTCTGGGTAAACTGAGCACGCTCCCTGTGTTGAGCGTCTCTGTTTTCAAAAAGGTAACCAGGCAACCGGCCTTGGTCAGGGCCTTTGCTCCGTGGCTTATCAGGTAACTGCATTCAGTGCCTGCTGATAGTGCACCAGGTTTTATTTGTCTTGGTTTAGTGGCTTTACTCCTAACTCCTGACTCGCAGAGCTGAGAGTGAGATATGGAGACTGGACAAGGACAGCTCTGTGCTGGACTGTAGCGAGGAAAGGGCCCACTCTGATGTCACTGAAGAGCATAAAGCAGTAAATGTTTTCACATCCAGGAAGAGCTATTCTTGTGTATTTACAGTTAGACAATTACTGAATGATTGATATTGTAACAAAGATGGAAGTAGTTGTGTTTTCATAAATATTTAGCACACACAAATGTTGTGACACTACAGACCCGACATTACGCTTAGATTTCAAAACAGTCCAAGGAAAAAAGATAGGTTTGTACGAGTCCAAATTATAACACTGCAGCAGGAGCAACCTCAGCAAGGCACAGCACAGTTGTACTGTTATGAAATACTGCTGTGTCAAAAATTATTTTGTCTGCCTTACTTCCTTCACAAACCACTTTGAATGTGATACTTCTCTACAAGTGCAATCCGTTGATGGAATGACTTAATTGTCATGCACAACATAATTTTTAAGAAAACTGTTCTCTGAGACAAATAACACTTGCTTTGTTGTTTCCATAACCATTTTCTCACACAATACATTTAAATCTAAATTGTTGTTTTATATGGAAATGTTTCGCTACATTCAGGTATCTTTCAGAGGTTGACACTGCTCTAACAATCTGACTTCTGATGAGAATATCTTGTCCAAAAAAAAAACCAAACAAACAAAAAAAAAAAAAAAAAACAAATGAAAAGAACAAGAGCTACATGTTTCTGCCAAAATAGCACCATTAAAAGAAACATGCATGTGATCATTTTGCTGATAATAATGCAGAAATATTCTTAATGGATATATCCAAAAGGAACAAGTTCTTTTGAGAAAACTATAACTGAGCACAAACAGAGCAGAGAAATAGAAGCAGAAACATATTTTGTCATGAAGCAGAGGTTAATACATTGTTGTAGCATGTCAGAATTTTTTTTATGAGTCTGGAAAATACTGTTTTTGTCTGCTGAAGTGGAACAGCGTCCAAATGACAAGGCTGTGATGCCATTAAGATGGTAATGAGCCTAAACTAGTGTACACAACCATGTGAATCAGGAGACAAAAGCCGACTACACAACCATATACTACCAACATTGCCCAGACTTTTACATCTGAGAGATTTTGAGGAGCTGCAAAACAAAGGCCTTACTCATTACAAAAGGCTTTCACTAATCAGCACACAGGAATGTCACTGTCCTGCCTGCATGGACACAGCTCTATGGCTGCCAATCAGAGCTTTCATTATGGGACGGCACTTTTAAACCACTGAAAAATAGAACAGAGGAAAAAGTTTCACATCATTGTTCACAGTAGGAGGAGCGATTAGCTAGTTTCAGTCGAAATTCCAGGGCAGACAGTCACGCCCAAAACACACAGGAAATAAAGTGGAATAGTAATTACCATAGTAACATAAAGAAAAGCATCTCATATATTTTATAATACATACTAAAATGTACAGGCAAGAAGTAAGTTTCCATTCAGGTTGCCACGGACATCACTTAAGAACTTTAATTTAGTTAGCCATTTAGTTGTTTCGGATACACATAGCCTAATTAAATAGCAAGCTTATTGATTTAATGAATAAACATATAGTTAGTTTCATCTCGTTAGAGTAATGACAGAGAAAAATTAATCACTTAAATATCGCTGCTGTGTACAGGGACAAACAAGGCGGGTGTGCTATCCCTGGATTTGAGGGTTCCGTGGTGCTGGCAGATGGCAGACAGAGAGGCAGCACTTTGAAGTCCTCCAGCTACAGGTTTTAAAGGCGGATCAAGCTATTGTGTGAACCTAAGTGCCAGTCGATAGAGCAAGACATCACGCGGAAAATAAGACAAGCAAATCAAACTTACATACGCACCCGTAACCTTTCCTCAAACGCCAATTAGCCTATGCATTATAGGACTAGTAACATGGCAATAGTTAGGCTATTCGGTAACAACATGAGTAAAATGATGCTGGTAAGTGTTTACTCTGAATACACAGAAGGAAATATATTCAATGTTTTACCTGCCCAGTCGCACAATACACCAGAACCCTAACGTTTATTCGTTATTTTACTCAAATCAATCAAAACATCTTTCCAGTTCAACGTGAAGTCGTGTTTAGCGTTTAGCGAGGTTTGGTCTGCTGGCTCAACAATGACCTTCGCTCCAAGTCAATATTTCTATACATTTCGAAAGATTAACTAACGTTAAGTTTTGATTTGACGTTACCACATATAAATTAATGTTACTCGTATAAACTTTTGACAACCAAAACCGTAAACGTAGAAGTTTCCCTCAACAAGTCCTCCATTAGGGCAGAGTGGTCACCGTGTGAGCGGACTGAGGGCTAGCAGCCCCGGTTTGGTTCAAAAGTAAAATAGTCAAAGTAGCTCCGTTTAAGAAACTTACCTGCGACGATGGTCAGCACTACACAGCAGAAGCGTGTTGTCCAGAGCGCCATTTCTGTGTCAGCTACTCCAACACTTCCTTACAGAAACTTAGTCGGACAAGTTGTGTTGAATCCGTGTGTCGAGCTCGACTGAAGCTGAAGCATCCAAACTCCACTCCTCCTCCTCCTCTCTGCAGGTGCACCGTGCACAACGGAGCCATGGGAGCGCGCCCGGGTCACGTGACACAGTGGTGCACAGACAAGAGGCAGTGGCGACATCTGCTGACATGTTACAGTACTGCAACTTCAGGTCTGTTATTTATGCTTGTCGTTGGAACAAGGCCGTCAGAAATGTTATAGCTAAAAGAAAGGCAAATTAAATAGCCTTTAATTCAGAATTTCCTTTTCTGCTAATTGAACTGTTAAAAGAACTGAGTTTTCTTATATTTCTATTCTGGTCAGTTTTGTTGTATCTAAATCAAATACTTTACACCTCATGTAGAACTGAAATTTGCTATCACAAAACAGTTTCACATGCAAATTAAACTCCAAATATCGTGACCCACGAGTCAACTGGTTATTATCATCCTGTCTAATAGAGTATTGAGCAAAAGGGTTTAGATGAATATTCGAGAGAACTCAACAGTACCAATAAACACATGAAAGCATGCAAATAGAATTTTATGACACTAAAAAGTACAATGCCTGTAAAATTAACCTAAATTCTACATAAAGACACATTAAAACAAACATTTTGATGTACACAAAAGTGATGCCTGGAAATTGTGTTTAATAAAACTCCATAATTTTAAGCCTTTACATCTACACAATGAATAAATAAAACATTTTTCACAACAGACAGTAAGTGGAACGATTTTAACATTTCCTATTGTAAAAAAGATACAGTACCTAATGACTACATGTGTAGGATTCAAATTTTACCTTTGAATATCATACAAGTGATTTTGCAAGCAATAACAAATTGTCTAAAGTGCAAACATAATTAATGTCAAAAATATTTAAAGTACCAAAATTCCAGTTTAAAAAACATTGTTCAGTAATTTTAAAAGGTTTTCCAGCTTTAATGTCCAATGTGAACAATTATCACCATGATTTCTAACTGTAGTACTGTTGATAGCTCTGCTGTGTTCCCCAGTATCCAGGCTGTTGTCTCAGTCCAGGAGGGACCCACACATTTTGCCTAAATGTGTGCAGTGGCTTGTTGTGAGGTCTAAAAGTAGAACGTGGTTTTGGAAGGATGTGACCCCTTCCTGATGTCATCCTCTTGGAATGCCATAGAGCTGAATTAATTGCCTACAGGACAAAATACAACAATTAGTTTTTTGACATCTAATATGTCCTTTTCAGAAATACGTTTATTGTGTGTGCTTTAACTGTAGCTTTGTTTGCTTGTATTACATACATTTTGGATATTGAGTATATCTGCATTAGTATTAGCAAACGGATCAAGATTTATATAAAAACAGATGACAAAATAAAAATAACTATACCCGCGTATCACAGTGACGAATTGGTACTGGAAGAGGAGAATTTTGTGTACTCTCCTCATCAGATGAGGAACCTGAGTGGTAATCTGACGTCACTCTCTCCAGGGCACTGGTCACCTTCTTTGCAACATCTTTGTCATCTTCATCATCACCGGACAAAGTTGCCACAGAGAAGCAAGGATTGTGCTCCCCATATCTACAAAAAAAAAAAAAAAAAAAAAGAACAAAGGTGTCAACTGTAACAATTAAAAAAGTTTGGCTACAAATACTTCAAATTTACAATAAACCAATCACTTTCCCTTTAAAAAAAACACTTTTACACAAATATGTACACAAAACCCCTCTACAGACACAACTGCTTCTTGATCATCTCCCTTGAGTTTTCATGTGAATAAACTTGGGAGGATGTGAGTTCAGACATGAGAGGAGAGTCTCCAAGTGCTTGTACTGAAAGGTAGACAGAGTGTGATAAAATGACTAATCAGCACAGCTATTACAACATGAACATGAAGCTAACAAATAGATAAATGAGTTGTAGGTTTAAACCAGAGGTCGTTAACAGGCGGACCGCGGTCCGAATCCGGACCCAGATGCCCTCCCATCCGGACCCGAACCTCTGTCCCACTCCACGGACCCGAACCCGTTCAGCCTGTTCACTCCCCGGGAGCGCAGCGGCGCGAGAGAGGTGCCGCTGCGGCGCGTCAACAGCATCGTATCCTGGTGCTTTAAAACTTTAACATGAACAGTGCGGGGTTAAATCAGCTGTGTTTTCTGTTACTGTCCAACAAAATGAGAGGAGTAGGTCCAGACTGAGTGCGGAGGGACAGGACTGTTCCGTTTACAATAGACTTAAGTTTCGTTTTTACGGAGCGGCGAGAGAGGACGCGACACAGGCTGTGAGCGGCTCTGCCCTCTCAGTGTCTCTCTGTCGAGGCTCACCCCTCACCTCTCGGTGTCTGTCCCTCTGTCCCACAAGCTCACCCCTCTCCTCTCGGTGTCCCTCTGTCCCACAGCTCACCCCTCACCTCTCCTCTTGGTGTCCCTCTGTCCCACAGCTCACCCCTCCGCTCTCGGTGTCTAGCCCTCTGTTCCACAGAGGACAGAGCTGCCTCATATTCACCAGAGAATTAAGAGGAAACCTGTGTTTTGAGGCGCAGTACGTTCCACTTTAGTTTTAAAGGGTGCATCGTCTCCTGCGTAAAAGCAGACAGAAAATCTTGCGTGTGACGCTATCAACCAATCAGATCTGAGGATTTGGAAACATATGGAGCGGTGACTGTGAGACAGACAGCGGAGAAATGAGAGAGACAGATGTAGAAAGGAACAGAGGTCAGCTCTAAACTCCTGTGTCTCCTGTGTTCTGAGCCAAGGACCATTATAAAAGCATTTTGTTAGATTTTTTTTAACTGTATTTGATTAACATAAGAAAAAAAAATACTTTATTTTACTATTTGATATCCCCTAGTTTTAAACTGATGCTTATGTTAGCAAAATGCTATTGCCATAATGTAGACACTGATGTGACTACAATGATTTTATTTATTTATTTTTGAGGTACAAATCAACACTGTGATGCTCCGGACCTTCGCGCGAGAAAATTTTCACCAATTGGACCTCGGTGAATTTTAGTTGGTGACCCCTGGTTTAAACACTAAAATGATCAGAATGAGTCTGGTGACTGAAGAAGGCAGGGCTTCATGTGTGTACATAGATCAGTGAAACCAAGCGTTTTCAGCTCTTGAGAAGAGCAGCACCTCAGCATACAGGATTACTCAAACATGCGTGAATGGTGTGGTTTTGAAGTGGAAACAGCATTATAACATAGTAAAAAGTTCAGAAAAGTCAATTTAGCATAAAGGGGACCTTTAATTTTAGGCTAAAAGCCTAATTTGATTCTCACCTGCAACAAACCTCCCCAGGATCCACCCATAATGTTAGCTCACTTGGCAGTCCAAGCTCTCTGTACTGAACCCCACTCTCTTGGCAAGCCCGAAGAAGCTCTGGATCCTGCTTGTGAAACCTGTTTATTCTGATGCACCTGGAACAAATGCAAATCTAATGTCAGTTTTGCCAACAGCAATGTAAAAATAGACAGTTTTTGTTAGAGGAATGTGTAGCAACTATAATGAAGATAATTACCTGTATGCCTGGCCTTTAAGGGGATTGTCAGGGTACCAGTGCCCCTTGAACTTCTCTTGTAGTGCGACAGCAAGTCTCTCAACAAAACGGTCAATCCTTTCGGATTCTAATTTATCACTTCTTTTTACAAGTCTTTTCAGAAAAAATATGACTGCTGCAATTTCTTTCCTCATTTTTTAGTTAATTGTCTTTGCATTGGAAAATCTCTGTAAAAAAAAAAAAGAAAAAAGAAAAAAGTTAGTGACAAAAAACACTAATAATATACATATTCAACACAATTACAAAAAATACTTTAACAATTATAAAATATAAATTTTTTTTAAAACATAAATATAAATAACATTTGCTTTCAAAGATCCCCCTAAACGTCCAGCTTTTTTATAATACTTTCTTTAAAATGTGGTTGGCAAAAGCAATTCGATGCTGTTTTATAACCCACTTTTGTTTATAATGCACAGAATTACAGTTCTACAGTGTTGTGTTTCTTATATGAGCTAACGGTCTCAGGGATTACAGTTTGTTCCAGAAGGCGCGCTATGACTCATACGCGCCTGTTCCGGTAAACCACGCTCTCAATGATAAATAAAACAAGCTAACTAGTTCGGCCAAAATTAAAGAATTAAAATACACCACATAACACTACTTGGCGTTCTGGTGCATATGTAGTCACGCTAGACTTTAAAACATGCCCTACGAAACAAATGAACATTGTGGCTAGCATGCTGGCTAACACTTTTAGGAAGAATACAAAGTATTCGATTTTGTATGGCTAGTCATACAAACTTCAATAACCTGGCCTGGCGCCATGTTACAATTCATTATGTTGTTAACCTACCTTTGTTTTCGTTTTCTGATCACACCATTTATGCGCCGAGTAAATTATAGTGTAAAAGATAATGAATGGACAAACTTGGCTCGCTAAGCAGAAGACCCTCTATAAGCCCACCCCTCGACGCTTGTGATTGGCTGTAAACAAACCAAAGCTGCTCGTTTATTGGTGGACTGCGTGTTTGTCAACGAGTGACTCATACTCGTTTATACACATGTTCATGGTTAATATGTGACTCATGCTGCAAAAAATGTGGTATTTGTTGCTGTCGGTTGCGCCAGGATTTATGTAATTTATCAACGGGAGAATTTCATATTAATATTTTCAGAAACTTTTATTTGATAGATATGAAGTGAAAAACAAGCTCAAATAGACTCCCTACTACGTGATAGACTGCAAAATCCGCACCTTAAAACTATGTTGGTATGGAAATAATGGAAATTAATTGTACAGTAAACTTCTCACATGCTTCCAGGGTTACCTCGGATATAGTTGCCAAATTATAATACTGTTCACAAGATGGCAAGTGCATCTGTCACAACACTACTGATAAGTGCACAGCACCAGAGGCTTACAGTGGCAAGAAAAAGTATGTACACCCCTTAATATTTTTCCTTTATTGTTGCCTTACAACCTGGAATTTAAATGTCTCATTGAGAGGTTCATGTCAGTCACTTTACATGACATGACAACAACTATGAAAGCAAATTAGAAATATGACAGAAAAAGAGAAAACTTGAGCGTACAAAAGTATGTTCCCCCTCAAGTTAGTACTCTGTAGAACCAACTTCTGAAGGACTTCCAACTTTTCTAGGATAAGTGTTTATGAGCTTGGTTCATAAAATCACTGGAATTTGTCCTCATTCTTCATCTAAAAATAGCTCAAGCTCCATCAGGTTGGATGCGTTGGAAGCATAGTTTGAGTCGTTTTCTTCAAAAATGGTCCTGTTATCAGCAACTGCAACTTTGGGTAAAAGAAACACAATTAGTGTGTAAAACTATTGTGAAAATATTAAATCTTTATTAAAATAAAACAAAACAGTCACCTAATCACAATTCACACAGGTTGTAAAAGGTCCATCAGCACAGAATAAATACAAATCTAGCATTACACACAGACATGCAGTCTTGGTCAAAGTAAAAATTGAAAACACTTGAAAATATGACATATATTGATCTTGTGCGAGTGTAACAATAAAAAGGCAACACTAAAATGTTTTACTAAGTAAAGCTTTTGCTTGCAAGCCATGTATACATACATATCAACAAGTATTGTAATTTTCATCACTCAGTCAGTTCACTCAGACCAAATGAGTTTAATTTGGTTTGAGTAACGTAAAAACTCTCAAACACTCAAGCAAACTAAATACATAAGTATTTAAAAAAAATATTTCACATGGAGTCAAAATCCTGACCCGAAAGGGGTCATATACATTAATCTCTTACAAAGAGAGTCTACAAGAGTTTATCTTAAAATGTGATTATAAACCCTTGTCTTTCCCCAGCTTATTATACTTGTGTAGCTCTGAACTCGGAGAATATCTCAGTTTTTCGACTTAAGGCTTCTGAACACGGTCACCTTCTTGCATAGGGTTTCTAAATAATAACTGCCAAAACCAGCAGAAAATCAGACAGTGGCAACTTGCATCCATTGCAGGATCAGTCAGAGGCACAGTAAAGCATATCATGTTTGTATTGCTTTGACACAAACTTTGATTTCATCATAAATTTCAGATGTTTAACTAATCAAAAAAGGAAATGTTTGCACTTCAGAATGATTCATTTTTATATCAAACCACCAAAAGGGAAAAGATAGCGTTACTGAGCCACATTTTAGCTGACCCTTTTTTGTTTGCCAATCAAAGTTCCCATTTGAAACAACAACAAAAAAAGAAAAAAAATACTTTGGCATGGCCTTTTTCTGCAACTTTTTTGCAATGAAGTACTAATGCAGTAAGCTTTATAGTGAATGCAATGCTAAAATTTCCTTTCAGGATGGAAAGTGTACTGTATAGTGAAACTGGAATTTCCGTTTAGTGTCCCATTTCCAATCTTTCATTTACAGACACTCTTAAAACAATAATTCAACAGCTAGTACGTTCATCCTATATGCACCAATATGTTTTTATAGGAAAAATGCTTAAGGCTATTAATGGATATTCCAACTGCACAACATTCATCCATCTCAGAGGTTGCTTTATAATAACCATCATCTATAATTTGTCTAGTACAAAAACATTTCTTAAAATCCTACTTTTTCCAAAACTACACTATGACTGATTTGACATCTCATTTAAGTTATTCTAAGCAGATGTATTCATTTTAATCAAATTTCCTCTTTGCTGCTGCTGAAAAGCTACAGCTACTTGATTACAAAAATAACTTAAAGTAATTTTCTTTTCATTTTGCTTTAAGAAACTATGAAGAGTTCATCTACCCATATTTACTAAATAGTAAATGTTGATTTAAAAAAAACTTAATCTGGAGTCAGTTTTGAAAGTAGATCAAAAGAAATGAACAATCTGTTATGATCCTGTACATTCTGTTGTTCTAACTGTTAAAATGGGTCAGTCCTCCTAACAAGGTTGGGTAAAATTCAGGTCATTTGTTGTACCAATAGGAAACCACAATCAATTCTTGAATAATCACTCCAACTACACTGTCACACTATATCAATACAATTAATGCTTCAAAGCTAACCACTCAGCATCAGTGTTGGAAAAATGTTTGACCATTGCTACAGCCACCTTTTTTTGGAGGTGTGCCTCATTCTCCTGGGCTGCCACCACTGTTGGCCTTCACCCCAGCTCTGCTAATGTGCAGCCAGGGCAGCTTGGCACAGTTCTTAAACAGCTGTTCAATAGCAATATGGCGCACATGCAATTCTGACGACAGTGAGTCTTTTTCCTGTACAGCCTCCGTCAGCTCCTCAAAGACCTCTGTGGGGAAAAGAATAGTGGAAAGTTGTAGTCAGCAATTTGCACTCAGGGTCAAGGTATACACGGACAACACATTGGTAGAAGCCAACAAGATGAATAAAATCAATAAAATTAATCATTGACAAAACTGAACTTAAAAATATTATCTCCAATATGAAAAAAAATAAAAATTTAGGTTCAGTGTCATTATCCAAAACACCATGTAAAATGCTCATTCCATCCACCAGTTCTCTACATTATTAGAACAATGTAAGTAAGTGCTGATTTAAATAGCACTTTTAGGCACCAACCAAATATCATATAATTTTAAAGGACAGGGATGAGTAAAAAGAACTAAAATGGCCAGTGTAAAAGGGATAAAACTATCTAATTAATTTCAGTATACATATTATTTACAGTATGTATGAGTATACTGTATGCATTATGTATGAGTGAACAGCACATACAAAGCCCAGTTCAGAGCAGTTCACAGGCCACATAAACAGGGATCATGTATGAACTACTGTCCACAATAGCTGCTTGGTAAAACTCATTACTGAGTGAAATAATTGTTGTATGTGGTTAAAAATTAAATCATGTAAAGAAAATAAAAAACTTTGTCTCTTCAGACCTAAAATTGTCTTGTTGAGTCACATGATTTATAGCCTGGCTAGCCAGCCCTACTACTTTCTTTTTGAGTATGGTTCCTCAGCCACGGCAAACTGTTTCCACTGTTGATTTAGACCCGACCTATCACAGCCATTAATCTGCAGCGGTCTAACAAATGCGGAAGATAATCTACTATCAAAAGTAATCAGGAGGGCACTGGGCTAATACAGAGCGAATTTTAACTTTTATCACGTGATTAACATGAACAGCATTTAGTGCTTTCCTCCGTCACCTGTTGATTCTGCTGAAGTGCGCACTGTTGTTTTGTCCTCTGTGTGACTTTTTTCTTCATTTTATTGACATTTTAACAACAGTAATATCCTGTTGACATCCAACGTAATGGCTACATTCAAACTAGGGCTGCAACTAACAATTATTTTGATAGTCGATTTATCTGTCGATTATTGTTTTGATTAATCGTATAGTGAAGCGTGTGTGGTTCAAATGGTAAAAAAAAATTGCAGTGTTTTATAGTTTCCGTTAAATTTTTTAAAATTCTACTAAAAATCACTTAATTTTTAGTAGACTTTTCAATTTTTTAAATATTTGAACCAGACATTGGAGTACGTTTGGATACAGCATATATACTCACAAAGATATATTTAATCAAAAACACAAAATGTACATGTTTTAAAGCATGTTTCAGAGTTTATGAATACCCCCGTTAACAATTATTTCAATAATTGGTTATAATCGATTCATCTGATTAGTTGTTTTCCACAAGTCTTTGTACAACTGGCTTATGCTGTTATTCACATTCAGAAATAAGTACAGAGTTGCTAATAGTACGGTGTATACTGGTGTTTTATGGCAAAATCTGCAACAATTCTTCATCAGCACTATGTTTGGTTACAAGTCAGCGGCGCGCTGCTTACGCCCTGCCCTTTGTTTCTCTGACTAGTTACTCTGCCTTTAATTGTTCCGCCCATAAAAATGAAATTCAAACCATGAGGTACCAGACTGACTTCTTTGTATAGAACAGCTGGCTAGGCCACATGATGCATACAAAAATACTTACTTTGAATCTGTATTAGGAGTTGGCCATTCAGCTGATGAAGCTCATCCACAGTCATCTTAGCCACTAAAAAAGATAAGTACTTGTTAGAGAGTATAGAAATACCGACATAAAAAGATCGAAAATTGTTTCAGTATTTTGTAAAAAATAAGCAATGGTGCTCTATGTCAGCACTGAAATGCGAAGTTTCTGAATCATCATATTACACTACATTTACGTGACATTTACTAGTAACTTTTTGAATAAATTGTACTTCTAGGTAGTTTTATTACAACATGTTTTACTTCTATTTGAGTTAAATTATGTTAACTACCCACGTCTATAAGTTACCTTCGTACTGTTTTCAAAAGCTTTATGTTGTGAGAAGTCACAAGCAGCTTTAGAAGTGAAGTGAGAAAGCCAAGGACATATTTTGAGGTTAGAAGAAAATTAACTTTCCCCTGGAGAGAGCCCAGGAAAAAAGGAGTATGAAGGACAGGCCAAGCAAGAATGAATGCGGTCTTACATCAGTGTTTTGTCTGATGCCTTTTAACTGCTTTAATTGCTTAGAGGTTAAAGAAGTCTCTAGATAATAAAGATGAAACTGAATGAATAAGGTGAGGCAAACTAGAAAAAAAGATTAATAGCAAAGACAGTGTGACATTTCTTCTAGTGGTTATATTGTGCATACAGAGGAGATGAGACAGTATGAGATTCAGGTGGTATGATAGTTTTGACCAAGAATATCATGATATCCATAATATTGCAGTTAAAGCTTAAAATTCTGAAATGCTTGTACTAAAAGAGAAGTTTTGCACTGCCACTTAACAAATGCAAAAAAGTTACTTGGTGAGCAATGCATTTTAAGTATTGCTACCATGACATTTCAATATCACAGTACAGCTTAAAACTGATTATCGTCCCATGCCTACTGAATAATATATAATATGAATTAAAGATCAAATGTAAAGATAGTACATTCATCTCTGCTGTGTCCATGGTGTCTGTGCTGGGTCACTGCTCCTCCTCCACATGATAGGTGTTGAGTATGAAGACCTTTTGTGCCGTTATTGGACCAGACGTCACTCTCTGACCCCCGTAACAGTCCTAGCTCCTCAGCTGTGTCCAACATGCCCATGGTGTAATCGGGCAGCCCTGTGCTTTTCCTTGTGTCCCAGTGTGGAGCATAGCGGGGCACCTGTGCATCTGTCTGAGGCAGCAGCTTGCAGTCACTCTCCTGGCTGTAACAGAACAGTTTGGCCCCTCTTCTGCTGGGGACATTGGAGTCTTTATTCTGGGCATACTGGATGATACGGTTCAGTTTCTGGCTGAGGGCCAGCTTCATGCCCTCATAGGCACTTCGGGACACCTTGGAACGTGACAGCTTCTGGTTGGCAATGAGGTGACATTTCTCAAAGCAGTCTCTGTGGCCACGCAAGGATTTTGAGTGCAAAAGTGTAGCAGAAGAGATACCTGCATTCAAAGCACAGAAGACAATACAAGTCAACAACAAAGGCTACATTTGATATTCAGACAGAGCAGTTCAAACATACAAAGAGAATATTCTGTAGCATTTGGTGTTCAAAGCAGTACTGACCTATTGAACTAAAAAGTAAAGCTCACACTAAAACTGGCAGATTGACCTTGCGTGATCTGGCAATGAAAGCTGCTTAGTGCTCAGTGGATGAACTAAGAGAGCATTGAAATAGGGATTAACCATCACACTGCAAACATAGAAAACCTGTATTCCAAATACTGAACTTAAGCGGTGGAATTCAGTTTGAAGAGGAAAAAACATACTACCTAGAATGCACGTCGAACAGGTCAAAACAAGCAGAAAATAACCACCGGAAGGAAAAACAACACTAGAAGATGGCCCCAACAAAACAACTTAACTGGACAATGCCTTTCTGTGCAACTTTGGTAAACACAGGGTGTATGAGTCAAATAAAATTCTGTATGAATTACAATATTATAATCTATTTCAACAGTCTGCATGCCTTTACAGGCAGCTGTACATGTTTCAACTTGTGAGCATTACACACCCTCATTACTGTAAGCAGATTGAGGAACTCCAATGGTTTTACTTTCTGTCAACTAATTGTAGAAGTAATGGAGGGAAACCTGAAAGTATAGCACTGCCACATTAAACACTCACAAAAGGAGGAAAAAGTTCTAATGTGAAAATTAAAAGCAACTTAAAAGTACTTAAAGGGGCCATATTATGTTTTTTTCATGCTTTCTGAAATATTTTTGGACACCTTTGCATTAGTATTTCATGTTTTATAATTTAAAATAATGTGTATATGGAGAACATCTTCTGTTAGTGAGCTGTTACAGAGAATAAAATAGCCATTTAAGTGCTGAAATTATCAGAACAAGCACCTCCTGTTTTGTCTATGTAGAGCGGTGAGACCATGCGTTTGAGCTCCTGCAAAAGAGATGGCATCAGCACATAGGATTACTCAAACGTGTCATGTGAATGAAACAAAATACTACTACAGGTATATTTTTGAGGTGCCAACAATATTATAATTTGGTAAAATCTCAAGTTGATTTAGAGATTAGAGATTAGATAAGATTTTATAATAGAGGACATATAATAATAAGCACTATACTTCAAAGATCTCACCCACACTTATACTGGTCAATAAGCTTTAATGGCTTAAGTATATTACACAACTAGGTGCTTGGAGGATATATTTATAGCCTCTCCTCTGTCAGACTTTTGAATAAGGCACCAATTACACAAAGTATGCCAGACAAGAGTGCCCATGCTGCCTTTTGCATAGTCTTCTTGAATATGCAGATCCTTTATTAGTAGTTGAGGGATCTTTCTGGCTCTCTAACAGCCACATTCAAATCCCATCAGTGGCAGCCTTTAGACCAGCACAAAACACACACACACTGACTACCACTTGTCAAACAAAAAAGCATTGGGCTTCAACCAGGGCAATGCACTACCAGCCAAAGACCTCACTCTGACTAAGCAGCTTAGTACTGTCTTTCATGGACGCACAGGCAAACACAGACTATTCATTAGAGGTGAATCAGTGCTGTTCTGCCGTAACACAGAGACATAAAACAGATTAACAAAAAGAAGCAAGAGGCCCGTTTCAGGTCTCAATGTAGACTTTAGGCATTGGCTAAAAGGGAAAAATATATATGCAACTACTCATATAAGCAGGGTAAGTTGCGTTGTGTACAAGCAATACACATTAATAGGGAATGAATTGTTTCAACTATCAAGGCAGTATTGTGCAGTGAGTAAATATCATAAAATGAAATGCTTACAAAGAGATTGTGGGGTCTCTGCAGGTTCACACATTAACAAAATAAAAAATGTCAATGTATTTAAAGTCAGAAACCTTTGCACCATCTAAACAAGGTAAAAAATAAAAATAAAAACTAACCAACAGACACAAAACAAACACTGTACTGCTTTATCTTTATCATCATGAGAGTGCCTTAAAGCCCTTATGCATGCTGAAATTTAAAAAATTACATGTCAGCTCAAGGACATTCAATATGGGTTCAGAGGCGCTTGCGGCTAGAAGCTAACAGCCCTGGACAAGTAGGACAGAGGTCATCAGTAGTAAGGTGTCAAAAAAAAAACTGCGTGGCATAGCAAATTGTGTTGTCAACTGCCATACAAGACTGGGAGCTCAGATGGTCGCAGTCAACAACATGAAAACTTCTACCACCTGTTTACCACTACAGAGAGACAAAACACAGCTGCAAGAAGCCACAACAAGCTCTGTTAGACTGACAATAACATTAGTGGAGATACAATGTAAAGATACAATGTAGGATATATGTGCTAGGTATTTTATTTGTTGACAAATTACACTAAAAGATAGCAGAGTCAGTTAAGGACTAGATTTGGATTAAAAAAGAGCAACAATATCTGTATTAGTACTCCTGTGAAGAACGCGGAGGTCGTCCTAAATAAGAGCAGTGCAGAGATCCTAAACACTAAGGTCTAATAAATATCTCACAACTGAGGCATAAAATAAAAGTACTAAAGTTAAAGTCAGTGTGATGTGATAATTAAGTCTCAAAACTCCCCAGGGTGAAGAGTTCAAAAACAATGAAACAACTGTTTATAGGATCCTGCAACAATGGCCCCTGTAGAGCACTGGACACAATCAGCAACAACTGCATGGTTCCAGGCTCCATCTGTAGCTGTTGTTTTTTAGCTTTGAGAGGCCCAGCTATAATATCACCCAGGCATCAGCAGAATTCTCTCTGCATTATGTAAGCAGATTAGGAGATGGTGTTATGCCTCACTATCTGGGCACCGTTATGGCTTTAAGAGAACAACACTAATGTGTCTTTAGAGCCAGTGGCACGTATAGCCTGCCTAAGAGTAATACATCCTTGCACTTACTGTATACTTTGCTCTACCTTTATTAGAGCTGTGAGCCTCTGGTCGCTTAGTTAATTAATTGGTCAGTGATGTCTAGTTGGATCCACTCTGTGCATCAACAAAGCTGGTCTTATTTATACTTGATAATGTTTACTTTTTATTTTATTTAAGGTATTCCTCATTGTGCTGGGCATTACTGCAGTCGAGTAACAATTTCTTTGATCAACTACAGCCCTAATCTATACACAGTTAGGTTATCTCTTTCATGAAATCTAATAAAGGACACAATAGATTACTTTTGTGCAACTGTTGATGCGTTATGGTATCTGCAACAATGGGAAAAAATGAATAAGTAGGAATGAGCTTTCTTGAACAGAGGTTAAAATACTCTGAGGCACCAGAGGCCAAAGCTGTTTCCTGAGGAAATAACCACTCAGATATAGAACAAAACCTACGCTTCTTAGATGCTTATCTGACTTAGCTCTGCGCAAAGCCCTCTCACACCATGACCTCAGGTGTGTAAATAAACATTGCTGCATTTCATCAACATTAGACTTTAACTCACAGTTTACTATTTACACTGGACACTGGGGTTTTTATCTTATTTGCAGTGTCTATGTTGACATGTAAACAGTTTGAACTTATCAATTTTGTAGGATTTTGTAAGAGCCTGCCCACAGAGAGCATGATATGGTCTGGACTAGATTAGATTTGATACTTTATTGATCCCAAAGGAAATTCTAGACTAGTACAAGTAAAGTATGGAGCCTCTGCTCTGTCCAGATTATCTGTATATGGTCAGCATTCATAAGGATTCTGTTTCTTCTCTCATAATGAATGGACAAACAGCACAAAATTAGTGACTATTGTGGGATTTTCAACAAGCATGAGCAGTTAGTTGGCATGCCGCTCAGGGTTGTCTGGACTCATCCATGCTTTAAGTCACCATATGCAGCTCAGCCAGCTCCCCTCCCTCCCTCCTGATGAAAAAGGCAGCAGCATCAGTCACACGTGCCCGTCTGCAAACCTTCTCTCTCCAGACTCATCTGTTATATAACAAGCACTTCAGAGTCACTCTTAACCCAGCTGAAATTGAAAAGGACCAACGACAGACAACATGAATGTAGCATGCTCCCAACCTGTGACTATCTATTATCAAAATAACTTTGATTCTGTGTGTTTCTGAGATTACTGAGGCTGCTGCAAATTAGAAAAAAGCAGCTCTTAAAAGCGTGAGAATATACAAATTCTGGAAAATACTGCTATACATTATTGCCCTTACTGTATAATTTTTTTAATACTGAAAAATATTTTGTTTTATTTTGTTGCCAGTTTGGAAGAATGGCACTTGTTTGTGAAATACAGTTTCAGTAGTACCACTTTGCTGTATATTTATATCTTTGTTTCAGTATCGTGATATATAGATTTACAGTATATTACATTGAGACAATTTTATTGTGATGCCTATCGTATCACCAGGTTCGCACCAATACACTGCTCTACTCTTTATATGTCTATACTGAAAAGTTGTGCCAGACAGCAGCTGAAGAGCCTTTTTAATGCACTCCCAAAGCATAGCAATTAATCAACATCCTATGTGCCTAGCTCCTGTACTCTGCATCTGAACAGTCATATAAATCTTTCATGCATATGTATTTCCTCCTGCTGCCAGCCAAATGATATACCACTCTGGGAGCTCTTAGTCGGCTATGTGATGCTGTTTTTTAAGTGGTACACAATTATTCTGTGAACGGATAAACAGATGCATCTCTTCCTGGCAGAAAAAAGCCTTTTGTGGATCAATGAAATGAGCACTGAAAGACAAGCACACACAATCCCTTCTGATTATGCCATTCTCCTTCAAACAAGCCGCTCATTAATTAAGAGATGAAAAACTTCAAACACATGCTCTCGAGTTGGAGTAGCACATCCAGCAGGAGACAGTTGTCTGCTTCAAACGGGGATACACACATTACACAACAGGCCTATCCTGTGCATAGTGGCACGTCTCACACTTTATTTACACACTGTTATTAATGAGGGAAATGTGAATAAGAATGTGTCAGTGTCTTAGTGAGGATGATATGGGGGATTGAGATGTAGGTTAAGCCCAGAAAACCCTTATTCTGGATTTGGTAATGTCATCTCTCTGAATAAATCTAAAAGACAAAAACAGCCAGTCAGATTAACACAAATGGAAAACACAATTAGGATATTATTTTTAAAACAGTCTGAGTGCCAGAACTTGTGGGGCTGCTTAAGCTAGTGTAGAATTTATTATGTGGTTGGCTAATAGTGCTTTACTCCTTTGAACTAGCAGTTACCGTTAATATAGGCTTTACAACACTAGTAGCTTGGTCAAAAGAGCTTTATTGTTCTCTGTTTACTCTTAGCTGTAAAGAGCAAACAATTTCAGAAATACCTCTTCAGGTTCAACAATCTGTAAAGCTTTCAAGTTTTTTCAACCAATAGAGACATGTTGGTGCCATATATAGTGTCTTCAATTGCAACCTATTTGCATGAGTGATATGTAGTAGTTGTAACTCTAGTTGTTACAGTTACCACCTCCTGTAGTAAGGAGCAATTGTGTTCTCATGATATGCAATCAAATAAGAAGAGGACAATGAGATAAAAAGATGACAGGAAAAATAATGTAAAGTTACTATCAAAGAGTATCACATGAACACTATGGATAAAAAGGCAATTGGGATTATGTTGTATGGCCACAATCATAGGTCAAAAACATAAATATGCAACAAGTTGCTTAGGATTCACTACCCTAAAATCCCAATTTGTTTCTTACCTTCAATGCTAAGTTCAAAGCAGATATGGCAAAAAGATAAGGTCCCAGTTTCTGTCTCTAGCTTGCAAACACTACATATATTGTCATCGTTCAGGTCAATATTCACAAACTGCTCCTCTTCATCCATTGTGCTTCTGTTGAGAGACAAAAAAAAGTGTATGAGAGCACATACCGAAGCCTCCAGCTCTTTCTGTCTAATTAGGTCATGCTATCACTAAACTTATTAATAATGCAGATTTTGGCATTCTCTGGTGAAACATGGTTTGAAGTAAATAAAGTCTTGAAAGGGGTACAGAAACACAAAACACTGGCCTTATTTTGTCTCCAGCATGAAGGTCAGAGTAGCAGTTACGGTGCATAGAAACTGATCTGAGAGTTATGCTAAAAAGCTGACACTGCAGGTTAAAATGCAGCATTTAATATAACATTCAATGCTATCTTTGTCAAACACAAACGCAAACACCCCATCATAAAACAAGACATTTAGGCAGTGTAGGAATTAAGATTCTTTTCAAAATTATATGCACATAAGAATATAATAACGTATTTTGGTACTATAACACAACACTGTTTAATGTTGTTATGAGTAATTTGTATAGCTGTTTTGAAAGTATGTATCTATGCGCCATGGACTTCTAGCCAAATTCTCAAATCTTTCAAATCAGCAAAAAAGTATAAAATCATTAGGATCCTGCTTCTAAAATAACAGTTTTTATGGTTGGTGTAACAAAAAGAGGCGGGCTTGTGTCAGAAAGCAGAGCAGTTGACAGAATATAAATACTTCTATCACCAATGTCTGAAATTATTTAAAAGACTTATAAAATAAAACCTACCAACAGGCTAGACACAACAGGTTATATGAGTGTGCCAGAGTGTGTTTTATGATCTAGCATTTGTTCTCATTAAATAGTCCGAACATAATATTACCAAAAACAAAATGGCTTTGTAGCTTCTGCATTTACAGATGAGCTTAGAGTATGGGGTAAGAACAATAAATGCCCACGAGAAGTCAGGGCATGACAATAACAGTCGAATTTATTAGAAAGATCAACTAAAATACCTCTCTAGAAACTATTCGTTAAACAAAGACAGAGTGAAAATATAAAACAGACTATTTATGCATTTCGGTAACAGTTAAAACAAAGTAGCTAGTGGTAGCTGTGATGGGGTCCCGAGGATATTAAAACTTTCAATTAAGTCTGTTATAGGCAAAGATATTCGGTTCCTTGTTTATATTTTATAATCAGACTCAAAACCAAATGTGTACACACAATGTAAACTATTGCTGATCCTCGGGGTTATGTGTGGTAAAAGATCTTTTGCTAAGTTAAGCTAGCTGTGGGAGCATCCTCCACTCGAACAATTCCGTTATGTGGCGTCCATAACCTGTTAAAATCCACCATATTCAGACTACCACCGAAATGTTGATACTTTGTTTTAAAGTGTCGTGTATATACCTTTATCGTAGGATATCTTCGACCAGATACTCCGTTTGTGTTGACCGCAGAGCTCTTCTTCGTGTCTGTAAAAATAAATACATCAGTGAGCTCCGCGCGTCACGGCAAACCCGCAGCAGCTACTGGAGGCTCTTTCGTCTATCTTTAGGAATATACCACTAGTTTTCTGTGGGAGTGGGGTTGGACACTATTAGTTGTTCACTTAAATAAATGTACATAAAGTATAAAACGAGTAAATAAGTAATATGTTGAATATTATGTATAACACATTGAAACATAAATATTTGAGTAGTAATGGTATTTGTTTAATATTCTGGAGACTCGTCAAATCGAACTCCTACCCCTACTACGCAAATGGAATAGCCCTCACAAGCGTCACAACAACACGTACAAAACAAAAGTGGACAAAAAAGTTTTATTAACTGTTACCATTCTGATTTAACATGTTCTATACACACATATATAGATATAACATCTTGCGTTTTATAAAGACAAAAATATACCAAATTAAGTATGTTGGTCACTGAGAGTCAAATTCTTTCAAATATACGCTATACTTTCTTTTCTTTCGCCCACACCTGGAAAATTCCCGGGAAAGAGCAAGCGAAAGAGCTGATAGTGGCGGTTCCGTCTTTACCAACTGGCAGTTCGCCCACTAACCCGAAGGTTGACGTTTCGATCCCCCACTACTGACATTGCATACTGTCGTTGTGTCCTTGGGCAAGACACTTAACCCACCTTGCCTGCGTAAATGTGTCAGTGGGATTGTGTGTTTGGTGGCGGTCGGAGGGGCCGTAGGCGCAAAATGGCAGCCCCGCTTCCGTTACCGAGTGAGGAGGAGGAGCGTCTTTATGGGTATCCTCAAAGTTACCCCGATGCAGCCGTCTGTCATTAAAAGCATATTGGGACGTTTTGTTTTGTTTTGTTTTTTTCTTTAAAGCGGGGTTCAGAGAGTTCCAACCCAAAACAGTAGGCTAAATATTTCTTTACTACACCACACTACTCTAAAATGGTATTAAAGCAGTTGATCATACAATAAACTGTAGTTTGTTGCAGTTTAAAAATAAAAAAAAAATGAATAAATTACTACTGAGACACTGAGGACGCGTAGCCTGTGTGTAATAATGCGTAAATGTGTAGGCTATAAACGTGTAGGCCTACCAGTCTCCAACATCTGATGATCCTCAATGTTGTGTATGGAGTCACAGGTGAGTCCAAAACAAAATGTGTATGGTCTGTGAAACTTTTGCTATTCCCACATTTCTAATACAAAATATAAACAATGTTGCTACATGTTTCAATTCTGTCTTAAAATAGTAGACTATTAAATTTGCGAGGAGTAGCGTACAAAATAAAACATAATTCCCCATTGTAGGCTAACAAGATATTTAACTTGAAAACAAAAATAAGCTTTACTTTTTTAGATTATCAGTGGTGGAAGAGCACCATTTAACATCAGCCAACAACAGAAAGATAAAATGTTAAACAAGAGCTTGTCTGTGAACACATCTGAAAAATGCCATTTTTTTTTTTTTTTTTTTTTTTTTTTTTTTTTTTGAGAAAAGCAATTCCCACGCCCTCTTCTGGGCAAACATTGTACTTGCACGGTGCACCATCAACTTCAGTTGGATGCAGGAAAGAAAAAGAGTATTTTTAGCTGCACTCAGGGGCGTTTTTAGCATCAGAGATTTGGGAGTGCTGAGAAGAAACAAAAGAAACATAGCACTGGATAAAATATGAAACATTACACAGATGTAATTTCATGTATTATGGAGCCTTTTATAATGTTTTATTTGTAGCAGTCAGTAGTGTGATTAGGGCTACGGGCTACAGCAGCTTCACTGAATTTGTTTCTGACCCCTAATCATACATTTAAAAGTAAAGATAGGGCCAGAGAGGGCAGAAAAGAGGCCTGAAGGAGAAAAATGGTTTGGCAAAGTGTATTAAACCTTATGTACCTTATTTTGATTCTGTATATTCTAATGGGGAAATCACAAGCCACTGGGTTACATTTAGGGGTGCTAGAAGTCAGCTTAGGGTTGTTGTAGCTCCCCTAAAAATGGTCTAGCTATGCCTATTCTGCGTGCACCTACACGTTTTCTACTCCACACTTTGCATCACAATATTATTTCTATTTATCACAATTAACTAGAGTCCTGGAGAAAGTACAGGTGACCTAATGGATATTTCAAAAGTATTTCTTACTTACGAAGTACATGTCACAATATTTTATAACGCCAATAATGTGCCTATGCAAATAACCTTTGAGTACTGATGCCTTTATTTCATGCCAGGCCTGACAGCTGATTGCCAAGACTGATGTCATAAAAGGCAGATCCTGGCATGTCTATTAGCTGCTCCATTAACAAACAGCAGGGACAAATGTTGACACTGTGACAGTAGTTAATAGTAAACCTTTTCCCTTCCTTCTTAGCATAAGTTAACAGCCTTTCCTTGAAATCAAAGTGCCATACAATAAATAGCTTATGACATCAACAACACAAGTCTCTTAAAAAAAAAAAAAAAAAAAAAAAAAAAAAACACAGCCCCTCCAAAACTATTGTGTCTAATAAAGCACTATGAGCTTTTATTGGAGTTTTCACCCTTTGCTTAGTTTGTCATAAATCATAGAACTCATAGCTGAATTACACCTACTTCCATGTTTAACTAGCGGCAAGTGCAGCATGTTGTGGCTTGCCTTGTGTTTTCAGACATATGGTCTCAGATCTTGTTCTGCCAGTTCAGTAAGGTTAAAGTAAGAAGAGCGGATAAAAAGTAGTCAGAAAATAGCTCACAGCTTCAAATGCAGTTTTTATTTAAAACCAACTTAACAGCTGGCACATATTTTCCTTTTAATAATTAGCTACTTCAAAATTAAAATTAAAATACTTATACCTGTTATATAAGGTGGTTTAAATTAGTATAATATGTATAGTATATTCTGTAAGCAAGAGACCAATCTGGCTGGCTACTGTACCTTAGAACTTGCAACACACTGATGAATGTTCTGTTGAGTCAGGCATGACTCAATCACATTGTAAAGTCCCTGCAGTCAGACCAAACATTACCCGACGTCTTGTCTGTCAAAAGGGAGGGTTTGCAAGTGAGTGCAAATTTACAAGCACCTCACTGTCACCAATAGGCCTCTAAACAATATATACAGTTCAATGTATAGTTCAGTTTCACCAATGCTTCTAAATGCATTATAGAAAATGAAAATAATATAGTCTTTTCCACTACACTAAATGCATATATCCATTGTGTTCCAGTATACAGTTCAAAGGCTTTTTGAATTGTATTAGTACCTTATTTTAGTAGAATATAAAACAACAACAACACTCATTTCAAAAGAGAGTATCCAACCGTCCTCCAGGTGTGTATTGCATAGTGGCTTTTCCTGGGTTGGATTGTGTTACCCAAGACCCAGTGACTAAGACAAAGATAAGCGGAAGGAAGGAGGTTCTTTGAGTGTATGATAAGCCATCTGACCTTTGACCTGAAGAGAACTCACCAGTGACTCAGCCCACGATAGCCTGCACACAAACAGCATACCAATCTTAAATACAAATCTTGTGCTTTCAGTGCATCTACACACACTTTTACACACTAAACCTGTACCTGTCCCCAAGACGTTTTAGTTGTATGATATTAAACCCCATAATCTAAAATATTCTGGCACTTTTAATACCATGGTGGGTTGGTTATGTTGGCTGTAGTATAGTTTTGCTGCATGGCATTGGTAACCATTTTGCACATAGACTAACAAACTTATTGGTTTGTTTGTTAGTCTATGAGCAAGATAACTCAAAAACAATTGAACTGTGTGGATCAAGGAATTCTTAACCCTTGCAAGCTAGTGTCAATTTTCTTTCTTAGCGGCATAGCTCGAAATAATGCAGGTGTATTTTCATGACATATTCAGAAAGGTCCCAAACAGGAATAGAAACAATGCATTAGTTTTTGGTGGATCTAGATTAATGTCTGGAACCATTGTGGAACTGCAATGCTTTTACAGAGGTGTGTGCGCTCCAAGTGCTTTTAGTTTTAGATTTTATTGTAATAATGGTGATAGTTCCTACCTTAAAAAATTACCTGAACCTACTGTATGTTGAACCATGATACTAGTTCATCATTAAAGCAGAGCCCCTGTAAGAATAGAGAGGCTAAGATTGGCTAATAACATTATCCCTGCCATAAGGACAGATCACCGGGAAACAAGTGTCAGAGCACTATGTACACAAAAAAGAAGCTTCGGATTACGTACAATTGCCAAGTCATTTTCTGGGTCTCAGCAAACACAGGCTATAAAAACAGGACAATTACAAACAGCAGCCACCCACAGGCAGTTACTAGGGTTACAAAAAGCCGTGCCCTGGAGCCGTCGGAGCTGGCATGTTGGTTTGAGGAGTGCTGAAAAGTTAAAGTGGTCTGAGGAATTAGCCAACAGGCTGGAATTGCAGGTATAGAACATCATCACCCCTCGTATCGCATTCATCATTTTGCACCCTGAGATCCCCTTCAGGGCAGGTTCCCATGAGCCGTGCCAACCCGAGCATGCTCTGTGGGGTCTGGGGAAGATAATAATAAAATAGAAGAGCCGACAGATGCAGACATGCCAGCTCGGACTCACATCTTATAGTCTTTACACGTGCAGGTGGGGAGGCTGTTTTTTTTAACAAGTCTTCTTTTGCACTATATGTATCACTAAATACAAACCCAATTCTAAAAAAGTTGCAACAAAATATCAGCAAAAACAGAATACACTGGTTTGAAAATCTCAATAAACCATCAGGTGTGGAAACTGGCATAGGCTATTTTACCAGTTCATTTCATTTATTTTATCAGACAGAACATTTAGAACAAATTCTTATTTACAGTGCTGACCTGGATTTCATGAAAACTATCTCATGTTAAATTTGATGGCAGCAACACAGCTCTATAAAGTTGAGACGGGGCAACAAGGCTGGAAAAGTAAATAGTACTAATAAGAACAGCTACAATTAGGTTAATTGGCATAATTTCAGCAAGGTGACAGAGATACACTGTTTCTTAGGTTTTCCTTTTATAGCCAGTCATTGTTTATGTGCACTGTTTAAGGTCTATTGTAAATCAAATATAGTTTTGTGAGAGTTTCAAAACCATTTACATTTTACACATTGTTTAATTTGTGTATTTGGGTTTGTTCAAAGTGACATAATACTGACAAATTTACTTTTGGTTTTCAAATGTTTATTCTGGTAGCACTGGTATGTAACAGATGTGAAACACTGAAGTACTTTTATAATAAATGCAATGGCTTTTACTAATACAAAGTCTTGTGACCAAAATAACTTACAGGCATACTGGCTTCAGAGGCTAAATTTAATGTTTTTTTGTCACTGGGCCCAAAGATTAAAATTCTGATACATAACATTTGCTTGTTAAGTAAATATGTGCTTGTTAAGTAAAAAAGTACATTCTAATTATAAACACAACAAGGATATAACTCCTTATAGCTTCTATTTACAGTGTACATATTTACATAAACGTTTCCAACCAGTACAAAAGACCAACAGTGCGGAAAAGGCTCAACAATTTTTAGACAGTCTCTCCCCAACTTCAAGACACAAATTTAGCTTACAATATACACAGAGTTTTATTTGGCAGTGTATTTGTGTTAGCAGGGAGCAGAGGCACACTGTGGACTGGTGGGTTGTGGACAGTCTTTGTCATTGTGTTCTGTAAGTTTGAGAATCACAACTTTCCTTTGAAGATGCTTTATTGTTGGTGTTGGCCCTGGTTTCTCAGTTTCAGATTGCTCTGAGCTTTCATTGACAAAGTCTTGGCAGTCCTGTGGCACTAACATCTTAATAATATTAGAGTGCCCTCCTTGTACTGCAAGGTGTAATGGAGTAAGCCCCTGCTTGTCAGACAGAGCACCGCCATCAGGGCAGTGATGGAGAAGTTCTTTTAGAACTTCACAATGGCCGCTCTCTGCAGCGAGGTGACAGGGGGTGCGCAGACTGTGGCTGCTTCTGTAGGGTTCAGCCCCCTCTTCTATCAACATTTTCACTGTGGCCAGGTGGCCTCGCTGGGACGCGAGGTGAAGCGGGGTGAGACCCAGAGTGTTCTGTGCATGGATGTCTGCGTGGTGTTTGATTAAGAGGCGTGATGTGCTGGTGTGGCCTGTCTCTGCTGCTACATGCAGAGGTGTGTTGAACCCTGCAGATGTGGTGTGGACATCGGCTCCTAGTTCAATGAGGATGCGTGCTACTCTATACTGTCCCCTCTGAGATGCTAGATGCAGCGGTGTGCGTCCGTCTGTTGTCTGCCCATCTACATCTGCGCCTGCCTGTTTAACCAGAAGTTTGACAATTCCCAGATGACCCTGCCAGGCAGCAAAGTGGAGAGCTGTCCAGTTGTCCTTTCCTTTAACTCTAACATCAGCACCTCGACTCAGAAGCACCCTGATGACGTTCTCCTGACCATGTTGGCAGGCCACATGAGCCGGAGTACGGCCTTGGCCATCAGTCTCATTAATAGCTGCACCTCTGTCCAGCAGAAGCCGTGTGATGGCCTCATCTCCGTTCTGTGAAGCCCAGTGCAGGGCTGTGTACTGATCTTCATCTTTGGCGTTGACATTGGTGCTACGGCGGCCGAGCAGAATCTCTGCCAAAGGCTTCAGATGTTTCTCTGTGGCCACATGCAGAGGAGTGGAGCCACGAGTGTTGGCGAGGTTAGGATTGGCATTATTCAGCAGAAGAAACTTTACAGCCTCCTCGTTGTTCAAGGTAATGGCATGGTGCAGCAGGCTGTCCCCTCCGTCCAGCAGAAGGTCCACATCCTGAGGCTGTAGGATCTTCATTAGCTTAGCTGTGTCTTTTGTCCTGATGGCCTCACACAGCTTCCGCTTTTGGATCTCAGCAGAGTCTGAAAGATCACAAGAAATGTAATGACTTACAGACTATACACAGGTTACTGTTTGGTACTATGAATTGTTGTTTAGGTTGAGGGTCTTACCAAATGTGTTTTCCTTCTCAAAGGAAAGTGTAATGGAGTCTTGAGATGAGAAGGCTGAATCTGCAGAGGAGATGCCTGACAGCCTTTTACAAGTGTTCTCTTTGCTGTGACAGCTGTCCTCTTTCACTCGGTCAAAACTCCTAGAGATTCCAGAATCCACTTGGCTAAGCAGCTCTGACAGACTATAATCCTTTTCCGGCAACATGGCTGACTTTGGCCGCACTGGTTTGTCGTCTTTTACCTTTGATACACAAATAAGCATATTTAGACAAGCTGTTCTTAGTTTACATTCCATTCCATTAACACACTGGCTGCCCCACTAAACTAATTAGAAGAAGTATTGTTGACATTCAGATAATATACAAAACACAAAGTATGTTAAAACAACACTTTTCATGTTGTGTCCCGATAGATAGTGCTAGAAACAGTTACATGTTGTCCCAGACTCTGTTAACAGTCACGTACACACTGTGGTAATGATAATGTAGGACACAGGTTAAACAATCTCATCTGTCCACATTCCTATTTAGTGATGCAACTGTTCTTAGGACTCAAACATTAACACAGCATATGACTTATAAAGTTATAACCATATAACTATAACCAGCGTATACAACTTCACAGAGATAAGCCCCATATTGTCTGGACATTGAGTTAGATTAACGTTTAATGTATATAATGTATCAAGTAAAGAAATAATGAGGTTTTGATATTGTTTTTCTTTTGATGTAAAATGGAAAATCAAATACTAGCGTCCCTCTTCTCTCCTGATCAGGAAAGCATGATAAAATCAAAAGTACATTGTTTGGCATGAATCTGTTCCCTACCTCCTCAGGAGTTGTCCTTTTGGGTGATGTGGGCTCTGGCTCTGAAGTAGAGAAGGTGGGGCTCTTTGGTTCCTCCTGGGGTTTAGAACAGAGCTCTTCTGCTTCAGATGTAATTTCTAGAAGGACACAGGAAGGTTTTAGTAAAATCAGTGGAATAATGTCCTATATTTATGATTATTAACAAAAACTGATAAACTCATCCCCACTATATAGTGACTGAAAGCATACCCTGGAAGCTGGGTCTTGCATTAGGGTTGGTAGCCCAGCAGCGTTGCATGATGCTGAGAAAACCTGTACAGGCCGAGGGTCGTGAGCGAGGTACAGCCCCCAGGTCAGGACGGACACCTTTTACCACCTTCACCATAATCTGCAAGATATTATTCTCCCCTGTTAAAGAAAAATACAACACATAAGGAATAAGGAACACTTACTATGGCTGTTGCAGTCTAGTAATTTCTGCATTATTTTATTACTGTCATGCTCAGATAAGCAAGCTGAAGCAAGTGCTATTTTCCCATGAAGCTAAGAAAAAAGACTTATCTCATAGTGGAATCAGCAAAGTCAATGATTCAGAGCAGACAGACAAGAGCATTACTCACAAGTACTTCACCTCCTATTGTAACCATAATACTGTTCACAGATGTGTGGAGTGGGGATGACACCAAGGACATGTCTTGCTTTTTAATGATATCTTGATCAACATAAGTGGTGCCAGTTCCTGTCTGGCAAGCATTTTTTCCACACATTTCTCCTCAAAAGGAGTCAAGTTTCTTGAAGTGGACTGCCACTTGATATGCCTGGGAAAATACACATTACTGCCAGTCTAGCCGTATCCACCTGCCTGCTATGGAATTCAACAAGTAAACATGTACAGTGTTGCACACATTTACTCAATTCAAGTGCTTACCTAGGGTCATGACTTAAGAGAAAAATCTGAACCTATTAGGAAGTCTGTGAAAATGCTGACTGTGTGTTTAAGGTCATGACCATATTGTAACTAATCTAATGTGAGCAATAATATTAAGTACCTAAGTCTAATAAACTTTCAAAGTAAGCAACCTGCTTTTAAAGCTTTAGTGATTATGATTGCTTATGTTTTGCCCACTTAATTGCTTACCTTGGTAGGGCTTCTTCTGTGTCAGGATACCCCAGATGACAATTGAAAAGCTGTAAAAATAACAATGTCATTTGTCACATCAATCACATAATGTCCAACTGTTGCTTAGATTTTTTTTAACTGTCAGACACACAAGTTTACCTGTAAACATCATGTTTGGTGTCTGACACTCTGTCCTTCTCTATGATGCTCTCAGGAGGCAAGTAGGCGATTGTGCCACAGAAGCCATCTCTGCTGATGTCATCGGCCCGTGACAGGCCGTTCCACCGAGCCAGGCCAAAATCGGATATCTGGGACAGAGTAAGCAGATAAGATCCTCTAGCAGAGAAACCCTTGTGCTTTTCGTGACGCCAATGACTAATTTTGCCCAATACGTATGACAGGCAGCTAAGTTCTTATTATGTGCATTCAGTGCAATGATGAGGGCAAGCCATGTCCCAGCATGCACGAGGAGGAGAGGCTTGTCACGTTTGCATGAGGAGTGCACACCCACACACATTTACAGAGGGAGATTTAGAGATTTAATAGGAGTTGCACAAATCTTGTCAGGACAGGCCTGGCTCAGGTGTTTACATCCAGATATTAAACTGGAGAATGAATGGTTCCCACCCATTGCCTTCCCTTAAGTTTGTCTGTTAAAAGATTGGACAGTGACTGTGAAACATCAGTCCGCCCAGAGTAAGAGAGGGGCTGTCATTTTTAAAGGGATCAAAGAGTACAAAACCTCTCACTGTTAAAGACAATTTGAAAACTATATATATATATATATATATATATATATATATATATATATATATATATATATATATATATATATATATATATATACACAATAAAAAATAACAGCTGTACAGTGATTAACAGTGATTATAGTTTCCAATATTATTAAAAACATAAATGACTGCTAACAAGGAGAAGATAGTTAAAAAAAAAGTAGGAATAAATTTCTACCTTGACATGATAGTGTGCATCCAGCAGGATGTTGGCTGGCTTCAGATCTAGATGGAGTAAAGGTGGGTTCATGCAGTGCAGGAAGTTCATGCCCACAGCTGTTTCATGGATGATGCGGAATCGCAGCTCCCAAGGCAGTGGCTCATTGGCCAGCAGTGTTTCTAATGAGCCCGTCTCCATATACTCCATGACCAGGCCCTGGGGGTCCTCACAGATCCCATACACAGGCAGGATGTATCGGAACTTAGCTGCCTCCATCTTCTTAGCCTCCTCAAGCAGCTCTGAGCGGTCTCTGTCATTAAAAAGGCAAAGAAAAAAATGTTAAACTCTGCAATTACATAATAATTATGTGTGCTATTTGAATCACTTTGTCTTAAGTGCACAAACTAGTGCTCAAGCGAAATGTTAACTTCTGATTGTTTTATTTGCTTTCAGCTACTACCTGGAAATCAGTGCCTTTTCAAATTCTAGTATTCTAACGTCATCCAATATAAACATGCAAGAAATGACCCTGGGCTATGTAAGTGTGGCCATAGTAATTAATTGACCAGTTCACTTTCATCAACTCAGTGCTCCTCAGACCAGTGGCTTTGTAATGCCCCGGGGACATTCTAGTCAAACTTGGAAAACATCCACAAAATGCAGGAGCCTTAAACAGAACTCTTGTTCTCTGTTGCCCAACCTTTGCACAACTGCCTTTATCAGTCCACCAGCTGCACTGACATACTTCAAACATAACAATTCAGGTCCCTCAGATTCATGCCCTCAGTGCAGAAGTTGAGGTGGCTTTTAAAATGCATCTTTTAATGAGGTCAGATCAGAGCAAGATATACTCTTTGCATGACTGCATTCATAGGAATCCACTTAAAAGGCTGATGTAGGTGAGTTGAACTGGGAATAGTGTTCAATAAGATGAAAAGAGATTCATGTAGGAGTTGTTGAAAAAGCCTCTGGTGTGCAATTTGTATCAGGTTTCTCCAGGATTTATGTTCTATAGGAGGAGGTGAGCAGGGAACAATCCAAACACTGGGCAGAAAGATCTCACCATATGCAATAATAGGCAGACACTTGTCAAATAAGTCCCACCTATAATCCCAAGTGCTTCTCGGCAGCTCCAGAACCAAACAATGTCCTTGCTGCAAGAGAGAGGCCCGGTAGGACCGGTTCAACAACTCCTTTTATTGTCTGTGCCACACAGCGGCAGCCTTTGGCCAAAACAGACAAAGGTAGCTTTGAGTCGGAGCCGCTGTGTGTGTGTGTGTGTGTGTGTGTGTGTGTGTGTGTGTGTGTGTGTGTGTGTGTGTGTGTGTGTGTGTGTGTGTGCGTTTGGGTCAGTAAAGGCAGCAGTCAAATTACAGTTTATGTACTCTGGAGATGTTTGGATATGATAACATCTCTGGTTCAGGTTCAGCGACTGCATTGAGTTGTGCCACAGGTTTGGGCAGGATGTCTTTTTTTGGAAAAGCTAAGATGTCAACTTCCTGTTTGTTATTTGTCTTTTTATTGTTTTGATGACAAGACAGTGAGTAACAGAGTCTGTTTAATCTACTCCGACACCTGCCAATAAAATCAACTACCTTATTCCTCGTCAGACTCAAAATCCAAAATGATCACTGTCGCCATTATGTAACAAAAAGGGGACAGGTGCATAATGTTCATTACTTAATACACCAAAAAGTGTGGCTGGCAATTAAAATGATTTGCATCTGAATCAAAAACACAACTACAAATTACAAAAATATATTCTGATTTTAAAGTAGGCCTAATAATAAAGTACACATTTGCTAATGCCGTGTATATGACATCATGGCAGTTGTATGAGCAGCATGTAAAGGATGGAAACTTTCAGGCATGCTGTAATTTTAGTTCATGTAACCCTCAACCCTTAAAATGAAAATGAAATGTTGATCTCTACCTGAAACCTTACCAAAACTGCAAAAACACTTAATACATAATACAACAACATATCTGATACTCCTTGACCACTTTGTTAGACCAAAACAGAATTAATTTGGTTGAAAAACATAAAAGATCTACACAGGGACTGTGGAGTCATTTCTAACTGCCCTTGCGGGAAAGACCACTTTACTGCCTTTGATTAAACATGATTTAAAAGAGCTCCCCCTAAGTGCAATAGAGGACAATGTCAGTGTTGATTAGAGCCATCAGGATTGAACTTTTGCTGTTTGGGTATTGTCAGGATATGTAAACAGTTCTGGCTGTGGGCAATGTGGGCCTAATTTTGCCCTGAGATAACAGCAATATATCAGTGAACCAAGAACTGAACGTGAATCATATCATAAAATGTAAAAAGTTAGTCTTTAGCTCTGAGGTCAAAACAAGTGGTTGTAAGTGATATATTCCATTGTGTTCACATTTCTAAGTTTCTAAACCAGCTTGGTCGTTTCTGTAGTGTATTCTGTAGTTTTTCAATTTAATCATAACCTATACACAAAGTAGAAGTAGATAGTTTTTATATAACAAGGAAGCAAAAAAGGCAAACATTATCTCCAAATATTTAAGTTTTTGTATTGGTAAACAGCTGTGACTTACTTGTCATCCACATGAAGGCATGGAGGGCACTTAATAGCCAGCCATGTTTTCCACTGTATGTGCCGGACTTTGTATACTTGTCCAAAGCCACCTGAGCCAATTTTCTCCCAGCAGCCAAACCCAGAGGAATCAAAGGTCCTTAAAAGCCCCATGTTTCCATGGGGAGACTCCGGGACATCCATATTTGGGCTCAAAAAGTGTTTAATAATTTCTTCTTCTTTCCTTCGTCTCCAAATCTCAATCTGTGGAAGTTAAGTTGAGCACAAACTTGCTGCTTGTGAGCTCTTCCTTGTTTTTCCACTTGCCTAACTCATTGAAGTCCCTCCCTCTCTTCAGGTAAAAGCAGGAGGAGTCACGCTGTTACATCACTTCCTGTATACGAAAAACATGATAGACCACAAGGCATTTTGCTGTCACTGTATGCCTTCACACTATTGTTAAAGCAGATACCCTGCAGTATGATGCGTTCTCATATTTCTGCTAAGAAAAGGAGAAAATAATCTTTGCTATGTGCCTGAGTCCAAAAGCTCAGGAATGTGTTGTTTCATAAACACAGCTTTTGTCTATCGTCCTACTGTAAGTCATTATCCAGCCAATGCTCCCTTAGGTCAGAACAAGGAATACACTTTAACAATAGGAGGGATATGTGATAGCAGCATGGTTTGGGAATGTGTGGATTTATTTTTTCAACACAAAACTATCAGTATAACAAGAAGGACAGCTTCTGTAATAACTGTAGACCATCATGGTCTTTAACAAATGGCTGTCACACACAGAGTGTATAAAAGGGTTTGTTTTTCTTTTTGCAGCCTAATAGAATTCAGTAGTAATCATTATTTCTGTACATTTAGACCTAAGTTATAAATAGAAGTGATTATAATCAAAGTATTTTTTACAATGTTTTTTCAGCTGTGAGTGATCTCTTAAGAGGCATTTGTTTTTATGATGAACATTTTTCAATGCAAATAAAGCCAACACTTGCTTCTGTATTGTTAAAGACACATTCATCATCTGTTACAGTCTGCTCTCCTTCTGGTGGGCAGAGGACTAGTCATAGTAAAGGCAGCACTGTAATGTAGGAGTGAATGAATAATAGATCAAAAATTGTAAAGCGACTTTGAGTTGTGTGAAAAGCGCTATTTAAAATTGATGTATTATTATTATTATTATTATTATTATTATTATTATTATTATTATTAATGTACAATTAATTTTATTCAGACAATTAGCCTTTTAACATTATTTATTGCTGCTGGGTTTAACATACAGTATGTTGCCCTATTTCAATAGACCTACTATTAACTAACATACCCTAATCAGTATGACTCCTTCACAAATATGTCATTAGGGAGACTTTGGAAAGTCTAAAGTGCTAATTGGTCATTTGCTGGCTCTTGTCACTGCACCACTTATTCCCTCTCCCAGGGTAGAAAAAAAACATCAATTACCATAAGCAGCAGATACAAGGTGAAACTAGGAAGGTGGTGTAAATGAGAGCCTGTTAATGGGAGATTGTAGGCCTAAGTGAAATGTAAATGTGTTCACAGAATAAACACACCAGCCCCTTCTCCGGGCAGCATCACAACTCTTGACAATAAAGACAGCAATGTTTTTGTGAGTAGTCAGTTCCACTGATCTGTTTTCATGCTCCAGTAATACACACGTGTACCATGTCTTACCAGAGTGTGCTCCCTATCTGCACTGTATGAGCAAATGCTTTAACATAGCAGCGTTTTGAATTAATCCTGTAAGAATGATCTCTCATTTACAATTACCTGCATTTTCTGTGGCCACGTCCGTCGTCCTCAACCTCTACAGACTTCACGCAGCAAACCAGCCTCTGGATCTGTGCCTCACTCCTTTGAAAACTTGGGCCTCTTGTCTCTGTACATAGGCTACTACTAACGTTTTTGTGTATTTTACCTAAAGATCAATGTTGTTATCGTTCCCTATAACCTCGGTGTTAGAGAATGACTGACTTGTGAAAGAGTCGATTTTCTTCAGTTTGACAATAGGCCACCTACCTACCGCTGCAGTACCTGACAGGTTGCATTCACGAGATGTCATTCTAAATTCCCTGTCACACCATTATAGATCTGTAGTGTTTAATTAAGATTGGGGGCAGGCAAAAAATCTATTGTTAATACGCTTTTTAAAATTGTCACTCAAATAAATAATCAGGTTCAACATTTGTGAACTTTTCTTTTTAGATACTTCTTTTATAAAAAAAGATGAAGATTGAGATTCTAGTGGGTGAACGCCGCTTATTCTCCAATATTAGGTTTAAGACCACCTTGCGTTTCCAGATCACGCCCTCTAGTGGATGTATTACATATAAATAGATTTAGATTTGAGTCATCTGTGCAGTCTGGTAAACAAGCTTCTGACTGGATTTGAAATACCAAAATATCCATACATTTATACTTAAACTAAACTAGTAGTACTACATACTAATAGTTTACTTGTGCAATTGTGTGGTGCAAAAAACAAAAACAGTTTAAAGGGTATTTTGTTTAAAAAATAATACAAAATGCTTTCAGTTTTTCAGGCAGATAAACAATAATTACAGTATAACATTCAAAAATAATAATTCATAAGTGATCCTGCCATCTATCGTAGTTCATATAACCTGCTTCATGTTGGTCCAGCAGCAGATTTGTATATAGTAGGTGTTAAAAACATGCAGGTTTTAAAGGCTTGTAAGGCATTCACAAATTTATCAAGATGCTTTGGTTTCAATGGGTAAAGAGATGGAAGTCTGGCTACAAGTACTATTTTAAACTGATGTGTCTCCACAACAAGTGCCTGTATAAAAAACAAACAAACATACAATTTAATTTAGTCCCATGGGGTCGGAGAGGCATCTGGGTGATGTTTTTCTCTGTTTAGGTCCACATACTGAATTCTACACAATGGAAACAGGTATGACGCGTCCAGTGGTTTCTAGTAGCTAAACATTTGTTGAGTGGTGACATTCTGTTGTGTAGAGACGGGGGGCTGGCTCTGTCCAGACTGTCCAAGCTCTTGGCCCTGGCTCTGAGTGTTCTGGTTCTCCACTTGAGAGCCATCTGCTCCTGGAGTGACTGGGCCACCCTCTGCTGGTGGGACAGGCCTCCAGGCCAGAGTCGGGGGCTCCAGTTGATGACTCATAGGATTGACCAACGTGGTCAGGTTAATGAAGTGAGCCACAGACTGTGGGGGTGCTCCACCTGTGGGACCCACCGTCTCAGGGACAAGATCCGCTGGTCGGTTGTGAAGCATGGCAGAACCACTGACAGTGTCAAAAGTCACTGTGAGGATAGGATTGTCCAGTGTGATAGGCCTGTCACTGGCTGTCAGGTGACCCACAGCTACAGGCTGAAGGCTGGTGAACTGAGCTGGGGCTGGGCTGGTGATGGGTGTCACTGTTATATTGGTCAACCCCACTGAGCTGGTAGGGGAGGGGGCAGTACACACGTTTGAGTCAGCAAGGACCACCACCTAAAAGTTAAAAAAATAAAAAAATTGCTTAATACCTTTACAGCTGTTCATCCATCATCTTTTACTTCCTGCTTATACAAAAAACTCTTGCATGGTTTGTATGGTCATACAGACATTTATGCGGTGAACAAAATATAATTTTATTGTTGTGTTCATTATTAAAATGTTTGTGTTAATCTTAATTCTTTGTTATATTTAATACATTGCTGTTACACAAATCATATTTCAAAATTGTACAGCTCTACCTGTTGAATGCTCTGGACAGCAGAGCTCGTCTCGGTCTCTTCACCTACAATGACTGTGTTAAAATCAGCCATAGATTCGTGTCTTGGTTCAGTGAAGTCAACAAAGTCATCTGGTTCAGAAAGTTCTGGATCTGCTTGAGCTTTTTGCTTCTTCTTGGCATTGCGGGGAGGCCGACTAGGCCTAGCATGAGACAAGGTGTCCTTTTCTAGAGTAAGAGTGGGCTAAGGAACACAATAGTAGGAAATATTTTGAGCTATCTTTATTTCATTACAAGGCTTAAAGTAGTAGATATCTAACCTGCACAATGCTGATTGAGGACTCATTGATTGTTGAAGGTTCCTGAAGATCATCAAACTCATCCATTCTCACAGACACTATCTGAAAATATTAAAACAATCATTTATGCGTTAACCTTTCCTTAAATGTAAACCAGCAGGAGCAGTAACATTGTCAAGTCTTTAGATCGTTACCTCAGGGTGTTTACGTCGTAGATGTCTATTCATGGAGGCCCGAGTGGACACTTTTGTTCCACACAGGTCACATGACTGAGCCTCCACCTTCTCATGGGTCAGGTGAACATGCTTCTGCAGCATGTACTCCGTCAGATACTTTTTGTCACATGTAGTACATATCCAGGTCTTACCAACTGCAACATTGTAATAAACAAATAACATGATCCACAACCTACACACAATCTACCGCAGGTGTTTCAGACCCCAAAATGCTGTAACAACCTAGATTATCACTTTAAGAATGCAACCTACCTGTATGGATGAGCTTGTGTGTTTCTAGAGTTGTCCTCTCACTAAATGTCTTTCCACAAAGCTCACACATAAAGTCTTTTATACCTGAAAAAAAAAACATGAAGCAAACAACGGTAATGATAAATAGTGATGATGTAGCTCAAAGATACACATAAAGTGATGTTTAGATCAGTGATGTCTGCCTTCATCACCCACTCACCTGTGTGTCTCTTGTAGTGTTTCAGCATGTTGACTTTCTGTGCAAACTTGCGGTTACACTCTTTACACTCATACTCTTTGATGCCTTTGTGGAGCTTCATGTGATGTCTGAGCGCATGCTTTGTCTTCATACCTGTGCCCAAATACATTATATATAATGAACAAACAAATAGGAAAAAAAAAAGCAAACAAATTATAGGAATAAGGTTACCCTTGCCACACTCAGCACACAGGAAGTCTCGAATATCATCATGGACCCTAAGGTGCTCTTTAAGCATATCTTTTCTGGCAAATGACTTGCCACACGTATCACAACTGTGACTCTTTACCCCTGTAACAACACAGACAGACAACATTTTGTAGCATCTTCTTCCTCTCTCACAAGAGCACACCAATTAAACAGAAATGCTCACCAGTGTGGATGATCTTGTGTCTTTCCAGGTTACCAATGCTGTTGAAGATGCGGCCACAAATCTCACACGGATGGATGTATCTAAAAACAGATTACAGATTATTTTAAAGAATTTGAAATTTGAGGTAACCTATTAAAGAAGGAAGTGGGTCTTATAATAACACTGCCTCAGACATCATACTTTTGCACAGCGGGGTCAGGTAGCTGCTCTCTGTGGATGACCAGATGAGCGTTATATGTGGCCTTCAGTGCAAAGCGTCGGTTACAGATGCCACAGCCATAACCTCGCTCTTTGTGCTGCTCCATAATGTGCTTCAGATACTCTTTGCCTTTAGCGAATGACAGCTGAAGAAGAATCCTGATATTACTACTTCAAACAGTTGAGGGTAAAGTGTTGTATCTGATGCAAGTTTTAGCGTTGACCCTTACCTGACATTTCTTGCAGTTGTATTTGTGCCGCTCAGGATCATCTTCATCGTCCTCTTCATCTGTTTCCTCACTGTCTTCTGCTGAAATGCCAATTTTCTTGATGAAGTCTTCTCTTTCCTGCTCATCCATTAGAGCAATGTCCTGGAAAAAAAACAAAAACAAAAAGAAATCAAGCTATTAGAGGGTGCATCGATTAAATGTCACAAGTCCATATCTTATACAATATTTTCATTTCTTACACATTTTATGATGAAAAACATTTATTTGTCAATATAAACAGAATATCATAAATTTGTTTTTGACATTGTAACAGACTGCTTTGTAAAAATGAACTGATTTTGTATCACATCATCCAAGCGTAATGCTTAGAACCAATTTGAGTGGAACCTATTTGAACATTATCATTATAAGGCATTTGTAACAACAACATATTTTATACCAGGGCCTACTATAGTCAGATACATCAAGCTTGCTAGGTTCCTGTTCCCATGTCAGACTAATACAGCTGCCTATCACCTGTTGTTAAAAATCAAGGCTTTATAAAAGTATAATAATGAAATAAGAGAGATCTAAAAATGAGGCAAGAACTACCACAAAAACAACTATAATGAAAATGAGAATACAAAAAATAAAATAAGAGAAAAGGACTTTACTTGTGGTGCTGTGTAACAGGGTAAATGCCTAAAATTAGAGTGCTACCATTGTGACTGTCAATAAGCAATATTTATTATACCAGCTATGTCTCTCTATTTTAATCATGACATCTATAAACATTAAAAAAACAGATATCAAATTAATGGTGCTCCGATCAGGGTTTTTGAGGCCGATCACCGATCACCGATCAGCCTCTGCTGTGATCGGCTGATACCGATCATGGCCGATACCGATCACGTGGTCTTCAATGTAGTAATGTATTGTATGCAGGCTATTATTAGTTCCATTTGAAAAATACTGTAGCCTTTGTAAATATAAAAGAACAACAAAATTCTACTTATTTTTGTTTTAGAAGAGGTTTTGTTGCATTATTGGTCTTTAATGTGTGCCCAGTGTCTGTGGCTTTGTTTGAATGCTCCGCTGATGTAAAAATCAGCTGTTCTTAATTGGTTCTTTTAATGCGAGTCCGCGGGTGCAGCGCCTGTGTCCGCCTAACGCGCAGCCAAACCAGGTTGAAACACAGTGGACTAAAGAGCAGACAGCTCCTGCAGCCAGTTTTGACAACGTCTGAACGAAGAAAACGTGCAAAGAGAGCAGAGAAGACAACGATGAAAGGTGCTCTTCCCAGACTCACGGACACATGGGCTGCTTTTTTACTTTCTCTTTCCATTAGCAGCCATTTGGTGCCGTTTAAGCCACAAAACGCACAGTTTTCTCCGCGCAACAAGACACAGGCAGACTCTGAACTTTCTTAATCCTTTTAACGTAACTGTTAGCGGGTTAGCTGTAGCTCTATTTACGTTGGTGTTTGCAAATACACGCACTGCTGCGCCTCGGTTCTGTCCCGTGCGCTCCTAAAGCAGGCGGGGACACAGCGGGGACACAAAGCAGCGCCTCCAGGGCAGGTTTGTGTTAGTTATAACCAGGGCTTAACTTAAAAACACTAAATAACGCTACTGCTGTTTAATCAAACTGGAGTTGCAGGACAGTAAATGTGAGAGCCTCCGTGTTTATTGTAATTTGATCGGCCCTTCTGATCGGCCCATTTTACCATCACCGATCACTCTATTTTTAGCCATGATCGGCCGATCATGATCGGCGGCCGATCGATCGGAGCACCCTTAATATCAAAATACTCTGTCTGCTTTTTACCTTGAAGTGGACATGGATATGATCCCTAAGAACATCTACACGAAAGAACTTGCGGCCACAGATCTCACACGTGTACTTCTTATCACCGTGAGTCAACAGGTGCTTGTTCATATTACTCCTGCAGGAGAACACCTGTGTACACAAAATGTTCAGGTTAGGACTTAGGCACTTATCTAATCTCAACTCTGGCTGCCATTAGTGACATTTTTTCATTTGTGTGTTTGTGTGTGTGCTGTTGTAACCTTTCCACAGATTGGACAAGGCGATGGCTCCTTTCTGTACTTAGTGCTTTCTTCACCATTGGCCTCCAGGTCTTCTCTCTTCATGTTTTTTGGTCCTAGTAAGAATGGAGATTTTATTAGCTCAACAACAGCAGAGTAAACATAAAATTCCAAATTTACAAAAAGCTGTGTGAAATGTAAATAAAGAAAAAATGCAATAGCAGGGACAATTTATCAAAGCATTGTATTATTTAGGTGAATAAAACTATGTTTAATAGACAGCTTCTACAATTAGTACTGGATGAAATGGTAAAATATACTGTATTAGCTTTAACATGATATGCTGTGTATGTTCTCTTGTAAATAAAATATACTGTAATTTTATAAGATTTGCAAACTACTGTAATCTTTTCATGTACATTTTACATTGAGTGTCCTGTCCTTTTTTTGTATTTGGGCTTGTAAACATGGCTTGTAAAAGAGTGGACTTACCCACACCATGCCTCCTGTGGTGCTCTTGCATCACATCCTTGCGGTAAAACATCTTGTTGCAAATCTCACAGGAGTAGAGCTTTTCACCGTGTTTTTTCTTGTGCTTGGAAAGGTTGCTGTTGGTGGAGAAGAACCGCGAGCAGATATCACACTGGAATGTCTTGTCATCTAAGGAAGGGAATTAATGGATTATCATAACAATTTTATGAATTACAATAAAATAAAAGTATACAGATTGTATTACCTGTCCTGCAGTTGTGAAACTTTAAGGCATTTTCCAGACGAAAGGATTTGTCACAGGTGTTGCATTTATATTTGTACTCCAGATCAGGCTGATGAATGTGTGACAAATTAAAAACAGCGACATGCACTAAAAATTATTCTTGTAGTGAAGAGGTACCTACCAGGTTCTTGCTGTGCTTATAAGATATGTGCTGCTTCAGACTTTCTTTGCGACTAAATAACTTGTCACATTCGTCACATTTGAACAGCTTGTCCCCTGAAGTATAAAAAAATAATAAAAATATTAAACATTATAAATGTCTTTATGGGCTAATTTATTTTCATATAAGTACTTTGCGTACCATGAGAGCGGATGTGTCTGTTTAAGTTGCTGCTGTTCTGGAAGACCTTGTTGCACAGGGAGCAGCGATACACTTTCTTGTGCTCTCGAGATTTGGGCCTCTTAAAGACTGGTTCACTGTCTGTGTCATGGGTTGGTGCAATGCTTTCAACTGATGCCAGCCCTGTTGTAGTTTCAGATTCCACCAAATTTGAATTATTCTCTGTGGGCTTCAAGTCTGCAACAATGGCAATAGAAAAACAGTGTCAAACTGAATGCAATGCCATTGTCTTGACTAGTCTAAATAACTTCAATAACATGATAATACTGAGTACTAAACTACCTTGTCTGTTTTCGTTATCTCGTAGTAAAAGAATGACCAACATGAACTGTTACATGATGTTAGATATTTTTTTGACCTTTAATAACCCTGTTGTTAAAGTTGTGTACTTTACATATATGATTTATAAAGAATTTACAAGTTAGATCATCATTAGATCAAATATGGTGTTCTAATATTATATTTTATTCTGTGCATTTTTTAAAAATGTTTTTATGATTACTATGAATGTCACAGGGCAGTAATATACACTTAAAAAGTCTTTAGGCATCTGTCTGATGGGTAATAATTCAACATTTTCTTAGCAAAAGTAACATACTTAAGTAATATGATTTACTGTTTAAATTGCTACATGAATACACCATGAATACACTTAAGGCAGGAAGGAGTGGAGTGGCCAGAGAGACAGCGGCACAAATAAAATGGAAAAAAAGAAACAAACAAAAAAAACAAAAAACAAAGATTAATGTTATTTCAATATTAATTTTTAGACTACCTAGAACGTGTCAGCAGCGCTATTTATGAATCGATCATCAGAGTGAAGAAGCCTAATTTATTAGCATTTAACTGCAACAAAAAGATTACATCCAGCTGAACATAAAGCCTGTATGAATGCAGCATTAGCCTGAATGGAGCACTGTGAATTCAGTAGTTCATATTGTATTTTTCTGCTGTGCATGTTAGCTAAAAGACAGAAGTCCACTTAGACAGACTGACAGAGTTTTGAGCATTGCACGATTGTGCCGCCTTTGTAACTGTAGTAAGTGATGATGCTGAAACAACATAATATGCAACCCTATACTGTGATGCTGATGAGTTTTAACTGCAAAACAGAAAACAAATCAACAAGCTGACCACAGTCTTTACCTTTTCTTTTGTTTACAGTGGTCGAGATGGTATGCCGGCGTCCTTTGGCTCTTCTTCCTCTAGCCAGGCCCCTTTTTTGGCTGAGTGGAGCAGCAGGAGGATGTACCTCTATTTCTGGGACGACCAGACTCTCCTCTTCTGGAAGGAGTGAGTCAGCTGGAAGCACCATTTTTACCTCATCTAGGTGACTGATTGTGAGGCCTGTCATTAAAAAGGACAAAATAGTGAATGAAAGAAACATGTCATGTAATAGTATATAGGGTTAAATCTTAAATCTTGTATGTTTAATGGTGTGTTTATTTTGTACCTCAAAGAAAATCAATAAACAAAGCTGGGGGAAAAAAAGTACACAGACTAACTTGGAACCTACTTGTGTTGTGTTCTTCAGCATCTGACGGCATTGTAGGACCGGTTTTCTCTGAGAATAAAGACATGAAAAGTTATATAAAGCTTTCTATTAAATAAATGAATTAGGGATTTGCTATATAGCATGAATTTTGCATGTAGACCTGGTAGATGTAAAGGAGGTTGAAGTGGAGGCTTAAGCATGGGCTTATCCATTTTCTTAGCATAGAAGGCACCATACCACACTCGCAGCTCAGTGCCTGGTAGGACATCCTAGGAGGCAAACACATTAGGAGAATATATTATATAACTTACAATGAGTGCGTTTACATGCACATGAGTATCCTGGTTATGAGCCTTATCCCAGTTAAGACAGTATTCTGGATCTGACGTTTACATGCGCTTAGAGAAACCAAGATAATCATATCCCTGTATACATGACAAAATAATATCCCAGATTTTTAGGGGAGTCAAGTGTGGGTGCTTATAACACTGCTAGTAACATGTGGCTAAGTGAACCCATTATAGTGACGGTTACAGCAGCAGTACAAGATAATATATAATATGTGGAAAAATTACAGCAAAGACTTCAGCTGAGTCCCACTGTAGCTGTAGTGTATCGATAGTTTAGTCTGTGAGCAGTGGAGATGTGGACACTGTAACCAGGCCCAGCGCTGAGCATAAAGGTAGCTGTACTGTTAGGTAGATTGTGCTGCTTTGCTGAAAATAACTAGATTAGATTAAATAGATTATGAGTTTTGAAAGTGTAGCTAAAAGTTGGAGTCACTGTGGCAAATTACTGCTCTTGTCATGTTTGTTTTGAAGAGTCTCTCGAGTTCGCACATGGTCAGTGCATCAGGTAAGGTCAAAAACCAGGATACTGTGTTTACATGGCACAGTATCCCGGTTACTGTCGGAATTTTCCAGGTAAAGTATCCTGGATTCTCATAACCAGTATAACGGCATAACCCGGATACTGAATTCAGGATACTGGTTTTACATGCGCCAACACAAATCCAGGATACTTAAAAAACCCGAACATCACCGGGATACTCAAGTGCATGTAAACATGTTTAGTGTGTATAAACAAATTAGATGGTCGTACTTGTGAAGTGTTGAAGTACACATCATCATCCTGCTGATATGCGGTTAGATTCTGATGGTGGTGATCGGTGGCAGGCCTCACTAGCATCATCCAGTTGCAGTCCTCCTCATTACTGGTGTCAAAACACATTATTGTACCATCTTTCTGGAAGACCTGGCCAGGAAGAGAGTTGTATGTTTAGATATATTATTAAGAAACATTGCAATTTTTTTTTTTTTACTGTTACACATAGGGCACTACCTTGAGGGGAAATTGTCCTTCAGTTTGTAATTGGGGGACCCGTTTAGCCTCAAATGGTCCAAATCTGGTTCTTTTGACCAGTCGTCGCAGTACAAACACTCCCTCTTCTCCTGCAGTGACTTCTCTAATCTCCAGGTTGTTGGGTAGGGAGGACCTAATCCAGAATAACATGAAAAGCGTGAAAATAGAAATACACAGGATTGGCTGATTGGTTATTGAAGAGCATTCATTACTTGTGTGTGACTGAAAATGTGTTGAAAAAACACTGAGGTTTTCTCTGAGTTTATGTCAATTGTAATTGTAAACATTACAAAAAACAGCCCTCTGTGCAGTCTATAGTCACAAGGCTTTCTGTTGCTCTGTCCACAAGAATGTTAGAGATCTGTGTTGGTTACACTTGACCAGACATTAGGAATTCAGAGTATGCTTACTGACACAAGAATGCATTTTCTTCTAGTCCTAGTTAAATCTTTTTTCCAAACATGGACATCACTTAAAGGTTGGAAGGGAGACACTCACCTTGCTCTACTGAGTACAAAGGAGTCCTGTACAGTCACCAGTGGCCCCAGTTCAGGACACTCAGAGTCATGGTACTGGTCACAGTCATCACACCCTACAACACCCACGACACCTGTTATAAAACAGCCAATATCCATTTCATACAAGTGAAGTTACCTGGGCCTATACTTACAGATAAACTCATCTGGTGTCTGCTCAGCCATTTTGCCAAACCTACAATCTGAGGATAAGTATGTTTATTACATTTGTGACAAACAAAAATATGGTATTTAATGTTAAATTGGTTTATTTATCAAAATATGGAAATAAAACTATGACTGAATTTAAGAGACTTGTGTTTTATGTAAGTGGTCAACACAGATACAATTCACGGGTTTCTTGTGCTGCATTATAGTGTTTAAAACACTCCGGGCAGTCTAAGCGGTTTTTCGCTGTCAGTCACAGACTTGTAGCATTCATTTTAACGTATGCAGTCCAACTATGAGATGGGATCCAGAATTTCAGCCATTCCCAAACTCTAGCCGGGTTTTAACTCCGATCTGAGCGGCTCCTCTTTGGTAAAATGTAACAAAGAACAGTCGGCATGGCGGATGGACCGGAGACGCACAACACTAAACGGGAGTCGGTGTTGTTCAACGCCACACCGCCGAGAGCAGAGGCTCGTAAAGCAAATCCAGGGCGAACCGCTTCAAACGGCTGCAACTTTTCTACGTAGCTGCGTCACCATTTGCGAGAAAAGCGGCGTATGTTTTCAAAAATACATGTTACCTTTTCTGCAAAAGACCCTTCATTTATCGAGTCCTGACTCCGGGTTCCAATCCGCTCCAGAAACGGCGCAGGACCGGAAATGAGCCGCGCCCACGGAATTATGGGAGTTGTAGGCTCGTGGCTAAGATCTGAACGTTTATCTAAATGTGTCGTGGCTGAACAAAATTTGTGATGATACTTGTAATATCAGACTCATACCAGTATCACACATTTTTATCTTTATCTATAAATGGTAACACTACTCAAAAACTACAAACTAACTACTTAAAGGTACCAGAATTAATACTCAAATAAAAAGTGAGAAAATTCATTATTTGTCTAATCTGACTCCTCCAGCAATGAAGACATGATATGCAACTCACATTGGAAATCGCATACAGACAAATGAAGACCAACTACATATACACTGTTGTTACAAACACTATGCAAGTGTCGCTTTAATTTTAGATACTTTCATGTAAACACTCCGTTAAGATATATTATGTGCATAGGCTTCTTTATAATGGACATACAAAGCTGTTAATGCAATGACAATGTTAGGCCATTTCAGCCTTGATTTTATTAGTCCTTTAATCTTCTGTGCCACCTGACACTTTCAGACCTATGAGCAACATCTGGCACAAGTGAAACTATTTCAGCCTACCTCCTCACAACAACAACAAGGCATTCTGTTAATTCTTCTGTAGGTGTGCAGTCACCCTACCACTACTGCAAAATGCATTCACCTTATTTAACAAACAGTAGTCAACTTGATGTAAAGACATCTTAAACAGGCTGCTTACAAAAAGGAAATACAATCATCAGCTGGATAAAAAAGCACCCAATTATTTGGTTGCTGTTCACACTGTTTCCTATTTTGATGTTCAAAGCTACACTTTTAAAAACAATAAAAATTTAATTCATGTTGAAATGACATGGCATATAACAATAATATGCTTCATTAGTGCATACTGCAGTTAAGTATGGCCAAGTGTTACGTCACAGTCCCTGGACAAAGGATCATTCACTTCTCTTTGACACATTAACATCCCTGCTGATAACAGTAGTGTACAGGAGGAATATAAGAAGACATATTTATAAAATTGCATATTATTCAAAAACACTGCAGACATAAAGAAACAACATACAGAGGTTTGTGACAGTGTTTTTACTGTATAACTGAAATGATATCCTTTGATTATCAATAATTGGTAGTCTTTATGCCTTTATCACATCATACTCCATCAAACAGTTAATATATAACCATTTTTCCCATACTGTTTTCATGGCCATACAGCTGCTATTCTGATTATCTTTCTGTGAATAACATGAAAAAAAAAAAAAAATCTTCATATAAATACAAATTCTCCCCAAAGTCAAGATATTATTAGTGTTGAAAAGTAGTCATGGTCCTACTTTGACCAGTCATGCAACCATATCCCTTTCTGAATGAATGAATGAGAAACAGAAGAGGCTCTATCACAAGAGTAGCTCCTGTCATTGCACTAAAAACCAGAGCAAATCATTCTAACACCACTCTTCTCTTCATCTTTGGTCCACTGTAAGGGATCTACAGTTTCCAGCAGGGACAAATTCATTTTTGCCCTCACCGATTATGAGGTTAAAAATCATGGCCCACAACAGTCCATTCTGTCAGTAACAAGGCCACAAAGCAATTCATATTTTCTAAAGGTTGCATAAGATGGAGAAAAAGGAACATGCAAAATAATATCCTCTTTTGTTGCTATATAAATAAGAGAGCATAAACTCATCCACGTGATTCGGGTGAAATTGGAGCCTCTTATCAAAAGCATATGGCAATAAAGAGAATATTTATCCCTCTGCAGAATTTCCTTTTTCACAATGCAAAAGCCCTGGTATGCAGATAAAGCATTAGAACTAGCAAGTTAGCTCAAATGTACATCAGTTCAAGTCGCTGGAAGCCACGGCGGTAGGGACTGAAGATGCTCAGGTATCTGAGGGTCACGGATGCAGTTCTCCTGTGGAGGTAGAGCCATTGGCTTTGTTCTTATGTTTACTCTTGCGGCTGAGTATCCGGCTGATAGTGGCTGTTCGGCTGGCCCGCTCTACTGAAGCTGGCGACTCCAAGTACACCAGGTCATTGTGGGACTGGCTCATGCCCGGCTCCTTCCTCTGGTGACGCCGCCGAAAGAAAAGCCTTGCACCTTTCTGAAGGAAGCTGCCTGAAATAAATAATGAAAAAATACTTCAAAGTCTGTCAAATGAGAGACAAAGAGTCACTAAAGTCTAAGTAGAAGCAGCAGAGACATACATACTGTGTTAGTTGGCAATTATTACTGTCGGGTGGACAATTTATTAAAATGGTTCAAGACAAATATTTTACAGTATTCTACTTGAAAAACCTGTGTTTAATCACCAGCTAACACACAGTGGATTGCACCAGCAGAGCAGTGTACAAAGTATAACCTGGCTTCAAATGAACTGATTCTACCCTTTAAACATACAGAGTTAATGGCTTTTGGACCAACAAAGCCAATAAAGAAGATTGATACAAATCATTGAGAGCCCAAATTACCACTATTGCTTGACTTTAACACAGCACAACATGCAACCAATGTTCAGGTTTGATTTTGCAATAACTTTAGAGTTATGTTTTAACACAAAATTTTAAGGTCAGAGCATTTGGCTTTAATTTAATTTTTACAGCTCTAAACAACAACAAAACCAGTAATGCATTGCATTCTACATCTAGCAATGTCTATGGGGAGCAATAATAATACTACTAGTACTTATGAAAGACTTACTCATCTGGACATAATGAGTGCTTAGTACTGGTTTCCTCTAAGTTGGCAGAGATGACAGTTCAAAAAGCAAAGGTTCAAAAAGTAGAAGGAGAAGAGAGAAAAAAGAACACAAAACAGACGGCATCACTAAGAGGCAACAGATGGATGTGAAACCGGCCATGGCTGGGAATCTCTAGCAATATGTATAACATGTTTTTGAGAAAGATTCTACAACACTCGACTTTTTAAGTTTAATCAATGCAAGGATGTTCAGCAGCACTTGGGGGCTATAGCAGAGACTTCACTCTCACCTCTGCTCTTTTTGCAGCTGGCCTCTGACACACACATGGATAGTGAGGTATTGTCTAGTTCCTCCCCTGTATTGCTCTCCCAGTCATCTGGAGGCCGACCTATCCCACTGGGGTCTTCCTGGGCTTCTGTCTCTTCTGGGGGACTGATGGACCCTGATGCAACTGCAGTGGTCACATCCTGACTGGAGCTACCTTCTGACATTGAGGCGTCCATGGCTGCAGCATAGCCCGCCATCAGAGCAAGCTCATCATCCTGAGACAAGGGCGTCTGGAAAACGTAGTTAATTATTTAAACCAACACATCAAAATCTTATCTGTACACAAGCACTTGTGTAAAAACAATTTTCTAGTAGTTTAATTTTTGGGTCATTCTTACTTTAGCTATGCCAGAGATGATGATGGTGCTCTTCTTTACTGGTGACTTGAGTTTCTGTTTGGCGGACTGGTGAAGCTGTCGAATGGCAGCCTCTGCCACTGGGTCGGTGCCATTCAGCATCAGAAGCTCAGTGTCTGAAGAGGACAAGGCCTTGCTTACTGTGTTTCCCAACATTGAGGATTGCTCTGAAACACGGCGCTCTGACAACTTGGTTTTGTTGGCTACAACCTTCTGAGCAGTATCTGAGGAAGGAAAAATAAATAAAATGTGAAATGTGTTGGCTGGAAAAATGGATAATTCTTACATTAATAACCACACTCTTTACCACCACACTTAAATTCAAATGTACAGGTTTGAATAGCACATTTGTAACTGTACAGTTTATGAGCTACATTCCTGGTTTTAGTGCTTCTTGCCACAGACCTATACTGAGTCCAACAGGCAGCGGCCGTCCCGGCTTGCTTTTCACTGCAGTGATAGTGGTGACCACAGTGCCACAGGGCATAACTGTACGGTCCATTTCAACCCTCTTAGTAGAGGCTGGGGTCGGGGGCTGCCAGGATCTCAGCTCGCTGGGTTCCAGGTAGGTAAACTAGTAAAGAAGACCCCTCAAAGATTTTTGAATCCAACAATAACTGAATAGCAAGATTTTAATGATAACTTGAAAGTCCTTACTTCAGTAGTTAGTGATCCAGTCTCTACATCTTTGGTCATGAGTGCAAATGTTTGCTGTCCTTTGGGCTGCTTCTTCACAAGATCAAAAGGCACCGACACATGACCCAGTAACGAGGCTAGTAAAGACAAAAACAGGTAAACACCCAACTTTTAAATAATTTCAACAATATAACATACACTGATCAGGCATGACATTATGACCACTGACAGGTGAAGTGTAAAAGAGATGATTTCTTTGTGGCACCTGTTAGATGGGATACAAAAGGAAGGTGTCAAAATAGACAGTGCATCATAGTTTGTTGCGTTTGGCAGTTGGTTATACCACAAAACATTATGGCCACCAAGAACAGGCAGGTAGTCTTGATGTTTGCCTGATCAGTGTATGTGGTGGTTAGAAGGCACACATAAAACTTGCTTGTGATGCAAGTGAATTATGGTTCTGCATTAACTAGGTCCATTCTTAATACAAAAACAAATATCTTACACTCTTGAGGTTGCCCATCATTCACCAACTGAATTTTGAGCTCCTTCGATTGTCCATTTAGTTCACTGACAAAATATAAAAGATGGTCATGATGGAAAAACACAGAAAATATATATATATATATATATATATATATATATATATATATATATATATATATATATATATATATATATATATATATATATATATAAAGATGTTAAGTCAAAAAAGGCTTACAAAATGAATGGGTGGTCCCAGGTAGGATTACTTGTGTTCTTCAAAACAGAGGTGCAGAACTTCTGTGGAGGGTCGTCCAACTGCAGCACACACAGAGGATTTATGCCGCCTGTCAGAAGACAAAAAAATTTGTTATTTAAAAACAGTTACTCCACATTACAGTACAGTAAAAATTTAACAGACAAAAACGAATAAAAAAAAAATATGGTATAGCATGCAGTGCATAAAGAAAGCTACTACAGCTCACTCCAATTTACAAAATGGCTCTCCCTGCTCTCCCCCATGATGACAGGGATAAGCCTATAATGGATGTATTGCATGAATTGTAGGTCTTCATATATTGGTTAGAAAAGTGAATGTCTAACCTGCAGCATTTTCTTCCTCATTGAAAGTTGCATGGATGTTTTTCACCAGCAGCTTCCAGTCATGGGCACGGGGAGGTTTAGGTGGTGACACTACTTTATGAAGATCCTGTAAAAGTAGCGATATAAAGAGGGAATGGTGGAATTAATAAAACAACATTTTATGTATTAGAACTGCTTTGTTTTCCAAAAAGTCTTTAAGAAGTCACGTTAATAGAAAATATACAAGATGATGCATGTAGAAAATAATTGCTCTGAATATCTGAGACATAAAAGTCTGATCTTTAAATAAATTATGCTGTAAAATAAGGCCAAATCCACTTTATTTATATGGCACATTTTATATACAAGACAGTTCCAAAGGGCTGCCCATAGAATAACATTATAAAAAAATTAAATAAATATGTTTAGCTTTCCTAGTTCCCATTAAAATAATGAAAAGCAATAATTTCAAATAAGAGTAATACTCCTAACAATAAAAAGTAAAAACAAAAAAATTCATTTTGAGCCAACCAAGCCTTGACGTCATTGAAGAAGGGGTATCTGGGGGTTGCTACTGTTCTTTTTTTAATCAAATAAATCTGCATATCATCAGTGTAGGGGTGATGAGAGACATTACCCTACAATAGGACAAGCCCAAGAATTGATCCCTTGGGCATTTTACAGTGAAGAGGGGTGACAGACGAGGTAGAGTCCCCAATATGACAAAGAAGAATCTCTCTGACAGATACAATCCAGATTTGAACCATTTTAAAAGGGTTTAGGGTTAGTTTTCCAGATGAAATAAAAGAATTGTCTGGTCAACTATGCCAAAAGCAGTAAAATCACCAGTATCAGTCATTTAAACAGGTCATTAAAAACCTTTGCAAGTACAGACTCAGAGCTGTGAAAGGATTTATAACCTAACTGAAAAATATTGTATCCAAAAACATGTGTGAGATGTGTGAGCAAGACGTTTTATAAAATTTTTGACATGTCATAAATAGACATTATTTCATGAATTGACTGATTGACTACATTAATAGTTGATTAAATAGCCCTAAAGAAAATAGGATTTGGCTTTTATGGGTAAGGTACTAACTTAGTGTAAAATAAGCTGTTGACCACAGAGTGAAAAAAAAGCTTTAAGCAGCAAGAGTCAAGAGCAAAGAGGCAGGCTCAGAGTAGGTAACTGTCTGCCTTAACTCGCTGGTGCACATTTTTTAAAGAAAAAATGTCATCTTTTGAGGCAGATTAGGATGTCATGCATAAACATAAAACTTCTCTACTCACCCTAACCTCTGAGGCCTGAGCGGACCTGCAGCTCAGAGAAACAGAGGGATGTGTCCTGCACAGCAACAGATACAACTGCTCCTTTACAACGGCTAGACTGCAAGGGCTGGGAATGTCCTGTGACCAGGCAAATTTAAGAATAAGAAAATTATAGAGAAATGAATCAGAAAAAAACAAGAAGCGCTTTGTATGGGTTACCTGATTGGGCTTTAGTGTCAGGTGCAGCTCCCCTGAGTCCATTTGGGAAATACCCCAGTTCACTTTGACCTTGCCTTCAGCTTCTTCCATCAGAAGGTCAAGCTAAAAAACATGAAAAATGTAGTGATGATAAATGTTCCCACATTTCAAACATGTATGGCAATATTCAGTGTGCCTTTGTACTAGACATTAAAAACATTTTGCAATTGTTTAAAAATTATACCAGTGAGGCTGCATTCATTTGGCATTTGGTAAAATTTTGTTAAATTAAATTGAAAGCAGTGGCCAAAATAGCAAATTGTAAACATCACGATCTTTATTTATTTTACAGCCTTATTAATAGATGTAATACAGTGTCCCTCTTAGCAACGATGGAAGCACACAAACTGCTGCTTGTCTTTTACGTCATGTCGGTTGCACTAAGTTATGGAGTAATATGATGCTTGTATGCCATTTAGTTTTTGCCATTGTCTGCCAAGATGTATTCTGAGTAGTTTCTATCTAATGTCTCATCATTTTACCTTCTAGAGTTTGAAAGGATCCCAAACAAAATATGTAATAAACGTAGAACCAGGGAATAGATGATATATTGAAATAAAGAGGAAAGAATATGATGCATTCTTGTGCAGAGAACGTCTTGGCCTAAAGGAGTGTCAGCAAGGTAACAGGTTTCAGTGAATAAATATTTAAAGAGTGTGGACTCAGGAAATGCATCAGAGTAGTCTGTTTTTTTTTGTTTTTTTTTACATCAATTAGTGTCTAGTCAAATACATGTAAACAAACATGTCTCTTTGCCTTTTTGTGTCCATAAAGACTGCCAGTCATAAAACATAAAAAATAATTGAATCACAACAAAAGATTTAAAAAGAAGTCATCCGGACTTGGTTTTTAAAATCACATTTTTAAATTTGAAGATGTTTCACCTCTTCCAAGAGACTTCCTCAATTGTCAGAATTTCTCAAATGAGAATAGAGATCAGGAACCTATGTCATAAAATGACCACTGAGTGATGAATCTGCCTTGTTGGTGGTCACAGACAGAGAAATGTCATAGAGTTTCATTAGAAACAGTGCCCTAAAACAGTAAACAAATGAGCCTTGAAACAACTCTTAAGTGCTTTGTCACTTTTGGTGAATATTTATCATACACTAAAGCATCAGAATACTTTTGTGCTAACACTAACTCGAGTAATGTACATCTTAAATTGCTCCATTGTTTTGCTATAGAAAATATCTTGTGTGACCACCGATGTGATGTTATGATCCCGTTCTCTATAAATAAAGTCTCTTGGTTGCCATGTGACATGTCTTCAAACATGTCTTCCAACTTAAAAAAACAAGTCCAGATGTCTTCTTTTTTTTAAACCTTTGATAGTGATTTGTCTTCAAAGTGTAGAAATTCAGAAAGGTGTAAATCAACAACTTAGCCATTAGAAAGTGTAAAATGCAGACCAAATAATACAGAAAACAAACTGGGCCATCTTGTCACAGCATGTCTAAATTCCAGGGAAGTGCATTTTGATACCTAACAAATGTTTTATCGCACCGCTCAAAGAACGCCCGGATGGACCTGGTATCGCAACATCCAGGAAAAATTCCATTCAAGCAGTTAATGCATACAAATAATCAACCAGGTTTGGAATGTTAAATGAGGCCACATACTCCCATGTAAAAAGAAAAGAAAGTGCCTTAGTGCTTAAAGATAATACAAAGGGAAGTGGAGCTTGGTTTGTATATGTATATAACATCATGGCTGCTTTCAAAAAATTGTACCATGAGCTAATCAGACCTCAATATATATTCAGTAGAGGAATTAATATTAGCAATAGCCACCAAATATCGTAAACAATGATAAATAAAAATGATTTGGGCAATTGACAATCAATTGACATGTGCGTAATGTCAACTTTCAAATCTGGGGTGCTATTAACTCAAAATTAATAATTCTATCAACAACAACCATTAATTTTTGTTGCCTAAAACGTTTTAAGTTTGCTTGCTCATTAACATAAAAAAACACTACTCTTATCACCAAAATGCCAGTACAGTTTCTTTGATTATGTCACTCTTGAAGTGTCTAGAGGAGTACACAGCATCAAATAAAATGACAAGGGTAGGTAGTAATAAATAGACACTCTGTTACATCTCTGGCACACTACACAGCTTGATTGCTACTACACTACCCTCACTGGATGTATTATTGTGTCAATAGAGTACTGTAAACACTTGGACCTTTCCAAATGTGATACAGCTCCCAGGGCATTCTAGCTGTTGTTTTAATAAAAGGATGGAGACATTTGAAAGAACCTTCTGATTTTTTCCAGACTGAACCAAACAGAGCAGGGTTGAAAAGAGGCTCTTGTTATGTCCCTGCAACAATAACAGAATCCCAACCAAAACAAACCACTTCTACTGTAATCCTATCTTTGACCTATCACTTAGGCTGTATGTAATGACACAATGAGCTCAGTTGCCTGGACAAGTACTTATTGTCTAAATATAGCGTTAATACAACTGGCTTAATGGACATGGTTAATTCTACCAATACTAGATAGTCTATAAACAGATCCAGGCTTACTTACTTGTTCATAGAAATGGAAATGAACTTGCCCTCACTACTTCAAGGTAAATTAAGGAGAGAGGAGTATTAGATTAGTCTGTGGGTGCTCCAGTAAATCGTAAATGATTACAGGCACTTAGCAGTTATTATTGGTTATCCGTTTCATCATTGCAGACTCACGACTGTCAGTTTTTTATAATTCCAATTGGTACAAACAGAAAGAAATGCCAAAACTTATATCTAGAGCTTCTGACAGGAGTTAAGTCAGGCTGGACAGAGTACAATAAAAACATTTCAACAAAAAAACTGCAGAATGCTACTTTTTGTTGTGCTCAGAAAGGCAGAGCATTTACCTGCATCTCCAGCGGCTCTATGCACACTGTGTAGTTGCAGGGATGGGATGCAGCCGAGTCTGTCGATGCCGCACTGAGAGAGAACTGAAGCTTTTCTGCAACCATCCTGCAGCAAGCAGCCTGTCAGATGGTGAACAGAGTGATACATTACACATATGTAAATTTATTGAGAAGGTTTGAATATAGCTCAGGTACCTCATGAATCACAGCAGCCATTCAAATAAGAGCGAAGACTCAATGTTAAAAAAGGCACTATGCACTGTTGGTTGGTGCATTTAAAAATCAATGTCAATTGCATGATGTTTGGAATGCTGCCAGGTTTAAATAACTGTACATTTCTGATTCAACCGCAAAATATTAGGCTGACTAAACTATAAGAGAGAAGGAACACATGTTTTATTTAGTGTTTTGTCAGCAGATTCAATCATGTGGCAAGAATAAATGTCCCCTGTCTCAAAGCAGTGGAGGCGATACCATCTTAGGTCGGCATCTGGTTAATTACTTTAATCTATTCTGTATTCACTCTGGAGCAGGATAAGTCTGATTTCATATTAGGTCAGTCAGTGTTAGGGGATATCTGAACATCTCTGCTGGTGTTTGTGTACTCAGCTCTCACTGCCCTTTCTTAGCATGAAGATTGACAGCTAGGTAAGCTTCTTAAAATGAACACACACACAGCCTGTGGGTAAAAATAAGCCTCTCGCACCCTGCATTCAGCAACAGTGTACCTGGTATTTTGGGGAATATTGCGATCAAAACAAAGAAAAGGCTGAGCCTGCATTTGGAACACAGAATATGAACATGACTACAACACAACAAAAAACTTTCCTCTTTTTGAGCTTTTATTAATTACAAAGGCTACAAAATTTACCTTTTGAGTAAGGGACTTCTGAAAATTGGTCACTTGGCTGACCACAAGCTCTGATGCCTCAAGAGCATCTTCTTCAAAAGTAAACAGAAGTGGACTCTGAAACAAAATAAGATTATAATATTGAAAGGAGAACAAAAAAACTTGATATCATGTGGGAATAAAATGTGGAAAAGACTACTTAAAGGCAATCAAATGAATTAGAAGCGAAACAATGAGTATTTACATACTGGTGACTATAAGCAAGTTGCTGTAGTACATATGGTGTCAAATGTATTGGATAAAGGAAGAGTTTGCTGAGTAACTAATTTAATATTTAATAGTGTAGTGTTTTTCAACGTGTGAGTACATCTAAAGACAATTTATTTAAGTCACCTGGCAAACTGTGAAGAGGAGGCTCGGTGGTCATAAGACTTACCCTGCACTTCCTCGATTCGTCATTCAAAGATCTGCACCAAGCCGCTCTCCACGCATTTTTCCAGCTTTTTAGTGACAGTGCCCATCCCAACAGACACTCTGCTTCCTCCTTTTTCTCCGCATTGTCCTCTACTGCAATCGTTTTTTTCCTGGTACCCCCTAACTTGAAATACTGTACAAAATACAGTAGGAGAGTGACGATGGATGCGATGAATAGTGTTACCATGCATAGCCACCACGGATCCTCCAAGCCAAAATATGAAATGGGACTCTCCAAGTCGGACATTCTTTGGAAATTGAAACTGCTAAACGCCCCTCCTTGCGCAAATTATTTCAACAATCGCATAGTATTTGTTTGGCCAATGGAGGAAATTTATCATCACTGGCAGCCGCACAGCCCAGGAGATAAATAATACTTATGACTCATGTTGCCCTACCTTATGGCGAAGTGATTAAAAGTCCAAAAGAGTGAAGGCTGGTGGGACATAAACATCTAAACTATAAACAAAGGTGAAAAGCAGAAAGATGTTTCGCGCAAACCACTTTTTGAACACTCCCCTCACTCTACTGAATGGATGTTAGCTTACTTGGCTAATCTACGCTACGTCTCGTATAAACTGGCCATTCGTGATTTTCCGCAAAGCCGGAAAGTTTAAAAATCCCATTATTTCCAAATTGGCTCCGTGGGTCGATAACCAAAGTCCGACCAAGAGTGCCACAAAAACATCATGAAGCAACTGCAGCAGCGCTTGCTACTACACTTGCTTTGCTGCTGCGGCTGACTGTACAAAGTTGCAGTTTGTTAGAGACGGATATGTGGCACTGTAACTCCCACAATGCAATGCGATAGAAGCAAAACTAGCTCGTAAAACGAAAGAAAATAGCGTTTGGACAAGAATACTCACTTAAAATGTATACTCTACTTTTCTATATTTGACGCTTTATAAACACAAACCTAAACTTGTTCATTGAAAAATAAGCTTTGAAGTGGGAAAAATATATATACTTGCGCTAAAGGGAAGCTGGGCCTACGTGGGTTGCCGTAGTGTAACCTTTCATCGTCATCGCTTCTGATGTACTTCTCTTGTGCTGTGTTGTGCCAGATAGCTTCTCGCTAAGTTGCTCTGTGACGCCATGCTTCGTTATTCGATTTAGCGTAAAGCCTGAGAACTTATTATCACAGTATTTTTGGGGTTGTATTAGCAACTTTCATTTTGGTGCATTAAATAGACCACGCCTACAAGCGGAGGTAAACAAGTGTGCTCTCGTCAGCTAACGCTAACGTAGAAGCCTTTAGTACTCAGGGTTATTTACCCCTGCTTCAAGTTAGAAATATACACGTATATTTTCGCCATGAACTGTCGTTCGGAAGTTCTTGAGGTAACAGTAGAGGCGAGGCAGGTTGAAGAGGCTATGTTGGCTCTGTTACACACCATTTTACTTCACCGCAGCACAGGGAAATTTCACTACAAAAAGGAGGGCACCTACTCCATCGGTACTGTGGGTACACAGGACATAGACTGCGACTTTATCGACTTTACATTTGTCAGAGTGTCATCAGACGAGCTGGATAGGGTTATAAGGAAAGCGGTGTCAGAGTTTAAGGTAAGTGGTGGTTATACCTAAGTGTGGTTGTTGGTGATAATAATAACGCCCAGCTGTCATCTATATTTTCGCTTTAGGATGCTCTGAGTAATTCTGGGACTGATGGCATGGGACAGATCTCTTTAGAGTTTTACCAGAAAAAGAAGTCTCGATGGCCCTTTTCTGACGAGTGCATTCCCTGGGAGGTGTGGAGCATCAAGGTCAATGTTGTCAACCTAGCCAATGAGCAAGAGCGACAGATCTGCCGGGAAAAAGTTGGCGAGAAGCTGGGCGAGAAAGTGATTAATGTGGTTGAAGTCATAAACCGACACGAATATCTGCCAAAGATGCCTACCCAGTCTGAGGTGGACAATGTGTTTGACACCAGTCTTAAGGATGTTCAGCCATATCTATACAAAATTACCTTCCAGATCACAGATTCTCTGGGGACGTCTGTAAGCACCACCATGAGAAGGCTGATTAAAGACACTTTGGCATTGTGAGGACACCTCAGGCCATGTAAATACTGTATAAATATGTATGTTGAACATCTAAACCAAGCCCATGTTTTCATGTTTTAATCTGTGTATAAGCATTGTTATTCTTGATTTTGTGTTGTATTTCTCAAATTGGAAGTTTTGGTTTGTCAATTTTGTCATTGTCAAGCTGTTCTGCTAATGGATCACAAGCTATACGCCTTACAGATTGTAAGCAAGAGTTTAGTTTGGTGAAAATTGGTGTTGCTAATCATGACTCCTTTCTACAATAATGTAATTTTAAGTGTATTAAAAGATACAGTAGAATTTCATAAACTTCTTGTTTCTGTTTACTAAGGCCTCTCTATCATTACATCCCATGGCAATGAAGATTTTACGACTGTAGAGGACAATGTCAGAAAACCTGTTTCCTTGTCTGTGGTAAAATTTCCTCTCTTTACACAGTTTCATAGAGTGAGTGACCTGACACTTAGGGTTGACAGGATTTCCCGTTTGTATTTTTCCAATTTAAAGTCAGCATTTCTAAGCATTCCTCATTTTCCATTCAGACACTTAAAAAACATGATGCATGCTCACATATATTTATGTGCTTCATCAATATCACAAAATATTGTATACTTTATTATTACTCTTTATTACATAAAGCACAAAACCGTAGAAAAACCCTAAACATAAAACAACTGCAAGTCTCAAAAGCAACAGTAATGTAACCAATACTAATACAAATTAGTATTATTGCAGTGAGAGCACAGTAATACTAAAAACAAACTTTTTCATATTTAATTACTAATAAACTTTATACAAAAATTGAGAATACAAACAATTTAATGTACACAAATCTAATTATTTCTGTGAAACTAGTTTTTCACAAAAAATAAGAGCACTATTATCAGTACAGGATATGTAAATAAACCACAATGTAGCCTGCATTAATTAAAATGATCAGTGTGACACTTAAAATTGTCACAAACAATAGCAGTAATAATTTACAAAGAAATATATTTTACATCAACCTTCCATTTAAGCCAAAGCAGGAGTATACAGTATGCTTGTACAATAATACAATTGTTAACCAAGTGTAATACAATCAAACCACAATCTTTAATAATGGATTCTTGGTAAGCAAGAAGTATTATTTATCTCCTTCTTTTCCTCAACTTTAATTCCTGTAAATGCCTGAGTTAAACACTATTGGCCATTGTGCTTTATAGAAACATAATATTGAAATGTTTTTTAAAGTTGCATAAGGCCATCGAAGTATTGTAAAGCTCACCAAAGTCTTTTGATGTGTAACTGGTCTCAACTTGGTTGCTTAAAACACAAATTAGATTCAGCTCAATATAAATCTATTTTTTCTGTGCTGATTAAACTAAAACCTGAAGTAACATTTGGTATCAATTTAAAGCTGCTGCTGTAATAAAACACAACTTTTTGATGTTATATTGATGTTATAGTCTTTCATTAACAATTTAACTGGAATAGAATAGTAGAATGCACGTTCAGAAATTTAGATAAGATCTTACATAATTGTAGGCTGTTAATAATTTGTACATGTCACATTAATTACTCTTCATATAATGCAGAAACTAAAAAAACAGCCGCTGAATGGTTAACAAAGAGCAAGGTAGGTAAACAAAATATAGAAAATTAGGACTGTTTCTGTCCTAGTGCTTTAAATCAATTTTAAGGACATTGCATGCATCCATGTCGTAACAAAATGAAAAGACAATTGTAAAACCCAAATAGAAGAGCAGAAAATGGAATGAGCTCTTTAAAAAAAAAAAAAGATAAATCATGAGTGCTAAGACCAGGGCACCCAAAACTTTTTTCACTTCATTATCAAGGTCAATTACATATTTAAGCAAATACTCTATTATTTAACTGTTCAACAAAGTGCATATTGAATACATTATTGAGGCCACCACATTGTAAGATGTAATTTACACCTATAGATACTACTCTGATACAAATGCACTTCACTAAAATGAAATTCAGCTACAGCATCAGAATTATTAAAGCACTTCTTACACTCCAAGGAAATCAACACCAAGGGTATTTTGTAACTGTAGCTTTTCATCTCAAAATTGCACTGCTTCAGTAACGAGTACCAGACTGTTTTTTTTTTTTTTTTTTGTTCAAAACACCTATATTAATAAATACAAGAGGACAATTTAATGTGAAATGTATATCTAGATATAAATGGTTATAGTTGAGTCTGAAAGAAAACTAAACAATCATGATAAATCTAGCACTTGATTGCACATTCACGTTTACATCTTACAAAGCATGATCACTTCAATATAACAGAGGCAAAAATATACATTCAGAGTCTTCCTTTTCTAGGCTGAGGTGTTTTCTTCTACGTATGTTTCTCACAACGCCGCTTACATGTGGCTATGACTCTGCTCATGGCTCCACAAACTAAAGGCTGTCTTGAAGGTCCTGTGGCAGAGTTTACACATGTACTGCCTCTTGAATGTTAGGGCAGAAAGAGATGGTGCATGGTAGAAGAGTGTGTCTGGTTCCTGAGGACCAGCTGGATTCTCCAGGCTGTTTGCCCTGGATATGGGACTGGTGCTGGCTGGTTGCGGCTCAAACTCAGATCTCCTGCTCTTACTTACTGAGCCACATGGCTCTGGACTGCTGGACTCCTCACCTACTGATGCAGCGGCAGGCACTGGCTGAGTAGACTTGAGCACTGATGCCTGAGTGGAGGGACGCTCTGAGTTCTGAGGGGTCATAGGAGGAGAGGGGGACAGAGGGGAGGGGTGTCTGTCAATCTCTTTGGCTCCTAGTTCACTAGCAGTTGACATGTGGGACTGGAAGTGGCTCCAAAGGCGGAAGTTGGTCCTGAAGGCTTTGTTGCAGAGGTGGCAGATAAATGGTTTGATGTGGCATAGCAGCTCCTGGTGCCGTTCCAGGTCTTTGCGAGAACTAAAAAGGTTTCCACATTTCTCACATGGCCACACACCAGGTTCCTCCGACCCAGCTTTGGCAGAATCTGTGTTTTCCCTCTCACTTACAGCCTCCTCTATTGGCTCTTCTTTTACTACCAGCTTGCCATGATGGCCCATGCTCAAGTCCTCAGGCACATATGATGAAGAGTCTTCCGAGTCATACATGGGTTGATCCGAGGAGTTGCTATAACTAATGCTCTCTCTGGCACTTCTAGTGTGCAGGTGAACCTCACTGTAATGCTCCTCTCTGAACATTTCTTCATTGCTCACTTCTTGACTGTTCTCCTGTTGTTTTAACTGAAGCTGGTCTTTAACAGTCATCATATTGTGGTTATGGACCTCTACCTGGTGGCGCCATATGCTGAAGGAGGATTTGAAAGTTCGCATGCATTCCAGGCATGTTAGTTTCTTGTATTTGCAATGTGTCTCATGGTCTTTTTTGACAGCTGGACTTGAGAATCGAAGGCCACAGTAGGGGCACACTGTTGCATGTCGACATCCCCTTTCATGGTCACCTTGTTCGAAGAGAGAAGCCAGTTTCACGTTACAAAGTCTACAGGAGTAAACCCCAGTGTCAGCATTCTTCTCTCGAATCAGCTCTTCTCCCTGATACATGTTCTCTCTGGCAGTGTCCTGCTCAGTTCTTTCAGCATGATGGCTCTTTAAATGCTGTCTGTACTGAGACTGGAACACAAATACTTTTCCACAGTAAGGGCATATGAAGTTGGGCCTTGATCTTTTCTTGTTAAGCACAGAAGACTGCAAGCCTTGCTTGTTTCTCTTTAACTTCCAAAGTAAAGCTTTCTTTATTTCTCGCTCTCGTACTATATCTATTAACTTTTTTTGAAATTTCTCATCTAATACAGAAGAACTAGAGGAAGCTGGGTTTTGCACTACACCATGCTGAGTTTGGCAGTGTGTCCACACTTTGAAGTTGGTATGGAAGCGCTTGTGACAGATGTCACAAGCATACGGCTTTTCAGGATTGTGGTACATGTTTACATGGCGGTGTAGACCAGCACTAGACCTGAAAACCTTCAAACAGTTCCAGCATTTAAACATTTTGCTAGGAGGTGACTCCTCACTGTTTTCATTCAATTCTGCACTAGCAGATGGAGGTACTGTTTCTGATACGTTCTCCTCAGAGCGTAAACTATGCTCTTTGAATATTTTACTCTTTTTAAAAGGATACCGTCTATTATCTGGCCTCTCCTTTCTTTTTCCAGGAAGATTCATGTCTGCTTGCTCATAATTAGTTTGAAAGTCTTTCAGACTAACAGGCAAAGATTCTCCCACTGTGATTCGAACTATGTCCATGGGGTCAGCGAGAGGACTGCTTGGCTCAGCTTTCACACTTGTCTCTCTTTCTACCTGAGATTCAGCGTCATATCTGCTGGGGCATCTTGACCTGAGAACCAAAGGGGATGTTCTTTTTGAACCACCATTGTGGACGAGTGTTTCTGGCCCAGACACTTTTGATGCCATTTTAACCACTGATTGTTCACGGTTCTGCAGCTCTCTCAGCTCCAGTGTGGGTGAGAAGACCGGTACAGGACTGTCCATTGATAATGATCTCCGGAGTAGACTTTTTATGAGTGGTCCACTCCGGTCAATGGTCTGGCTTGGCTCTTGTGCCTGACCCTGAAAGGGCACTTTGGTGTGATAATGAGACACACATTCTCCAATCTCATCTCTTGTGTCTTGGTCAGTCCCCGACTGCAGCCTGATGTGCTGCACTTCAGCATCACTGAAAGACACCGATGACGTCAGCTGAGGTCGAACTGATGTAATATGTGATGAGTTTCCTTTTAATATAGAGGCATATGGATAGATGGACCTCTGTTCAGAGGTATCACTCAGTTCTGATGATTTAATGGTAATGGACTTAGATGTCCCTATTAATGAGTTCTGTATTGAAGGAGGCGGGGCGGTCTCTCTGATAGAATTTGGAGATGGTGCTGTCTCAGATGTTTTTCTTTGATAATTTGAGTAAGAGGGATGGGCTGTGTCATTCTTAATCCTACGCACAATCACACTCCTTGAATGAAGATCATTCTCATCACCCTCCGAAAAAGAGAACCTTTTTCTCGACACACAGTAGGATGCATGTGGCCGTGCTGATACAATGTTGGTAAGAAAGGGGATTCCTAGACTGTAGCCAAGTTCTTGAATTGCTGCCAGGCTGCCCTGGTCAACAAATAATGATGACGAGTATATGTAGTTCAGAACTATCTCAAAGGCATCTGGCTCACAGAAGTCGAGATTTACAACCTTGGGTGACTCTGTATCCACCCGAGTGAATAGGGATTGGAAATATTCACTGCTGGCTGCAAGGACACTCTTATGGGCATTGTACTTCTGGTCTGCAACAATGAGGACCACATCACACATCTGGCCCCTCAGCCGCTGCTCATTCAGCACCCCTAACACTGAGAGGGCATGGGAGGGATTACTGTAATGCACAAGGCTCTCCATGGCTGAAAAACAGGCAAGAAAACCATTTCAATATATAAACAGAAATAAATAAGTATAAAGATATATTACAGACAACAAAATTAATTAGAATATATATAGTTTTGATCAATGAATATAATTTTCACAGGCAGCATTTTTATGGGCATTAATTCATGTTTTCACTCAGGGGAATTAATGTTAAGTCAACTAAAGTGCACCAGGAAGTAAACATGTAGGATTTCAATCTTTCGGCAAGTAATCAAATACTACATCTTCATGCTCAACACAATATGAATGTAGACAGAAACGTTCTCAGTTTAATATTTTGTAAACAGATTGCTGCTTAATTGTATACATTCTCAGAACAGCTAAATGCACAGCTTAATCAGACCTACAGTAGTACAACGTAGATCTGCAGTGTAATATGGCTGCAAAGCTACACCGTGAGTAATAAAGGTCCTATTTTAGTACATGAAGTCACCATGACCTAAATTTACACGTTGTTAAGAAGAAATACAATTAACAGAAAGATTACAAAAACGATTTCTGGAACACGGTGTTTCATAATGAGTATGTAAAAATTTATTTTGAAACCAATAGCCGGAAAAGTGCCTTGCTGCCAATGCAGCAGTGACCACTGACACCTGTAATAATGTTAATGAAAAAGACCATTCATTCATCAAAACGGAGTTTTCCCACCATATGTGCCGCCTTAATAGTTCAGTTGATAGAAGTCGAAGGTAACGCAGTTTTCTATTAGGAAGTGAATCGATAGGTTTCCTCATCACTATCTGGGCATCCATAAAACGTGGCTACATTTTACATAGATAACTTCCCTCGCCAAAGCGACGTTTCATTTACAAAAACAGACCCTCGTTTTTGTTGAGACGAAAGGTGGCCTAATTAAATCGAGTGGCAATCTGCCCCGATTTAACGCCAAAAACTACATCTAATTTAATAGAGGGAAAAGTTGTGTGTGCCGCCCCGGAGCGTTTCAATGGACTCCACCAATGTAATCCCGGAATGAAAACATAGTCGGCGCGGACAGACACACAGTTGGAGCTGGGCTGAGTAAGGAGTGAATTAAATATGCTACTTCTGTAAATTAATGCTCTTTTTATTCACGTAAACGCTTGAGCCTGGTGCGTGATCAATGCTCTGCCTGCAAAACAGGTTGTAGCTAGTGAGCTCTTTCCAGCAGCACAATTCCCCTTTCGAGTTACGTCAGTGAGGAAAAGGAAAAGGCTTCTCCTCAAAAGCACTCTACCAAGTACGTATAGCCCTCCCAGCTGCTTTTTGCTCCATATTAAGTTTGTTAAAACGTCCCCACTTACCCTGGCCGTCGTTAATTAGGTTTTTCCTCCCCACGCTCGGACTTTATTCAGTGTTGTGTAGATTTCTCTGCGCTGCTCGTGATTCCATCCATCTTGAATTTGACGTCATCCCACACCAGAGATGAGGTCATCGCAAAGATCGCTCGTCACGTCGCTGCTTTCTGATTGGTTGCTTAAGTATGTATGGGCGGGGCTAACGGAAGACTTGCCGAGAGGCTAATTTAAAGGGAAAGCTCATGTTTTTTCAGTTCATAAAGTTTCAGTGAGTTGTTTATTTATATACGCTCAATACGATGTGAGCCATTTTGTCAGTACACTATCACAATGTTTTCTAAAGTTTTCAGCTAATACATTTAATTAATTTGTTTCATTATTTATTTACAAACAGAATGAGGAGGGATTATTTTATTGTGTCTGTGTGTGTCTGACTCCTTAAGTTTGCAAGTCAAAGGGCCATAGCTATTGAAGCATAAACAAAAAAGAGAAATTAGTCAGTAAGTTCATACAAATTACAAGCAAGGTAGAATGTCAGTCATCAGGCCTTTTGCAAAAGGATGGACCAGATAAGATGCATGAGAACAAAGACAAAAATCTAGTGAGAGTGAACTCTCATAATAAGGTTTACATGCAGTTGCATGTTAGGTAAGCTGAGGGTACTCTAAGCCTAACCCCTATAAAACTAATTAGATTAATGAGTGAATGAAAGACTAATATAGCAGCAGTTTTTTTGTTATTACTGGCACCTGGGAACTAGTTGTCATGTTTTTACTTGCGAACATCTTCTTGGAAACTGCATTATCAGTGGTAAATGGTAACAGTATCATTACCAGTTCAGGGGTCCTAAAAGTGGTATGAACGTGTGTCTTTTGATGCATTTTAATTAATTTGAATGCATTGTAAAATGAACATCAATTCAGTATTTGTGGTATTATCTTATATTATCTTTCCACTTTTATTTTCTAGGGGACCCTGCAACAAATCCCTACGCTTCAGTGTGTCTTTTACTCATGCATTATTACTCAGTGACTGAACAGGCTAATTAAGCACATTTTGTCACCTCATTATGAAAGAAGATGCATTACTAAATTTCTCATTAAAGGGGAGTCTAAATAAATAGATGATGTAATGCTATTCATGTTGAAAATCTGTTTTAAACTACACTTTTTATCAAAGTGCTCACTGAATATGGCATTTTTTCAGCGCATAAGAGCATAAAGCCTTCCACTGTACATTTAAAAAAATGTAATAAGTCTTTGAAAAATGACACATAATATATCACAGTTCTATTTAGTTGACATTAATGGTTGCCACAGGCTGGTCATGCCAGGAGGATAGTGAGCAGTCCCATGGTTACCTGTGTGGAAACCCAGCCATTAGAGATTTAGACTCCTCCCACCCATGTCTGTTTCTGCCATCATAAACATGTTTACTTATACTGACAGTACCAAAGGATGAGCAATATGACAACTAATATACATATACTTTGAAATATATTTTAGTTCAATCTTTATGAATATTGCCATTATGTAATTATGTCTGTCTTTACCCGGGACATGTTTTCATTTCATTTTTTATTTATTTAGCAAAACATTTTAGCACATTTGGTGCATCACTCAGATGTCTAGCTTGCTCCATTGTAACACTTATAAGCAATAAAATAATGGTGTTGCTTAAAAAGTAAAAATAGATACAGTATATTAACTATGTGGTCTTTGGGGAATGTTGGGGAAAAGAGGGGTGGAGAGTAAATGAGCCACACAGGATTTGATCTTTGGATACAGCCTGAACCATGAGTTCACCTCGGCAAAAGGAGTGCATATAAAATGTAGCTGTTAATTGCAAATAGTTTAAATTAAATTAAAAATGAATAAGATACTTTGCATCTGGGTAGTTTTAGCCCTGAACACTCTGTGCAGCAGACAGCTTTCTAAGAATGAAGGTGAGCCTAATTTATTTTTGATTACAAACTATGTACTTAAAACTCTTGATCACCCATTGTTTTTTCTTTATTGTTGTTAGAATGTTAAAGTGACATTAAGTGACATTTTCTTGTAGATTATAGACTTTCTCAATCTGGCTACCACCTCTGTACACACAATGAGACAAGACTTGTGAGTTACATAGTGAAGTATATGGTCCCATATACTGCAACAAGGCTATGCGGTGGTTGGCTTCCCTGGAAAACATGTCAAATCACAGAGTACCGCATGACTCAATACACTGAGTACAAAACCGTCACAGGAACAGGTGACCAGGTGCTGCTGTGGCTACATTCAGGTCGGCCATTACTGTGCACTGCATGAGTGTAAATTAACTGTACCTCTCCGCATTTTGAATTGCACAAATTTAGTTTTTGTATTATATAATTATTAGTTCACATTTTAAATCAATGACGTATCATGACACTTTGTAATCTTGGGCATCTTTTGTGTGGGACAAGGCTAACAGATGGGGGAACATAATCTGCACTGCTGCAAATATCTGCCTGCTAATATATGGCCTGTAACATGTTATTTCCTTTGAATGAAGCGGTAAACAGGAGTAGGGAGTCCAATGCCAAACCGGGATTGTGTCCAACTGCAGATCGGTTCAATGGCAGTAAAGGCTGTAAGTGGGACACAGACTGCCCAGGCTGGCAAAAGTGCTGCCAGGGATCAAGTTTCTCTGTCTGCACCATTCCCACAAGTCAGTATATTAATACATATTGTTGTTTGTTTCGCTTTTTAAACTGTCATATTGTGCAAATGAGTTTAAAAATATCTCCGGGTGATTTGTGTCTTTATAATTACTCTTCCAGGATTTGATTATTCTGATAGTAAAGGGCATTGTTTCAATGCAACAGTGACGGTGAAAGTAGACTACAATGATCTTATGTCCAGAAAGGGAGGACTCCTTAATCACACCAGACTGTTACATGCTATGGTAATGCATTAAAATCGCCCATTTTCATGTTACTTTCAAGATATATTTGCACATACCTAACTGCTATATACTGTATCAACAAGTAAGATTATTGCAAAAAATGTGAAGTGTGATTATTTCAGTTGTTTAATTCAAAAAGTGAAATGATGATTATTACAGTATTCTGCAATATTCAAATTTTACGAGTTAGTGGATTTAGGTTTTCATTAACTGTAAGCCATAATCATCACAATTAAGATAAATGCTTGAAATATTTAATATTGTGAGCACTGAATTTATATGTATTTCACATTTGGCAAAACATTCTAACTTATTTTTGTTCCTATAGGTAACTGGGGTCCTGGAGTCTAAAGTCTCCATCTATTACCTCAGCTCACAGCCTATGTATCCATACAGAACTGCAACCTCTTTTATGATTGAATGCAAGTTTATTTATTCTCTGTCCAATGTCACATCAGTGCTTCATCATCTTCTCAAACACATCCAGGAGGTATCCTCTGTAACTGTGGAAGGTGAGAATCAGGGCTAATCGGTACAAAAGCCTTAGATCTCTCGTGGGGTTATTTTTTTCTCCAGAGCAACGAATTCTTGTAGAGTTTTCAGTATGATTCATGTAGCACAGAACATAGCGTTCGGGAAAAAATGACTCAGTCGCACCACAGTTTCCTTCTCCCACCACTTCTATTTGAGTGACAGTCATGTGGGATGTTTCCTGCAATAGCGGAAAATAACACTGTGAACAAGCACGCACACGTGCACAGAATGCACACCCACTCTTACACAGAGACAGAATCATGAATCAGTCATACGTTCATTTGCACACAGTCAAAAGATATGGCACTGCCTCACCAGCTCTCATATAATATACAGTAGATGCCTCACCACATCTTATATTATGAACATTTAAAAGGCAGCTTATTAGAATTTTAAGATCACAGGTTTAACATGCTTTCAGCCCCTTTCAGTTTCCATAGAGTTGAGGATGCTCTCTATCTGTCACATTGAGTCTCCTCTTATGTGCTTTCAACACCATCAGACCAGCTATCCTGAGCAAAGAACAGTATGTTAGGCTAGGAAACTGTGTCTAAGTCAGTAGTAGTATGGAGACTAAGGTACTGTTCTTGCTTGATTCCTGTTCACTTTATAGATTACAGATTTGAAGTCCTGCATTCCATATTCAGAGATTAAAGATATTTCAGGGAGCAATAGTGGCTTCTATCAAAGATGATCACTGGGCGATGGTCATTGACTTTAGGTGTGGTAACAATTCAAACGTTGAGTCATGAAAATACAATATTGATATAGTGTCCACCTCTAAATACCTGGAAGTACGTTTGGACTGGTCTATAAATACAGATGTACTTCAGAGGAAAGGCAAGTAATAAGCCAAGTCAAGTAATAAGCTATTCAATATACTGCTAATGTTATAACATACCGAAATAATTCATTCTGTTTTGTAATCTGCAATTTGTTGGAAGGACCAACCAAAGGGGAGTCTCAGAAAAAGAGATACTTAAATAATGAACTGAGAGAGCTACTTTAACTACAGGAGTTAGTTTAGAAACTGGTTTAAGCAGTGGTGAAACAGGACAGATGCTATACTGGGACCATCCCCTGCATTTGGCTTTTGAACAACAGAGAGCAGCCGGTGGACATCTGAGACCAGGGAGCTGCAGGACTGAACACCGTAAGAGCTTCTTCCTGACTGATTATATATTTTTTCATTACAGATCTAGATGAGTGCACACAGCCTTTTCTCCACTGGTGCTCACCTCATGCTGATTGTGTGAACACAATAGGCTCCTACTACTGTACCTGTGGCCCTGGATACACTGACGTGGACCCTACCAACCCTGGAACTAACTGCACAGGTTAACATTAGCAACTGTTATGGTTTAGTTTTAGCATTTTTTTTAATAGTAGTAAAACATAAAGGAATCTAGGGTCATGGTGAAAAATCAACTGCCTTAAAGTGAAGTTGATGCACCCCCTTTGGCATGTCAAGCTGCATGAAAACACTGCTGAACAGATAAGTTTAACATGGCTCCAACTTGTTTAATCACCCTTACTCAATGACACACCAACTACCTGTCCATATTATGATTATATTATAACTACTATGTGATTCTACAGCTTCATCCACGTCTACACCTACATACATATGCATTTCCCCCATGAGCACAACAAGCACCAACAGCTCAGACCCTCCACACAGCAGTACTATGAGACCAGCAACCAGCATGAGCACATCTGAGCCAACAACCACATGCTGTAATACTTTTTTTTCACTACCATTAACTCAAATCTCACTCAAATCACAAACAATGACAATACCACTTTTTCTCCCTGCTCCTTGACCCCAGCTCCCCCAAACATGATCAACCTGCAATCAGCCAACGTCACCGGCACATCATTCAGAATCTACTGGCTTGGCAAATTCCCAGGAAAACAGAGCTATCAGGTTATTCTCAGTAAGGGGTCAAAGATCATCTATCTTAATGAGACTAGTCAGACAACGGTGGAGATGAGAGGGCTGCAGCCTGGAGTGCTCTATGATGTTACTGTCACACCTAATGCATGCGGGAGTCAAGGAAACAGGCTTACAACTGGCCATCAAGACTGGTAAGAATAGTGGATTATACAAGAATGTACAAGTTGGGTCATGTTTCATATAAATATTATAAGTGATAAGTGTAATTTTTGTGAGTATGAAATGTGAACTGCCAAGTCTGACTGAAGTTTGCAGGTCTTCCCTGTGTTACAGTAGGTTCTCTCCAGGTACTCTGGCTATCTCCCACCAGCCACTTATTTTTCTAAATTAATTTACCCATACCTTTTGGCCTATGTATTTCTAAGATGTTTTATCATTTCATGTGTTTAAAACAATAACCCAGCCATGGGGTTACAAGCCAGTGTATGCTTTGTGCTGGTCCCTACTCAGGATAAATGGAGAGGGTAGTGTCAGGAAAGGCAACCAACAAAAGCCCACAAACATGTACAACCAATCAACAAATGAAGCACTGCATAAAGCCCTCCCCATTTTATACAGATGGCGATGATTGGTCAGGAAGGAAGATTTTGGGCTTTCTACTTCACTTTGTTAAGAAAGTGAAAGGGTCTGGCTTTCCATGTTGACAACTTCCTGTATTGATTATGTGTATGTGATAAAGTGTGTCACAGTATCATAGGGCTACTCTTTAGCTCTGGTTTACTGTACCATGTAAGCATTTTCTTTATAGAGGCTCAGAATCTGAAAGCCAGAACCCGATTGACCAACATTCAGTACACAAATGACCTACAAAATACCACCAGTGCGGCGTACCAAAACCTCACAGCCAGCATTTACATGGAGGTAAGCAAAGGAATTGTGCTGGTTATATTTTGAGTCATAAATTTTTACAACAGAGTCCATTGTTTTCTCCCCATGACTGACTCTCTACTGACGTCACTATCAGATCTATCAGTCACTGTCCCCTGAGATGAGGGCCTTGGTGGATTCAGGACAAGTGAGAATTGAAATTACAGGCTTTTCACCAGGCAGTGTGGTCGTCAACTTTGCCCTCATCTTCACCCCGAGTCAAAGCCAGGACATCAGCAATGTGTCCATAACTCTGTTAACCTCCCTCATGAAGAGTTCCAAATATGAAGTGGATAAAAACAGCATTAAGATAGATGGTAAACCTGAAAATACTGTGTTTAATTGTGTAACGTGTAAATTCGACTACTGGTTAATTTTACTGTTTATGTTGGACAACTACTTGAGATTCACATATGATTGTATTTACCTGGTTTAGGTTGAAGTTGTCCAAATTCACAGATATTGTATTTGTGTAATTCTTGTTTTACGTTTAGATAACAGGAAATAAAATAAGTCAATGCTCAATGAGCATCTAGTTTGCAGAACATTTATTGCTGATTATTGGGGAATTATTAGGAATTGATATGCAAATTACAAACTTGTTAAGTACAAGCCTGTTTTACTTTCTGTAGATTTTGATGAATGTGCAACAGGACAAAATGACTGCTCCCCAAGGGCAACATGTACCAACACCTGGGCCTCGTACACCTGTGCTTGTATTGAAGGGGTTGGGGACAGCAACCCAGAAAGGCCTGGTCGATCATGCCAAGGTACAATTCCGATAAATATGACGTGTGCATAATAATAATAATAATATAATATAACAATAAACCACTGACCAAAGTACAACCATTGTAGGCTTAACAACCACCACAAATGCCTCGACAACGCCTCCATCGACAAACACCACCGTTACCTCTACAACCCCTACATCTATCATTGCCAGTAGCACGCCTCCATCCTGTACCAACATCGCTGCATCTGGAGTCATTTCAGTGAGGTGCCATGAGGCTGCCATAATTGTAACTGTTGCCAGGGACTTCCTCCAGAGCAGCCAAATCAACGAGACAGGTCTATACCTGGGGATGGAGGCCTGTGGTGTAAATGGAGGCAATGCAACCCATGTCCAACTAACAGCAGCCTGGGGAGACTGCAATAGTCATCTCATGGATGTGAGTCATTTATTTCATAGTCTTGCGTAATACAACAATTGTTAGTACATGTCTGAAAATAACCCAAACCTTTTCTGGTTCTTCAGAATGAAACCTATTACACAGCATCTGTGACCTTGTTTAACTCCATAAACACAAACACAATAGAAGGGCCTAGGATAAGGCTGCAGATACCTGTAAGATGCACGTACATGAAGAGCATGCTCATTTCTTCAGACTCTGGCTCCATGGACTTCAACATATCACTAAAGCAAGCTTCAACAGGTTAGTATTGTAGCCAAGTGAGTCAGTATCATTACTTAACAATAGTCATTTGACGATTTGAACACAAGAAAAAGATCTGTGGATTTCTTTTACCATTCTCACCATTCCATGCCTAAGTCTCTTTGGTATTTTTCTTGGCCTGCCACATCTGGGCTTAACATAAACTTTGCCTGTGTCCTTCCATTTTCTCACTACCACCTTAAATACCTTTTCTCATTATTGAATGCACCTGTCTATGAAGTCCAAAGCTTGACTAACCAATCTAACAAGTTCTGTGTTGCAAGTAATCCATTTTGAGACATTACATGCATTCAAATTAGCAAACTTATAAGGGTGCCCAAATATTTGCACAGATATTTTTTTCATAATTCACTTAATTTCACACACCTAAATACTGCTACATTAGAAAAAATGTTATTAGGAAAACACCCTAGAACTCAGATGTCATTAGAAAATGAATGACATACCTCTGTGATCTTTTTTGTGAAGACAGAGTAAATTATTATGCACCCTCAGAGGTTGCATAATAACTTTTACATGACTGTATCTTGATACTTTACTTCAGTACATTTTTGGAAGAAAGTGGGTAGTAATAGTAATAAATGTGTTCTAATAGTTATAATAATGTAATAGTAGCAGTATTAGTGATAGTATAGGTTCAGGTTGTATTCATGTCCTAGAATTTCATGATGTCAAAACCTCATGGAGGGGAGGAGCCAGTATACATGTATAGGTGGGGTACTATTTTTAAAAGAAAAACCCAAGCAGAAAAAACACAAAAGCTGAACATGATCATTTTGTGGCAGTAAGTACCCTTTACATTCAATACATTTTACTTTTACTCAAGTAACATTTTGGTGTGTACTTTTTACTTCTACCAAAGTAAAATTATTTTTACTGTATTTATTTATTTATTTATTTTACTGTAACATTAATTACTTGAAGTACTTGATTATTTGTTGAATGTCAACTGGATTTGACTGAAAAGTTTGCTCATTCGAGTTTTTATTTTTAATAGTAAAATGTTTCATTTTGTTTTCCTAGATTCCTTGGAAGAGGGAAGTGATACTCTGTATATAATTGGAATGTCCTGTCTTGGAGTCGGCCTGGCAGTCTTCTTCATCATTGGTTTTGTCTGTCTTTTCTATTGTCAGAGAAATCGCATTGGGAATTACAACTTCAATAACAAACCCAAAGAGGAGAATTTCACCTACATTGCATAGCACATTTTTGGGATATTTCTACACTATCCCAAAGCAGAATCTGAACAAAATGTTTGAACATGAACATACTAGGCATTTGCACTGCTACACTACACCTCTGGGGGCACTGTTTCCACTTTAACTACGGGTACAGCTATAAGCATTCTCAACATAAAACTTAGCTCAGGGACGTTCCACATTAACTATTCATTAGAAATATCTCATGACAAACCAATCTTTGTATTGTTTCCACTCAAATTGTTGTTAACTGTAACTGTCCTTTGTACACTTATAAAAACAGAAAACAGCCTGTAAAATGTGACTCCATTGCACTAATGTAAAATCAGTTGATTTATTAAACCATGCTTATTCAAATGCTGTTAAACATAAATGTATAAGCTAATATTCTAATGTTTATGGTGCAAAAATATATAAAAATATTTTGACTATTGTAAATGTGCTAACTTTATGCTTTAAAATAAATGATAATAAAGGTCATGCACCAGAGCAGACACTTGAGGGCGCTGCTGATTATATTATTACCAAATGGCGTAAAATGGCTTCTTTCGAACACGTTGTCTTTACATGTAAGTGGAAAGGTTCACATTGCTTTCTTAGTCTTTTTAGCGTTAGTTATTATTATTAGGCCTATTATTGTTATTATTTTTTTATGATTGGCAGAGGTTAAGAAAAGGACTTAAGCGTGAAAGTTATGGTCCCAACAGTCTCTATTACCCACCTTTAGTATTAACAAAATCCTCACAAATGCACTTCCTGGATAGATATCAGGTGGCGCATACTAAACAGTAAACCACGGCTTTATGTTTTTGTGAGAGGTGCTCCCCGGAGACCTGTGGTAATGGTGAAGGAGGCCTTACTACCCATCTGGAAAGCCCGGGTCAGCCCCTCCTTCTAATTAACCCATTCAGCCTCACTGCCTGAGATCTGGCAATCCGTCTCCATGGCAACGGCCCAGAGCTGGATGAAAGGAGTGATGGATAGAGGGAGGGCGAGCAACAACCATCAAAGATGCCAGAAAGAGCGGGGAATAATTCTGATTTAAACGCGCAACATGATATATTAGGTAGTTTTGTTCATGTTTTGTCGTCCGTAGAATGAGACTGACAGTATTTTTCACTGTGAAAATTATTGTCAGGGGAGTCATCATGGCATAGAGCCATGAGGAGAAATGGTTTCCTACAGACTTAATATCCACTGTCCGGAAAATAGTCAGGCCACACATAGCCTACTGTTGCAACATGATCTGTGTCTGCTCCATCTTCCGTCCTCCTCCCCCTTCTCTTCTCTGGGTTCTTGGAGGTGTCCCATATACTGTAGGTCTATGTAGTTGTGTGCAAGGAACGTAGGAAGGACTCTCTGAAAGCTTTAAGATCACAACTGGCACAGCTCATTATTATTTCATCTTCATTGTGCATTCACAGACTACATCAGTATCTCTGGACATAGCCATGCAGGTAAATCTGCTACATAAGCTGTACATGCATATTGTTCAACTTACATGGTGTTGCTTGTTTGTTCATAACACACAAGTCTCATAAGTGACAAATACATTACCAACACCTCTCCTAGTTTTGTACTTAATTCAATGAAGTGTCACTCTAAAGGAAATTTACAGTAGTGCTAATGGTCACAGATACTGCTTATTTCATTTATGGTCGTTCATTATAATTGATGGTGAGTCACTTCCTACAGCAAGTACAATGTGGGCTTGAATTATTTGTGACTACATTCACAATTCACAAGCTTCTTTATGTAGACTGACAGACTGAGTGGTGCTGCCGCTCCCCAAGTAGTTGTAAAAGACAACAGCCGCCTTGTACACAATTATTATGCAAAATGGAACTTATGCAGGGAGATTTGATATAGGACTTTTACCTGTTAGTATGAAGCTAATGAACAAATGAATGAAGGAGAGGCCAGGCTAATGAGGCGCAATATAATCATTGACAAGGTAACACCAAAGCCACAGACCAGCCGCTAGAGTGGATTACTTTAACCACTTCTGTCCTGTTTTTGCTGCTGTAATGAGGCCCTAAAGAAAGTCATTTCTGTTTACGGTGCTATTTGACAGGGCACTAAACCACCATGTACCACTTTGGATAAAAAAAGCAGCCTAGACTGAGATGTGCTATATTTGCAAACAGGTTTAGTGCACACAGATTTATGGCAATGTTGATGCTCTAGTTTTTAGCTTGTTTGAAAAGGAAAAGCTTGCTGTGTAGACTAATTAACCTGATTATGTTGGTTATGTGGTGTATACAGTGGTTTAGACAGCATTTAGGGGCTATTTTTAGATTAATTGCTAAAACTATGTAGACCAAAATACTGTTGCTGTTAAACATTAAAGCCATTTTGGATGTAGCATTCCTGCCTCTCCGTAATGAGACTGTGGGTTTGATCCTCAGGCCAGCCGAAGATCTGCTGAGTGGAGTCTGCATGTCCAACCTGAGCTACCATGGGGTATTCCAGGGTACACTAGCTTCCCCCTGTCGTCCAAAGACATACATGTGATTTATTGAAAATTGCCCACAGTGAATAAATTTGAGAGTGAATGGTTGTCTGTCAGTGTGTATCACTGTGACTAACTGGCCATTGCCCAGGGTGTACCCCACTTAAGGCCCGTAGTTGCTGAGATAGGCTCCAGCCACCTGTGACCCTTCATGGGAAAAAGCGAAAGAAGATGAGAGAGTGATTTGTCCTACAGTACATTAGTAGTAGTTTGCATCAGTGTGAAACAGAACAAGTTAAAAGCAACACCATAATATGGCAAATTGTATGTTATGCAGTTTTATTTACACTAAAATAAGTCAACCAAATGTACAGTACAGTTCCGTTTTATAAGCACTTCATGGTTTGTTTTCTATTAATAATGATGTACTCTTTTAACCAAAATGACTTAGCACCATTGCAATAATGTCAGGGGTAAAACAACATTGGCCACTGTGCCATTATTTAAACATGCGTGGTTCAACTATATGGATCTTCTTGTGACTGGAACTACTGTAATGGGATGTGCCTATTGTCTCTAGTCCAATGTAATTGTAAATTCTAGATCTTTACAGGAGACAGCAGCTGTCTCTGTGGAAGGTGTAGCTGCCTCGGTCCATGCTGGAGTGACTACTCAGGCTGTTTGACATCTAGGGCAAAGCGTACGCTGCTCCTCCTTGGTTCAGCTCTGTCCAGCAGTGGTTGTGGTTCTCCTCCAGCAGCACCCGGGGAATGATGATCACAGGGTCGGAGAACCTCGTCTTTAGCATCTCTAGGAGGCAGCAAATTGTTAAGACAGCAGAAGAAGAAAAGAGGAGACAGAGAGAAACAGGTGATGAGGTACGTTCTCCCAGGCGATCAACTCAAGTCACTGGACTGGTGAGCTGAGCACCCTGTGACCACTCATTTCAAATAGAACAGCCAAAATTGTGTGAAAAACAAATATAGCCTCAAGCAGCCGATCCTTTTGTTTAGACAGATGTTTGTTTTCAGATCAATGTAAGTTATTGATTTCTGTCAAATTAATTGACCATTATTTACTCACTGTGACAGTACTGGATAGACAATCCAATGGTGTAATGAGGGTCTCGGGGTGTTCTGTAGCAAAAAGACTTGTAAAAACAGGCTTGTAAGAAACATGCTCTGAATAGCTGACTATTTCAATTTATACTTACCTTAATTTTCCCCTGATAATTAAAATAAATATTTTGTACAATCTAAACTCAGTGTAATATCAGATTGCAGGTCAAACAGAAAACAGTGGAAGCATGCTAAAAGTGATATGAACAATGAACCATTACAGTATTTTAAAATAGTTTTCTATGAGAAATAGTATGACAAAATGTGAATGCATAACCTGCTGTGATCTCCTGTGTAAAATGTACTGTACTGTGTGTTTACATACAGTGGTCATGCTCTTAACAATGGTCAGAGATGACTGAAAAAAAAACCTGTGCCTCCTTAAGGAAAGGCGTCTTAAGGAGACTTAATGTGTTGGTTGTGGCTTCAGGCAGTTTGATAGCCCCATTCAGCCAGCCTACCCTAGTGTCCATATGGAAGAGAAATACAGAGGAGCTATGACCTGGCAAGTAGACCAGAGAATGTGGTGGCTCAAAAATAAAATTGTGCTACTGTAAAAGAAAAGTAAATCACAATGCTATGAGCATGTATGAATGATTGGTGTTTGTGGCTCTTTTTATAAATTTTGTTACCTGGGATTGGGTAGTGCACAGCCCCAGAGGTGTTGTTTTAGAGTCTGCACCCAGCCTATATCTCGGATTGGCTGGCAGAGTTGTATGTAGTGGTACTGTTTTAGCACAACCCTTCAAATGAATCAGAAGGCCACTCATTAGGACACAACAAACTGGACACAGCATCCTTAAAATACCAACCATTATCAAATACAAGAGGAACAAGAGGTTTTAATGTAAATACATATACTTGTGCATAAAGAAGCATTGCGGGGCTAAGTAGCTATACATGGGGCTAAAAAGTGACATCTTGTTCTGAAATAGGTTTCTGTACATCCTTTTGCCATGCATGTGGCTCAGTAAGTCTAATGAGTTCTTGGAATATATTGAACACAAAATGCAAAATAATATATTCTTCAGTTCACACATTACAGCAACATGCAGGGCTTGAAAAGGATGTCAGAGCTCAATGCAGAAGGCAGCGCAGACTTGGATGATCATAAACTGAAGTAGTGAGAGCAGAATTCTCTTCCATGTGGATTGAATTCGCCAATGTTGTTTGTTAAAAGACAGACTAACAGGAAAACACTGACAGATACCTGCAACCACTAATCTCTGACCCCATCTTTTGCTCCCAACACAAAAAATCAACAAGACAATTTCGTTTTCTGCTTTTTGCATTTATTTGTAATGTTTCATTAAATATGAGCAAGCAGATATAAACACAAGCACGTCACAGTCACTTATTATATATCCATTGCCCAAAACATAACTTACTTGGCCATACCTTCTATCCTTATTTGCCTAATTGTCAAAGAGATAGCACCAGGTATATGGTGTGCTAAGCACAGTTTACATTTACTGTCCCCAGCCGTTGGTACATGACAAGACTTCCCCAACCAAAGGCTGCAAAATACTCATGATGGACTATGTTCAGCTCCAACTACAACGTGGAGGTGGAAGCCGCAGACTCAAGCAACAGAGGAAACAGCCATCCAGTAAACATGAAGGGCAGAACTAATGCATACAGTCACGTATGTGTGGTGCACATTGGTGGATACAATAAACTGATGGATTCTGATAAAAAACAAACACCTAAAATGTCTCACTGTGTATACGCAAAGAGCAAGACCAAGCATAACTCTATTAAGTAACAGATGGCCCCTGCACTGATCAATAACCCTGATAAGCCAACAAGTTGATCTATACAGACTTGACACACATTTAAGATATATACAGAATCCGATATAATTAAATTTACTGATAAGCTTACATTTAACTTATATGTCACTGTTTTCTTAAACTTATCTCATTAAGGAAATATGAATTTTGAAGAGTTAGGAATAATTGTTTTTACAGGGTCAGTGTCAATGTCTTTTCGAGTCACTTTTAGGACATAATGTAACAGTCTAAATACCTAAACATATGCCTAAACCAAATACCAACAATCCAACAAACCAAAAGCAAAAAGAAGTGAAAAAGTACTAACCAAGTGAAAAAGCAGAGCAGTGTGTGTAAGTGTAAAAGAGGTACATTGGATTAGCTTATATATAAGTGAAAAATAACTTTTTACATAGCTTATTTATTCAACTTGGAATCTGTAAAAATGTGTGTGGCAGTGGAGTCTCTTTTCTCTGTGACCAGTTGTGTTTTCTTGGGCACTGAGCAAAAATAAAAGTGAGCCAAAATAGTGCAGTTCTTTTTGAAGGAATGTGGCAGAGATTATATGGACTTAGAGACACTTTGAATGCTGTGCAGAATACAAATTACACTGCTCAGCAATTTTAAATATTTTGCTAAATGTTGAGAACATTGCATGTTTAGTGTATAATGTCAAGAAAAATGCATGATTGTAGCTTTATGCAGTAGAAGCACCACATCTATGCAAATGAATGCTTTTTAATGCATGACTTTAGTGTGACCCAGATGGTTTGTTGGCAACAAACTGAGTGTTGCAAAACGGCCCGTTGTGAACTGAAACGCCACTTTTTGGATGTTTTAAATGACTGGTGACAGGGACAAAAATTTATCCAGAGAATTCTTCATACGAATGCAAAATAACTTCAGTACATGATAAGAAAGTGCAATAATAGATGAGACATTTACAAAATCACAGTGAACAAAGCTTTGTGATTGGCCAATAAGACATATGAGCAGAGTTTAGCTGCAAAAAAGCAGACGGAGCAGATACAAAGCAAGCAGTGGATCAGACACTCATGGCTAACCAAGCAGGTCATTTATCAAAGATTTTCAGATGACTATCTTTTTTTTGTACAAAACAATATGATCATCTTTTTTGTAAAACAAAATTCAAAAACTAAAATCCTTGATAAACCCAACAAAGCAATCTGCTCAGTTGATCAAAGCCAAATTGCCTGTCAATGGGCCCATGCATCAAGAGCCATCCATCGGTTAGCCTGGCAGCTTGTAGCCATGACAACCTGAACATGGAGGCTTGCGGAGTGAAGGTGGGCGTCGGCATCAGATGGAAGAGAAAGAGGATGCTCACGCCCACTCGTTACTATGGCAATTTAACATAGTGTAAGGTGGGAGGAGAAATGTCATGTCTAAACCCCAACACTGTAGCCATCATACAAATTAACCAAGAGGTAAAGAGAGCAGACAGAGCTGAAGTATGAGTGGGTACTAGGAGGATTACAGGGAACAGAGGGGAGAACAGAAAGGGAAAAGATCATTTTGCAGCCTCTGTTTTTGCTTTCACCCAAATAAATAAATAAAAAAAAGTAGTGCTAAATGATTTTACTCTTTTGCCTCAGCCAGTTTGTTGTTCATCTCTTTACTTTTCTCCTTGTCCCCCACCGCCGGCCGGTCGGGCTTGTTCTCTGAGGCAGTCTTCTTGGAGCCCCTCAGTGCCACACTCTGCTTCTTCACTGGCTTGCTCTGGCCTGCGGCTGTGGCTCCAGACTTTTTGGGTTTAGATCGGGGAACGCTATACCTGTCAAACTAAGAATGTTGGATAGTGGGAGTGAGATTGTTGGCTGTGTGTACAGTGCATTGTGCGAAACATTTAAACATTGTAGAGATGACTTTAGGTGACCCAGTCTACTGGTTCTTACCTGTTTAGTGGGGTCTATGTAAGGCTCGCTGTACAAACTACGTATTCTCCTCCTCTCCTGGGCCTTGTTGTCAGCAGACTGCAGTGGGGTGCCCTTGAATGTAGCGTTGTAGCTGGTCTCTAAGTTTCTTTTCTCATCGGGAGGCAGGTACTGGGACTTGGCCCGGATCATCTTTGTTGGTTTCACATCTCTGTAAGCCTTGAATTCAGTTCTGAGTGGGAAAAAACACATTTCATTAACATGTTGTATGCAGCAGCATTTGAAAATGTAAGGTATCATGTGGTGGTGTATGAATATTAGTGAATTTAGACAGCACATGTGGCATTATTTGCATAGAGTAGATTTGTAGAGCCATAGTTAGGGGGCAGAGGTCTGCACCACAGGCTCATGGTGTGACATTCAGGAGTACTCACACTGCACTTCTGTGAAGGTCACAAGTGTATGATGCTCTATGTATCAGTTTCTTGATTTAAACAACTGCAAAATAGTAAAAGCCAATTTAAAAGTCATACTTCCATAGGTTTCTCCCTGTCCATACATTTTTTCTTCTCTGTTCTATATGTAGTATTACTTGATTACATGTACCCAAGGACTGTAAATAAATCTTGTGTTTTTTTTTCTTCTATTGATCAAATATCATAATACACTAGCTTCCTTGCAAGCTTTTCTTACATGGTTCATATATAATCTGCCAGGTGACAAGAGACTTCTGTTTTGCCCAGCCTGAAAACTTGCAGAAACAATGAGTAAGAACACTGGGTCATCTACAAACACAGGATAGATTTATGTCAGTGTTGGAAGAAATAACTTGCTTGTTCATGAAAACATACCTACTACTTGGCCCTGTGGCTCAAGGGGAATCACAACAAATCCATAGCCCCTCCCAACTAAACTATAACTATAAATTATTTCTCAGGACCAGTCATAGGAAAAGACATAAAAATGACATAGTATTTTGACATTGCTACAACCAGCTCATGTATGGCCCTGTTTAATGTGTTGTGCAGTGCAGAGACATGTGCTCTGTTTTTACATCCGTGTGTAATGCTCTGGAGGGTTAACTGCTGACAGGCTCACAGTAAAAGCACCATTTTCGGACATTAATGTTTTTTTGATGAGTGGCATTGTGGAATAAAATGTTAAACAGATAAAATATTAAAAGACAAATTCCTCCAGCCTCGTCAATATACTGCATGTGCTACCAATAATACAGATCACATATTTCTAAGCAATTGAATGATTATCTCACATTGATATAAAAAAAGTGACCTTTACAGCATGTTGGACTGATTTCAAATCATCTCAGTGGATATATACTTAAGCCCAACTTTGACTAGCTAATTAGTGAGATTGATCTTTATTATCAAAAGGCTGGTGACAGTGAGAAGGCGTCTTGGCTGCTGAATAAACCCCTGCAGTGGTGCACAACTGAGGTGGAAATCACACACAGGGTCATTACATAATAGTACCAAGTCCACTTTCAATGCTGCACTGGGCCAAGAAGCTCCAATCCAAAGGCAGCTTATACAACAATGTCCAAGGCCAAGGGCATAAAGTACCCACATGACACCACAGCACACAGACTGTGAGAGCACTGTGTGAAACATCCAACTGTACCGTAACATAGCTGCTATTCATGGACATATGACTGAACAACAATAATGCAGTGTCTCTCAGATCAATCCGTACTTGGTACTCAAAACAATGTACACTTAAAACACTCTTGGTAACTGGCTATGACTGCTGAATGTAATAAATGTAACATTTAAATGTAACAAGTGTCCATATGGGATTTTAAGGTTGCCATTCAACCTTGAAAACATTATCTCACTGCTCAGAGTCTCAGGAGGTGCTTAATGTTGGATGGTAGCTTTTTCTGTACAATGCTGCTGCTCTGACTTTAGTTAAGGTCAGTAAAATGGTACAGAACAGGGAGATAGGAGAGGGAAAAGAATTAATTTTAATATATTTGACTTGAAGAAGCTCTACCTTCTTTCTGGGTTTTAGATTACAGTAGGATGAATAAAAATAAAACAGATGGTCCTTTATGTATAAATGTTTTAAATTTGCAACCTGCATAAAATAAAAGCTTATATTTTGGAATTGTAATTTTTATACTTTTAAAACACTGCTAGTATGTTCATAAGCATCTGTTTAAATACAACAATAATAATGTTTAGCTTTAATTGCACTTGGTTGACATTTCTATAAGGAATAGTGCCATCTGAATGCTAGTTCTTACAGCACAGTATCACATGTCTGTCTGATGCTTTTGTATAGGGTCATTCCATGCCAAATCACCCAGGAATTTTTTTTTTTTAAATATCAGATGTGGTACTACCAAAGTTAAACAAGTGTGAAAAATTTCAGGTCTGTACTTACAATACTTACTGAGATATGTGCATTTGAAATAAAGGCCAAATTTTTTAAATGTTTGAAATTGTGTTTTCATCTGATTTTGAAGAAGCATTATAAGCCACTTGGTGCAGTTACAAGCCTGATTGTAAGTGATGGCAAACTGAACCTATATATTCATTTTCTGGTGTCAGATGTGAAATATCACCAACGCACAATTTATTATAAATTGATTGGTTGCACGGTGGCAGAGCGGTTAGTGTTCTCACCTCCCAGTAAGGAGATCGTCCTCCCTGTGTTACTGTGGGTTCTCTCCGGGTTCTCCGGCTTCCTCCCACCGTCCAAAGACATGCATGTGTTAGATGAATTGGTGACTCTAAATTGCTTCTACTGAATGAATGTGAGAGTGAATGGTTGTCTGTCTGTGTTCGTCTCTGTGTCAGCCCTGCGACAAGCTGGCCCCTGTCCAGGGTGCACCCCACCTACGGCCCAAGTTACTGGGATAGGCTCCAGTCACCCGCGACCCCTAACGGGAATAAGCGGTAGAAAATGAATGATTAAAAAGGCCAAAAGCCCAAAATTTGTGGCAACTTTTAGCTGTGGGGAATTGGCTGGGCATAGGCTACTGAATTTTATTTTACAGTTTTATCTGATGTATTAGGACAGTCCTAACCACTAAAAATCAACAAATTATTAAAAGCCATGTTTCATAATTTAAAAAAAAATTGCTTTTTTTGACGCACTAGAATCACATGTTGACACTTAATGATTTTGAAAATGTAAATTTTTTTTACCAGTGTTACATAGGTGATATTTCACATCTGACACTAGAAAATGAAAATATAGGTTCAGTTTGCCATCAGTTACAATCAGGATTGTAATTGCACCAAGTGGCTTATACTGCTTCTTCAAAATCAGAAGAATCAAAACTTAAAAAATGTGCCTATATTTCAAAAGCACATATCTCTGTAAGTATTGTCAGTACAGACCTGAAATTTTTGACACGTGTTTAACTTTGGTAGTACCACATCTGTGATTTTTTTTATTTTTTCTGAGATGGTGACCTGGGGAAGTATTCAGAATCTGGGTGATTTGGCATGGAATAACCCTATAGCCCAAAGAGGTTTTTATAGCAGATACTATGATATATTTACTTTGTAACACCACTATAGCCACCTGTTCTAAACATACATATATATGGTGAGAAAACTGTCCATAAAATCTTTGCAGAACTAAATTATACAATTTTCTTACACTACTATATGTATGTACTATGTTTAAGTGTAATAAGCGTTTGCATCTCAGTGGAACTGGACATAGGGTCCAGTCCTGTGAGTCACTGAGGCTGTAGTTTTGATATGCTGTGTGTAACTAAGGCTGAAGCTCTGGACAGCTGGCCCTGCTGAGAAGCTGTGCTGGAGGGGATGTACAGTGAAGGCCCTTGGTACTGTACCCTACCACTGGCAGCGGAGACTGTGGACCCCAGCCAGGGTACACCACTGCTGGGAAGATATAGTGAACTTTCCTTAACTGAATTTGCAATTTGCAACTATGCTGCATTTGTCAATATTACTAACCATAGGAATTCTTTTTTCACTCTAACAGAGACAAAAGCTGGCAGGCTTTTTGTAGAGTATCCCAGAGAATCAATGTGCCCACTCACAGTGGCTTCAGCTCTGAACAGTTTTTCTTGGTGTGTCAGCGGGCAGACTCTTGGCTCATGGTCAATAGTCTCCTTCCTCTGGGATCAACTGGCCTCATCTCTCTCTCACAGGTTGCAAAAGTTGTCTCCTAAGCAAGCACTGCCCAATGGAAACAGCCATACCATCAGCTACAACAGCACTAAACAACCCTCCTGGGAGTTTCATTAAAAATGGCTTTAAAAAAAAAACAGATGCAAGGAGGCCCACAATGATGATCAAGGCATAAAACGTGTTTATTTTTAAATCAGTAAGTAGTCTTCTTTAGACTGAATTAATTTAAGTTGAGAATAAAACCTGAATCAAAGAGTCAGATCTGTTTTAATCAGAGTATTACTTATGTAAGTATGTTAGCTCCATCAGCAGAGGGCTCACTGAGGACTGGATATCATCTGTAATTTTACAGATTTGGGGATTAAGATTTGGCCACAATTTGTCAATATCATTTCAGCAGAAATCCTTATGGGTGTTACAGGACATACAGACATCTAAAGTTTTTTTTCCCTTTTTGCAATCTATAGCTTTTGTCATAGAGCAGAAGCAGGGTGCATTTCTGCATTTGTGGATTGTTGTCAGAAGAACACAAGGCACTCCATAAGAGGATAATTTTTAAATCCTCCAAAATCTACTGGCCTGTTTACAGCTAATACAAACATTGCTGTGCTCTGTGAATGTGATAGAAAAGACAAACTCATTTTCAGATTATCAAGCATTAGAGACTCAGGAGAGGAAAAAAATATATAAACCTGTAATACATGACACAACTTTAAGTTCAATATTCTCTCTCTGGTTCTGGTGAATCCAATGACCCTACATTGACAGCTTTTCATGTAAATGAAGGAAATGATCATTTAACCGATTAGCAATTATTTACTGTTTGAATGTCCTTTTATTTGACACCACCAAGCACATAATAGAACAATCAGCCCTGGCAAAAAGAAAGTCTTTGTCTATTGCCGCAGTGATGGCATCTGCAAAGCAGACTAACAAAAGTTCCAGCTACAGCCTTATACATATTATCATGCAAAAAGTGACATTTCAAAAATAATGCCCCAAGTTGGCAAAGAAGGTTAGCTGTGGTCTGCGCAGTTCAGGAGGAAGCAGTGCTGAGAAGAAAAGGACTATGGATGCCTTCAGCCTTTTTCAGGTGCAATGCAGAGTTTCGTTCTCAATGAAAATCCCCTGAGAGTATGTTATTTAAGTTTATTTTGGGGACATAATAATGCACTAAATTAACTGTATGTTCCGAGGTGACAAACTATAAATATAGCTCATGTGGATATAGCTCTGTGGATTAGGTATAAATGGGATGCTTTTATGCTACAAACTACTCTTTAAAACACCAGAGAGTGATATTAGCCACAGGTCGTAGCACTTTAATCCTATAGTCTCATTTTATTCATTGATGAACAGTGTGCACAGACAGACCTGTATTAACCTATAGCTGACCTGTTTTGTGTCTCCACCAGCAGAATACTGGGCTACAGCTTGGCACGGAGCAGCCATTTCCTGCCATCTGCACCCTGGTGACTATCACAGACCCTCACATGAGTCTCATCATAGCTCAGCAATGTAATGTAATCAGTAATGTAATCCTATGATGCACCTTCACCGGGTCCAATCTTCCTTCAGCCATGACCTGAGAAAACTGCATTGTGAGACTTTGCAGTATCTCAGCAAACCTTCACAAAGCAGGATAAATACAATGGTCAGCCCAGAGGCTTGATCACACTGATGTCCATGACTTGATGTTCATGTATCCCCCAGTGTTTATAATCCCTGGGAACATTGCATAATAAAGCAGAGATTAGCAGCCTGAACAAAAAACATCAACACTGTTAGGTGCTGACTTCCACTTGACCTGCCATTTTTATTACCATGTTTGGAGAAACAAGACTGCTTATTCTCACATGGCCCGAGATATTGATTCAAATCTGCTCCTATCTCAATGCAGCAACAGCAAACAACTTGGATGTTTTTGAAACTAGGCCTACTAATATTACTGAGAACTGAAACAAACCAAATAGCACACAGAGAGCTTAATGCAGATATCAAACTGCACTGCCCTAGTTCTAATCTAATAACAGTATGTCTCCTTTGACCTCTGTGGCTCCTGGCTGATGACAGCTTGGGATCTGGTGACCCCAATGACCCTGTTGTTGTTTGTGAATCTCGGGCCTGCAGTGGCACCTCTGCACAGTGCAGTGCTCTCACCTGTAAGAGCTACCGGTCGTGAGCTCCTGTTTTATCTGCCTGTTCACCGCATCCGCCGCTCGGCCTCTGCCCTCTCCTTCCGCCTTCAGAACTACTTTCTTTTGCCCATCCTGCTTCACAGAGCGTGTTTTTCGTTCTTGGCCCTGCAGAAGGTCTTTCTCCTGCACCTTGTCAGCAATAGCACTTTTTTCCACGCCAGTGTCCGTGTCTGCCAGGGCCACGTGATGCTTCGCGAGCCTTGACCTGTCTGGCATGCGGTCACCTCCAATGGAGATAGTTGCTGGGGGTTTGGGGATCCAGGGGTGGTCGTACCTTTTGGCGATTGGCCAGGGCTTGAAGTCCTTCTGGTACTGCGTTTCGCTGTTGAACGGTGTCTCTGGTTCGTGGTACTCGTTCCTGGGTTTACAGCTCGGCTCCGGACGCACTTTCCAGTGCTTAAAGTCCTCGCGCATCACCGAACTGCACACGCGCTCCTCAGAGACGCACCTGCGCGGGCCGCGCGCCGTTGTTGTGCGGGGTTGTGCCCGAGACGGCTGCGTTTCTATGGCGACTCGCGCCTGGGGAGGGTGCTGCAGCTGCGGTTGTAGCTGAACGTGCTGCATCTCAGAGACGTCCGTGTATTTGGTGAAGACCAAAGGCACCGCAATGTCAGCCTTGTCCAGCTGGTTCCAGAAGCGGGCCATGCAGCACGCCCTGGTGATACAGGGCCAAGCCATGGTGAGCTTTGAGCAAACACGACAGTATACTCAGATCCGCTTCAAAACAGCAAAAACACTCTGCTTATCTGTATCCTGGTACGAGAGAAACAAGATGTCCGTGCGACAGCTTGGACCACTATTGCTGTTGGATTCAGATGCCCATTGGCTCTGTAACACATCAGCACGGATTTATCGGTAATGTTAGTGACCCACCGGGCTGATGGTTCCTCTTGCTCTCAGTGTGTCCGCTCTGCCCCGTACGTCCTGCTTCATCTCTCTGCCACAGGCCACTGCAAGGAAAAAAGACCCCGCCCGCCTGCTCAGCATCCCTCTGACAGCACTGGCTGCGCAGTCAATAGAGGAACTGAAGAGTAGCACGACATCCGAGTGAAGTCAACATAAAGGCTCTGAGGTGTTTTTATTTATTTATTTATATGTTTTTTTATATTCTTTTATTTTATTTAAAAACATTCAACTGCAGATTAGTAGGCTTAATATTCCTTGATGATGCTTTTATTTTTATTTGGTAATAACTAAATGTTTACATTCTATCCACCGTGTAGACTCTATGTTATGGAAAAATAGGGTGTAACCTTTATTTTGAAAGGTATGTGGGATGACTGCCCTTGTGAAAACTTGACCAACTTAATTGGCTTGATTTTGTTTTTGTTTTGTTTTTTGTAATAAATCTGAGGATGTTTAATTCGTTGTACTTTAACCTTCAGCTATAGATAATATTATACACTTGCAAGTTATATATCATTATTTTATGAGAAATAAATACTCTTTTGACTCTTTTACAGTACAAGGCCACTCAAGTACTATAGCTAAATGCTTAAATACATTTATAAAAAAAACTTATAGTATGCAAACATAAACATAAATATTTATCAAGAAGCAAACAGACAATAACCTAGCCTATATAAGAAAAGCATCAACCGAGGAGATAATCAAAGACTTCAATATTGCCTTTGCGACAAACATTATCCCTTTGTGTTAGGTCTGTCATTGGGCATACATGAATAATGCCATCTCATTACACACACCCCAGGGGCACGTTTCCCACTGGACATGCTTAAGCCTAATCTCGTGACAGACTGCCATATTATTATAGACAAATTGTATTTCATCACAGTACATTTACTTTTTTCTCAAATTCAGGAATATTCTGTCCTGATTTTGTATTTTATAGAGGTAAATATCAATGCATTTTAACTTGATCACAAACCATCAGGCAAAATAAACAACAAAAATGAATATGGGAGATAAAAAGAGTAAAATACCAAAATACCTGGGCTATTTAAAACAGGTAATGAGAAAATCTTTTCTCGTTTTGACCTCATGTGTCACTTGACACATTTTGTATGACGCTATATGTAACTTTTGTTTAAGCTAAACTGACATAATCAGCTATATAAGAGCATATAAAAGATCTACTGATCCATTATCAGCATGGTTATCACACTGAGATGCTGTTCCCTGATTGCTCAACCAGATGGAGCTGCCATGTCATGTTTCCTACAAAGCAGATGGTTATAAAAGCATGCAAATTAACCATGCTTTTTCAATCTCTACTACTTACGCAGACTATATTGTAGATATTGTTTCATTCAGTTTAGATTTTAAAAAGAGTTGCTGAACTTCACAAGCAGGGCAAAAGTCTGATATGTGTAGATATGGATTGATAAACCACACACTAAATGACTTATTGACTTGAGATAAGCTTGTCAATACAAATTCATGGTGGAGTAATGAGACTTTGGACCCTTCAGTGGCTGAGTGCTCCTTTACCAGCGGCCGCAGTGACTCGGGTTGGTCTTCTCTGGTGGCAATCATGAAGATTGAGTTTGCCTCTAGGCATGTCCCCCTCCACAGGAGACTGCAGACCACAGTGGTGCTGTTCTGGGTCTTCTCCTTCCTGGCTTTAGGTGAGTCTGGGTATTATCATTTTTTAAAAATGAATTATGCAGTTTACTAGCCTGCCATGTTGGTTATCTCACTTTGGTTTACAACTTGAGTTGAAAACTCATAAAGCAATTTGTGTAAGGTAGGTTTTGAGCATGGGTTATGAGTTCAATATAATGAAAATATCCATTCATTCCAGTAATTATATTCACTGACTTTTTACACAAAGTCAAATATTTCAAGCATTTGAATTGTGAAGATTATGGTTGGTTGTTACAGAAAATTCAGTCTTCTTTCCTTTTGGCCTTTTCCTTCCACGGTCACCACAGCAAATCATCTGCCTCCTAATGTGCAGTGATTTGTGTATTAATTTGACAAAGGTTTTATGCCCTTTATAAATTATGCCTCTCTATTTATCCAGGCTTGAGATTGGCACAAAGAATACATTGGTTTATGACTCCTTGTGGTTGGATTGAAAACCAACATAAATTCAATATCTAATAAAATTAGAATGATATAGTAATCGTGAGTAGATGCCACATGTCAGTGTGTGTAGTCAACCCATATAAGCAAATAGGCCTATATGCTTTCAGTTTTACAATTAAACTACTGAAAGAATTTCACTTCCACATTGTTTATATGCCTATGTATCTGAACCCCATTTGATTTACTCATGATAAACTGTCATCCTTTTGCCTTAAACCTTTGACAAGACAAATGGAGTAGAAAATTCTCACTCTGTCTGTCTTTGTAAATTATGACATTCTTCATTGTTAATGACGAATGTATGAGTCAATTCTCCACTAGTGCCTAAATTTAGAAAAGCACTGGCAGCTGTATTTGCTTAAACTGGAAAAGACTGCATCATAATCACACATTATTACATTCAGTGCATTACAAGCCACTCAAAGCACTGATGCTGTTACATCCAGCTGGTCTGAATGTGTCAAAGGCACAATCCTACCATTGAAATGTTATGTCTCAAATATTCTAATAAAATCTCTTGTCTTTCTAGCTCCTCTATGCATCTTCATCTTCTTCTACCTGCTATACACTCAGTATTGGCTGATTAGTGTGCTGTATGCTGTCTGGTGGTTCATTGACTATGACACTCCATCATGTGGGGGCCGTAGGGTGTCATTCATGTGTGGCCTCAAACTGTGGGACTACATGCGTGATTATTTCCCCATCAAGGTAAGATGCTGACATATAGGTTATCTCCACTGTATAGCTGGGACATCACATGACCAGTATGGGCAGGAATAGGATTTACCTCCAGAGGTCACTGAAGGAGATCAGATCATCCATCCACCCAAGTGCATCTGATCTAATCTGTGATCTTTAACTGCACACACATAGGCAGAGGAGTTTATTTCTGTCATTGTCAGCAAATGGACCATTCATGGCCAATGCTGTTCCCTTTAGTCACTTACTGCATTTTATTACAATACTGCATACTTCTTCCACATGCAAGGTGATTGTTGTTGAACAGTGGTGGAAAGTTACTTGTTTTAAATACACTTTTGTGTACTTTCTGAATACATATTTTAAAACATACCTTTTTAGTATCTATTAATCACTAATTTTGAAGATGCATTTTTGGTCTGAGAGTCACTGTATGCACCTCACAACCTGAATGTCATGAGATCAAACGTTTGGGTACAGTATAGTAGTAGTAGTAGTAGTAGTAGTAGTAGTAGTAGCATAGTAGCAGCAGCAGGAGTAGCAGTTGTAGTAGCATTACTACCAGCATTCATGGTAATACCGATAGTATTAGTATTTACAGCAGTAGTAGAAATAGTTGTACAGTAGTAGCGAAACTACTAGCGAAAGTATAGGTAACATTCTATACTTACCTATAAATAAATTAGTTTGTTGGGAAGCTTTACTTCTTCTTGAGTAATATTATTTTGAAGTAAAAATACTTGTGTTGTATTTATGTGAATACAATTTTGAGTACTTTTTCACCTCTTCTTTTAAATCTATTTATTCTATTTATTCTCTTACAATAGTCAGTTCTTTGCTTTGGGCCATCTGCCAATTACGTAGATTGTGGATCATTCTGAATGCAAAGACAAGGAATGTACACAAGACATTTTGCTCAAAACTGTGAGCGTAAACTGTTCCAGCTATGCCTTGTAAAAGAGGAACATCAATTTGAGCACTGATTTCAAACAACTGTCGCTGCTTTTTAGCTATTTTCAATGTCATTTAACAATATATATATATATTAATTTCTCATAATCTTGCTAATAACATCCTATAAAAAGAATGAACCCAGCAACAATGACACAGTTCTCCCTCAGGCTTTTGTGTCCATCTTGTGGTCACATATAGGAGGTGCATGTAGTTTGATGAGGATTTTTTTGTATGGCTATTATACTTTATTATATTATCACTTTATTATTATTATTATGACTATATTACAAAAGTAAACGTGTTTGGCAACATTTTTGATCTACTTTAAATGGAATACAAAATCTTGTGTTCAAACTAATATATAGGGCTTCTTGCTCCTGAGTACTTTGAACTGTACCAATAACACTAGGTGCACCAATAAGACAACAAGCTGTTTATTCAACTCTCTTGTTTTATTCTTGAGTTGTTTGGTTTAGCCTCAGTATTTGGCTATAGAATATCTACTGCTATACTTGATTGCCTTAGTACATACATAGTATAGGACTACAGTTTCAGAGGTAGTAAACAGAGATGTTTTTCATGGAAACACTTCAAGGCTATTAAAGGAACATTACATCAAATACATAGGCCTGAAATAGGTCATTCTCACATGAATTAGACTTTTCAATGCCAAATGATAAATCACCATTTAACACCAGCTTAGATAGCTTACTCATCTAAACTACTGTAGTTAGTAATCAAATTTTGACCTCTGCCACTGAGGTTATGTTTTCACCACTGATGGTTTGTTGGTGGGTTTCCTGGTTGGTTTGGCTGTTTGCAAGAGAATGCAAAAAGTAATGATTGGATTTTCATGAAACCTTTTGGAAAAGTTTGTAATTGGTCAATGAAAAAATATAGTTTTTTGTGTGAATCTGAAACAGCGTCTGGATCATGGATTTTGAAACTGTACCAGTGCGCGATAGGGATATCAGGCTAGCCACAAAGTAAGAACAAGCGGTTACTTTTTGCTGTGGATCTGAATGACCATTTACCAATTACCATTACCATAACTAAATCCAGGAGTTCTTTACTATTGTGAGATATAAGGGTTTTGTATCTCAATGTATAGAGCATTGATTTCTAAACTAGAAGGTGTCCTAGGTCTGGGCATTATATGATATATTTACCATTGCAAGATAGGACCAATGTCTTAGCAGAAGTCTGCACTCTACTCGTGCTAAACTGGACTGTTTCTTCTGTTACTAAAATGATATGTTTAAGTGTAAAATGCAAAATAAAAAAAAAAGTAGGTCAAATGTACAATAGCAGCCAAAACACACAGTAAACAGTCAAGTGTCATAAAAGCCAGACCATAAACTAATAAAAGAGCAGAGAAGATAGAAAGGTACAGAAAGAACCAGGATAAAAACAAATTGTACTCATGCTAAAATAGTTCTAAATGAATGTCTCAAAAATAAAAACATACACAGTCAGGAGGTGTAATCCCATTTAATGTTGATAATGATAATACTTTTAGACTTGTTTTAAATGTGTGTAACCTATCCTGTCTAAAGCGAGTCATTTGCAATATCATCTGACTGTATGCTATGTTAAGTCCCAAACAAAGAGTCAGTGCAAGGCCAAAAAGATGCTGTGTCTTTAAAAGAGCACAATTCGTTTCATTGGTTTGTCATTTACCACCATCTCTAATTACACCAGAGCAGGCTCAAATCTCACCAGCTGATGTTTGCTTACTTCACAGAGACATGGAATTTAGAAATAGAAGAATTAAGATGTATAGAGAGTTAGACATAAAATTGAGAGCAAAGCACAAAACAAGCCCTTCTTTACTCAAGGTCATGGCATGGTGCGACTGGGCACTTTCTTTGATTGGTCACAGAGCACATTTGTTTATAAACACTTTTGAGACTCATTTGACAAAGTTCAATCAATGATTAACTTGAGAACTTTAGCATGCTCCTGCAATACAAACAGAAGGAAAGGTTAGTTCAATAATAACACTTAATATTGAAAGGAGCAAAATTAAAGAGGGTATCAAAATATGAGGAGGGTGAAGAAGACATTATTTTTTTTCCAGTATTTTTTTACATGATGGCTCTCAGACATGGGGTGTGGTGCTAGGAGCTCAGTGGCCTTGGTAAAAGTCATGACGAACAGGTCTTTAACAGCGAACTGTGTTGACTCTTAGCTCTGGATATCTTAGCTCTGGGTGAGTAGAGGCATGTAAACAAATACTGCAGGTGGATCTCTTATCTGGTCATTCATTGAAAAAACAATATTTCTGTACACACTATTTGATCAGTACTCGAATTAAAGGTACTGTAAGCAACATGCACTCGCCTCGTACCGGTTTGAAAACAGTGCTGCAGTCTGAATCAAAACAATGGTCTGTGGGTTACCAGTGTTTCAGCTTTTCTGATTGGACAATTGGCAATGCCCGGGTTTTAGAACCAAAACAAAAAACATAAACAAAAACAACTTGGCCATTATGTAAAATATATTTTTAATTGTTAATAACTCATCTGTTGTCATCCATTGTTATCAGTAAAACTAATATTTGATTTAAACATGTTTACATATCTTGGCACACATGTGGGTCATTTTTATGAAATATAAAAAATATATATTGTTCAGAGCACCTTTAAATACTGCACAATTTAGAAACCCAAAGTGACAAAGAGTAGACAAAGTGCTATTCCAGTGTGTTCATGAATCAGCAATGCCAGAGATCATTGTGACTTTTAGGTAGATTTAAAGATTCACCAAACTGCTGTGTCAAAACATAAGGTAAACCTTCATGAAGCATTGGTGGATCAATTAATACATTGACTGCAATGTACATATGCCAGGAAAATATGTGTTTTTTGGAAAAGAAGCATGAGAATATAACTTTTTCTAGATTTAACTGATAAAGAGATATATGCCAAATATATAAAGAAGTTTCTCTTTTGTAGTTTCAGTTGAGTCGCAGTTGATCTTAAAGTAGGCAGCATTTTGGATAGTTTGCAAACAGGAGACATGGGACCAATGATTGACGGGTCAGAGGGTCATGGACAGTGTTGAAACTACAATATTAACACATGTTTGGGCTGCAGCCAGATGGGTCAACACAAAACTGCTCTTTTTAACTTTACAAGAAACTTAATTGTTCTGTATATAGATATACAGTATATATAAACTGTATATGGTATAGTATACAATATTGTGTACAAAAATATGAACCATGAATGAGCCTATATTGTTTTATCCACACAGTTGGTGAAAACAGCTGACCTTGACCCTAAACACAACTATGTGATGGGATTTCATCCTCATGGAGTCCTGGTGGCTGGGGCCTTTACCAACTTCTGTGTCTACGCTACAGGCTTCAAGCAGCTGTTTCCTGGGCTCACTAGTTACATGCTGATGCTGCCTCTGTGGTTCAGAGCCCCTTTCTTCAGGGACTACATAATGTGTGCAGGTTAGACCCACTGGTTAAATCATAGATTGATTTGTCTTACACAAGCTCCAAATTCCCTTTAGCCTTAGTTTATTCTCTTTCAACACCACAGGACTGATTCCATCAGACAAAGACAGTGCCAGCTACCCGCTCCGCCAAAGACGTGGTGGGACAGCTGTTGTAATAGCAGTTGGTGGGGCACCAGAGGCTCTCGATGCTCATCCTGGGACCTTCAATGTACTTCTGGCTAAGAAGAAAGGTTTTATCAAAATGGCCATGGAGCATGGGTGAGAGCACAGTGCCTCAGGGGAAGGGGAAAATTCTCCATTAACTACAGCTAATTCTCCAAGCTCTTATGACTTGGCAAAGGGTGGTCTCTGTCTGTTCATTTAAAGTTACTTGTGGCTGAAGTGAAACAGAGTTATTATTCAATGGCTTACATGGAAATTCTTGGGAAAGCACATAATGTGTTGTGAGATCAGTTTAGAAAAAGAAAGCTGTAAAAAGTACAACATATTCAAAATCCTGTTAATCAATTTTCTTAGTGCTCATCTGGTGCCCGTCTTTTCCTTTGGAGAGAATGAAGTGTTTGATCAAGTGGAAAACCAGAGAGGAACGTGGCTTCGTTGGATACAAGAAAGGCTGCAAGGCATCATGGGTATTTCTCTCCCTCTGTTCCATGCCCGTGGTGTTTTCCAGTACTCCTTTGGTCTCATGCCCTATAGAAAACCCATCCACACAATAGGTGAGTGGACATCATCACAGATTTCATATGCTAATAATCTTTTTATTGATACATATTACAGGATCACTGATCTCTGTGAAAACTGGGCTGATTCTGTTTACACATACTCATCAAACACAACATAATGCAATACAAAAAGCACACTAACATTGAGTGTACTGTCCTGTCACCTTTGCAGTTGGACGACCTATCCGAGTAGAGAAGAACCCAAAGCCAACAAGGGAAGAACTTGATGCACTCCACCAGCATTACATGGACGAACTCAGCAATCTGTTTGAGGAGCACAAAGCCATTTATGGAGTGGACAAGGATGTACATCTAAACTTTGTCTAAACTGACTTTTGGAGAAAATGAAGAAGAAGTGGGATTAAATACTTTTTTATTGCTACAAAGCAATTGTACCCCATACTTGGCTCTGTTCGTTCATAACTTTATAGTCACCAAGAAATCCACAGTATTTTTCATCATTAAACCATTATGTTCCCTTCATAATTTGATGAATAAATTGAGATTTGTGTGTTGCATCAATATAAAGCCTACACTTTTATCTTCTGTTAGGCTTTTGTGCAAAATGTCACTTTCTTACCGATTCTCAAAAGTAAAATTTTTATTACAGTTTTTAGATAAAAGCTATTGTGCCTGAACGTGTGTAGTCCTAATAAATTCTCATTTATTTCCTTATTGCTGTGTACGGGGTTATCCAGCTCTGTATCTGGCCCTGATAGGACTGTCTGTGAACTTTAGCATCCACATTAGAAAGAGATGGCAAAGTTCAGAAATAACTGGACAATATCCCATCACTTTCAACAATGTCTAGACTGTTAATTGCACCATACTAACTAAGGCAATATCTGTCACATTAAAAAACATTATCTGCTACCAGTGCATGAGACACCTAGGTTATGGATTAAATAAGTTAAATAATAGTAAATGGCATGAGGGTCAAGATAGCACAATATACAAACATGAGTCTGTTGACTGACAGTTCTTTTTCTTGGTAATTAGTTCAACTCACGTTTGACTCTTTTTTGAAGGTGTCGGCCAAAGTGCAAAGGACTCAAGGCATGTATTCTCCGGATCCTATCTTATCTTTTCTTCTTCATAACAAAAACGTTAAAAAGTTTCCGGACTTCAGATCATCATATAATTTAAACATTACATACAATATAAATGTTAGTAATATTACAATCATTCATAAACTAACTATTATTTATATATGATGTATTTGGACAATAAGTGTCATGTATAACTTTGATACATGCATGAAAGGAAACAGCACCTACTCCTTAGATAAAATGTTAGGTTAATTAGGTTAGTTTTAAAAAATACTTAAACAATCCACCTACACTAAAGCAAAATGGCCATTCAAAACAGAAATTGAAATATGTTTTGTTTTTTTCATTCAGTGCTCATAATTGTTAACAAACAAATGAAGTGTCTGATAAGATAATTTCTCAATCTTGCGTCAAGAACTGTTATAGTTATGTCATCCAAATGCAGTTTGAAATCCCGGCCTTAGTGCCATTAGATACCGGTCAGCTTTTGAGATGAAATTGTAAAAGTATATCATTTTCAAAGGACCATTTCCAGGAAAACATATGAAAATGAACTGACTTACAAAAGACACCAATTCAGGTCCCATGAATTCTGAGTACTCCTTTGGTCTCGCACCCTACAAAAAACAAAAACAAAAACAAAAAACAAAAAAACAAAACAAAAACAAACATCCACGCTATAGGTGCGTGCACATCATCAGAGATTTCTTTTGCAAAAAATCTTTTTGTTGATACATATTACAAATGAACTGATCTCTGTGAAAAGTGGGTTGATTTTGGCACCATCTGTTTACTCACACTCATCAAACACAACATAATGCAATACAAAAAGCAAAAGAGTCTACTGTCCTATCCATGAAATTCTTTGTTCTAAAATATTAGGAATGACACAAGCAAAACTATATTAAAATAATGGATTTTATATTCATCACATTGCAACGTCTAAAAGTGAAGCCAACTGTGTCTAACGCACTGATGCAATATAAAACACAAGTTAAACCAGCAATAAAGAAAGAACTTTCACAGGTCATTTATTTCATTTGATGTTTGGAATCAAAAATCCCCATAATCCCCTATTGCTAAGCCCCCCCAAAATCCAATGATAGTCTTGCAAAAGTATAATAAATAAAAGTTTAACTTTTAAAAGCGTGACCAGTTTTTCCCAGTTTACCCACGTGACTGAGACTGACCCCTTATATACGAAGGGGACACACCGCAGCCACATTGTGCTCCTGCTGCCCGTCCCGTCTGGCCTCTGTCCCTAGAGAGACCGGGGACGGTTCCTCCGGTCCACACACCTTTGGGTCAGTCCTGAAGCATCTCTCTGCTCGCTCCTTCGTGGCTCCTCCCAGAAAAGGTTTAAATGCCTGTAGCGCCCTTCAGTCCGATGCAGAACCAGTCATGATATAGGAGCTGTACGTTGGGACGCCAAGTCACCGCGCGCATACGTCTGAGTTTCTCTGGAACATTGTGATAAACCAAGAAGCCTCAGCCATGAAGACCATTCTTGCTGCCTACTCCGGTGTCCTGAAAGGTAAGTAGGCTACCTGTGGCTTAACTGGGAAGCGAACTGTTTATTGTTATGAACTGTTTGTAAGGAGCTGCAAAATCAGGATAAGAATTACAGAAAGTGTAGTTTTTTGTGATGACTGAGAAAACAAAGAAACACCCCTCAGTTAATTTAACTTGTTAATTTGTAAAACTGCTACTTTATTATTTTTGGATAGACCACCAGTAATTTTTGTTGAGCTTTTTTATTAACATTAATTATTAAGGTGCTTTTATATGCAGTTAAGAGAAAAAAAACTCTCAATTGTTATTTGCTGACATATGTTTTTTATTTTGATTTATTTTGATTACTGAGAGTTTTTGTGATATCATATTATAGTTCTGCATTGTCAGTGATTTCCATTATTTGCACTTGTGTAGTATTGGCTTTGGTGGCAGATCTTGAACCTTGTGAAACTGTCAAAGCAGTCAAGTAAACAGATCTGCGGCTGGGGATGAACCCAGGGTTGCCGATTAATCATCTATCTTCTGTATGTCTGCCAGTTTTACTTTTTCTGTGTACTGTTGGGGGTAAAAAAGAACAACAGCCGACCCCCTCCCCTCCTCTTACCCCACCTCCAGGACTTCCCGCTGGCCACTGTCTGCTGAGCTGTATCTGGTCACTAATTTGATTGGCAAAACAGTATCCACCCTGCTGTACCAAGTTTACCTTGTGGTCACTGATTGTACCAATTCTATCTGTGTCCATCAGTCAGTAGTGCAGGCTGAAGAAGTCACCATAGTCTTGCGTCAGGTGTTACAGCTTGGTGAAGGTTATTTTTGGTCTGTACAGAGTGGATTAGACTGCAGTGTTTTCTTGGAGGGGGAGCTTCTTACTTAGAACCGTAATATGTTAGTGTCCTGGCTGCTGCTCTTATCGTTATTCACCAAAGCTGTCGACTTATGAACTGGTGACGTGAAAGTGCTCACTTAGAGGTTTTTCAGAAAACATTTTGATGCATGAATACCGCCTATTCCAGGACTAGATTGAGGTATTAAAAAGAAATAATTAAAATAAACAAGCATCAATTGCAAACAGTTTTTATCAGTGTTGTCTCATTGTAGATGTGTGTCTTTTTTCTAAGGCACAGGCTCCAGCATCCTCTCTGCCCTGCAGGATGTGCCTGCTGCTCTGTGGCCCTGCCAATCAAGGATGGAGAAACATCTGCAGGTCATCTCTGTGCTGCAGTGGGTCCTCAGTTTTTTGGCTCTGGGTGAGTGAATGTGTCTGGTAACCCCTCTGCTACTTGGATAAGCTGAAGCATGCGTAGAAACCTCTAGTGTTAGAGTTCGCTTTTAGTCTCATTAGGCTCATAAGTAGGTCACATAACTGAGCTGTATGCATTTGTATTTAAGTGGGCTAATTTTAACATTGTATTTTGTGTTGTCAGGAGCTGCTTGCACCGTTCTGTTGTTTTACATGTTCCTCACTGACTGCTGGCTGATCGCTGCCGTTTACACCGCCTGGCTCATTTTTGACTGGAACACACCGAAACAAGGTAATGTATCATATCATTCCCAAATTAAAATTACTTTGAAATTAAAGGCACCATCTCAAATAAACAGGGCAGATGGGAGTGTACTAAAAGATGTCTCTCTACATTTTCTTCCCACATTTCTCCTTATTCTGCATTTTCCTACCACTGGCAATCATGATAATCATGACCCCCGTGATGTTTTTATATCTATATTTAGTTGTTTTTTTTACAAAATAAAACAAAGGGTTAGATATATCTTTAACTAAAATTGTATTGATTTGATACACTGATGTAAATCTAAAGTTAATTATGTCCATTTCACCTTAGGTGGCAGAAGATCCTCTTGGGTGAGGAGCTGGACAGTGTGGACCTACTTTAGAGACTACTTCCCAATTAGAGTAAGCTATGACGGCATGCTCATGAGCAGTAGTTGTCAGTGTTTTAGTTGCCCTTTTGAAACTACACAACTGTATTGTCTAGATGGGAATCTATAATTACTCATGGATCATATTTGTTTAACAAAGTCAGAGAAAGTTTATTCTACTTATTGTTTTAGGTCATCAATATTGAACCTTTAAGCTTGCTTATTGGTTAGCGGTGCATGATAAGCTATCAAGTGGATTGGGTATCAGCTGTCCGCTCCATGCCGTTCCTTGTCCCATGTTGATTATAATAAAGACTTTACCATAGGGAGTTTTAGACTTTGTACTGCCTGATATCCCAGCAACAGTGTTGGGAATGTTTTGCACTTAGGTATATACCATCATGTCTTTAGATGAGAGGACATCTCATGTTCAGACTATACAAGCTTCTCTTATCAGCCTCTATGTTTAGCCGCCCATTTGACAGCATGTAATGAGCAAACAGTGGCAAAGATTTGATGCATTGCCATTATAGATTTCAAGGCATTATATTAATTCAGTGAATTTATCTACTGTGTGTAAAAAGAGTGTACTTGGGATTTAACTGTAAGGCCATACAAACTCTTAAAAAGGAATTCAAAAGTCTGTAGATAGACTTTGTTCATTACATTGATCTGTGCCAACATCAACATGATGGTGCTGGCCTAAGGGAGTTATATGAGAAAATTTTTGTTTTTTAGGCCCTTGATGATGCACTGGCATTTCAAAAGAAATCACTATATAATAACTCTTATAGTACAGAAAGTATACATGCTGTTATGGTATAAATTGGCTAAATGTATTCATTTTGAGTCTTTTGTAACAAGTTTAAAAGTTCACTAATTTCTTTGTTGATGTTTCTGCATTATGAGTGCTATGAGTGTTGTGAATGAGAAGGTGCTCGTGCACTCCAAAGAACCTCAGAAGTGAAAACACTTTTATGCAATTTTGGAGCTTATTTGCAGTAGATTTTAGTCCTAATACTTAATTTGAGTAGTGTAAACATCAGCTGTATCTAGGTGTAGTCATTTGGTTCTACTTGGATATTAAATTTGATTTAATTTAATGAAATGGTTATGCAAAGGTTTTTTTCTACAGCTCACAATTTATTTAAATACAATATATATTTTTGTGTTGAATAAGTTCAGATAATGCTTCATGTTCAAAGTTCTCTATTGCAACCACAGGTACACAGTCTGTATACTGAGTCATTATTTTATGGCTGTGCTTGAGTAGACAGATTCATGTCACGGTGAACTGATAAGGATGTCCCATTTTCACAATTTCTAGACTTTTTAACTACATGGCTATCAAAGTGGCTATATGAAAGCATGCTGTATGTAAATGAGCATAACATTGTTTTAATACATTGTCTTTCAGCTAATCAAAACCCACAACCTGTCGCCTAGCCGGAACTACATATTTGGCTACCACCCCCATGGGATCTTCTGTTTTGGCGCATTCTGTAACTTTGGCACAGAGGCTACTGGATTCTCCACAAAATTCCCTGGCATTAAACCCTCATTGGCGACGCTGGCTGGAAACTTCCGCTTGCCTGTTCTTAGGGACTACCTGATGTCTGGAGGTGAGCGTTTTGAAGAGCCAGGAGGTCCCATTCAGGGTTCTTGACAGGGTGGATAACATTATGATAAGTGTTTCTCCTAGGAACTCAACCTTTGTCCTGTTGCATGGATGAAACAGCTTCTGTTTCATCGATCTGCTGATTTCACAGATTTACAGTTCATACTCCTATGCCGTTCTGTTCTGAGGGGTTGTTTGCTCAGGCTCCATAGATGTCTATAGATAATGTGCACAAGCAGGTTACTCTAGGTTATACTGTACTACTCATTTTAATATATAGAATTTGCTTGTAACTATTTCCTCTTGTCTTTATAATCATCAACTATTTTATTTTATTTTTTTACTTTTATTGATTGTCTGTGCTCTGCCCTCAGGTATCTGCCCAGTGAACAGGAACTCCATTGACTACCTACTGTCATGTAATGGGACTGGAAATGCAGTGATTATTGTAGTTGGAGGGGCTGCAGAATCTCTGGATTGTGCACCTGGCACGAACTGTGTAACACTCAAGAACCGCAAAGGTTTTGTCAAACTGGCCCTGCAGAAAGGGTGAGTTTGAAAGCATAACATTCACATTTGGTCAGGCAGGCAGGTTTCAGTGACAAACAAGTCTTATCTAAATCTGATTTCATGTCAAATTTTGATAGTGGCATAGTCATTAAGAAGGTTAAACTTTGCTGTTAACAAGAAGGTTGAAATTGCATCACTGGAGTAAATTAATTCCTCAAAGATTAATTAATTCCTCTTACCTAGGGGTAGAAACCCCAGACGTGTGAGCTGGCATTAGGCTTCTCCTTCCTTGGAATTTACACAATAAACTGTGACATAAAGAGTTGTGTACCTACTTTGTCTGGGTCTTTAGTAATCCAAAAGGCTTAAAATATTGGTTGTGGTTGTCTTTGTTTACCATCTCTAAAGAAGATTACAGCTAGTTAGAAAAGACAAGCAGTTATGTAGAATTTCATTCATAAAGATTAGGTTACCATTCCGCTGAAATAAGCTGAAACAGAATGGAGGTCATGTTACAGATTTTATTTATTCACTGAATTTGGACCCATGTTCTGGAGCCTGACCCAGCTGCTTAGAACTTGTCTCTTTTTAATTTCTCAGGTCCGACCTTGTACCAGTCTATTCCTTTGGGGAGAATGATGCCTATAAACAGGTGATCTTTGAAGAAGGGACCTGGGGGAGGTCTGTCCAGAAGAGGTTACAGAAATTGTTGGGTTTTGCTCCCTGCCTTTTTCATGGATGTGGCCTCATCTTTGGTGACTCTTGGGGAATTGTGCCTTATTGCAAACCTATTACAACCATAGGCAAGTACAAATATTTGTTACATACAGTATGTGTCTTGTTGCAATGCTTGTGAGCTATTCTTTGTTCTAATATTCTGCATATTTTAATTACAGTTGGGGAGCCAATCACGGTGCCAAAAATTGAAGATCCAACTGAGGAGATGGTAGCTTTATACCATTCAATGTATGTCAAGTCACTGCAGAGCCTTTTTGACAAGTACAAGACACGCTTTGGCTTTAAAGAAAGTGATGTCTTGCACATCCGATGAGAAAGGACAGCCTGTGGGAGCTCTGAAAATAATATGGCAGCAACACACCAATGCCTCTTTCACTTACCTTCAATCTAAGTACACATTTTGGATTGTCTGTGGACTGTAAAGTGCTTGCCAGGAATGTTTGCCAAGAAAACCTTTGCTCTTATACATTCTGTATAAGCATAGTTTACGTCAGGAAATGATAAGTGGTAAATAGGATAGTGGAACAGCTAAAAGTATTTGGACTACAAGACTTCATAAAATGCTCCTTTAGCTTTTGTATTTCCACCTTCTTTAACTGTAAACTGTAAAGCTTATCAAAGCTGCAGTTTGGATATAATCCACTAGATGGCGCTCACATGTATTATGAAGGTATCTAAAAGTGCCTACTTCTTTTCTTTTTTTTTTTCATTTATACATGTATATTTACCATAAGCTCTTAAAGCTGTTGTATATGCTAAAAGCACAAACAATGCAAAGAGAATATACAATTTATGAATGAAATTAACACCTAAAGGTTAATTGTGCCAAAGACCCATGCAAATATTTATTTTGCATGAGTGTGACATTGTGTTGAATACACATAATATTTGCCTGTGAATATGTATTGCCATAAAGTATTAATTATATTCTATAGAGTGGAAAAAGGCCAATGTGCCTGTCCCTTAAATATGACGCACTTTTGTATTACTGATTACTTTTGCCAAAGGATTTTCTGTCCAATCCCTTATAGTATCAGAGTGAGTTTTAGGCTGGCTTACCATTCCGGTTTTACAAATGTCTCAGTTTGAATAGTTTTGTGCAGTTTATGCAGTGAAAATAACTAAAATTACTTGTGTCCAAAGAAAGTACATTTTTAGCTGCACTGTGAAGGTATGTAAAGTATGTAAGTACAGGAATAAGCTGGTTTTGAGAATGTTGAAGCTTTTATAAAATGAGCTTGTCAAATATTAATGAAATCATCAAAAATAATGTAAGCTAATCATGTTTATAAATGAACAATAAATGATGAGCTTGTCATTTTGTCCAGAAAATCCAGGTGCAATGTATGTGCAAGCAATAAACTCAAGTGTCTATGGATGGATTGCATTTTTTGTTCATCTTTTTTAAATTAAACTTTTGTACCTTTTCTCAGTTTTTGTTCTGTGACTTTGCTTTGGTTTGTTCACTTGTAGTGTTTGTTTAAAAAGAAACGGTGGACTTTCACTGTTCTCAATTATGACCATGCCACCAGAGTCAACATACTCTTAATTTACGGAAACAGCCCACATGAAAAGCGCATTTCTAGTTTTGACACTATTATTACTTCATAAAAAATGCTAATTGTTGAAAGAGTTGTTTGAAGTACTATGACCTTTTGGATCTATTCACAACGCTTACTAATTCTGCCCCCTGGTGGTTGTAATATAATCGTGTGTTATTTGGTGTGAATGTAGAAAAAAATCATTTTTGATCTGAAACTAAAAAAAGGTCTCCAAATAATTGCAACATATATAATTGAATAACTTTGCTACACTTACACTCACTGAATTTAGAACTAATCTTTTTAAGATCAAATGTTATTACGTATATAATTTCGTCTACGTTTCGTTTCGTTTACGTTTATATTTCGTCTTGTGCATTCTGTAAGTAAGAAGGGTCCGGATATATGACCTTTGTCATCTGCATGTCACGTTGTACTGTGCAACTTCCTCGTATTTTGCAGGTTTGACAGATTTGATGAACGCCGCGCCGTCATAGAAAATAAACAGATACGCTGACCAATGAAAATGCAGTATTTTACTTGTAGGCGGTGCCACTGTTTGATGAGCATCGCATTCAGCCAATCACCAAGCTGGCTGTAGCGCCACAGTGCCGGAGACGGATTTCCGAGTCAACTGTAGCAAAAAAGCTGTACTTTGTTTACGTCCCACTGGTTAGCTGACAGCTGGTGTGGCGCTCAAACTACTGTAAAACCCGTCTGTATTTTATACTGCAAGCCGAAGCTACTTCACACTAAGTGCATAGGTGTTAAGCATGGCATGTTTTGTTGAATGAAGGGGAAACGCTAGATGCCGACAGGAGGATGAACTCCATCAGCGGCCGGGTCCTCTCCATCCCCGCCGCCTCTGTCACCAACTCTGGAGCATCCTCTTCCCGAGCCTTACATGTGGAACTCACATCTCAGCAGGTATATTCATCTCTCCCGAGCCTGTGTCTACATAAACTGTTTATAAATGAACGTGTAGCCTTGTGAGTTACATGGTCCTTAACAAAACTGCTGCCTGGAGGAACTACGGGCCTGTCAAACTAGCTAGTGGGTTAGCATAGCCAATGCTAGCTGACGGTTGACTCACTTTTATAAAACAAGTTAACTTTAGCAAATAAACGACAAGTTAGTTTGATGTTAATCTGCACGTATCAATACATTATACATTACCAAAGCATTTTTAGCAAACAGCCCGTTTATGAAGCTACGATGCTTCTTCTGCTAATACCAACGCTAACTTTGGTCAGTGGACTGGTGACAGCATAGGTTTCATTTTACTTATTTTAACATGATTAAACGGGCTACTATTGCCAGTTTGCGTACTTTTGTATAGTTGTTTAAATAGATTTCTCAGTAAAGAAACCTCAAACACATCCATTCATTCACAGTACTGGGGACACAGACTGTACATCTGTAAGTACGACACAGCACTAACTTTACTCACGCAGGCCATAAGCACCTGTCACAGTTATTCTAATTAACTACAGCCTGCAAGGTGCAACTAAGTTACATCACACCTGTTACTGCACAAACCTAAAACCTATTCCAGAATAAATTTGCTTGACATATGCTGTGACAAGATGTTTCAACAATTCTTAGGTATTTATCAAAATTACATTAGTGTCTTCCTGTCTCTTGTGCTACAGTGCAGATCAGTTTAAAGTGACATATTATTGAGGTTAAAAGTTCGCAAAAAGCAAAATACACTATAAGTGTTTGAGACTGTATTTTTTTTTTTTTTTTTTTTTTGGTCAAAATACCAATTGATATAGATTAGGACAGTATTCATATAATATAAAGGCACACACTGACAGTTTTTGATTTTAAAAAAATAATCCCAATACAAAAGCATCCAATTAGCAGGAATCTAAACTAAAAGTACTATGGAAAATTAATGTCTGTTTTTTTATTACATTACTTACCCCATGGCAAAGCTTTTAACATAAGTCATTCATGTGCAGATCATCTGCATTGTGTCACAAAAAATTACAGTTAAATAGCCTTTGATAATAATATTGTATTGTTTATATATTGTTTATACTTTGTTTTCAGGTTAAATAATTTTTCTGAAACTGCCACTAAAAATTGACTGCCAAGTTGATTTTGAATCCCTTCCATCTCCAAAGCTGTGGCTTTACATTCATTACACATTAAGATGTAAACTTGTGACCATCTAATCATTTTGTTACACGTTCTGCTCTTTGCTCCTTGAAACTATTTTAAATCATTACATGGAAAGAGAATAATGGAGAATGTAACTTTGATATTTGCCTCTTGCCTATTTTTTTATTTTATATGCAGAGCATTGTGTATGGTCCAGAACAGCGTAGAAATTTCCAATTGCACAGGATTCACTTTTTAATGACTGGCTGTGGTTGATGTTAGCTCATTCAGAAATGTGCTGTGGCATTTTAAAGGGGGGTTAAAAGCCCCATGTGGAACAATCAGTGTTTTTGTTTCACAGCTCTTAATCTTATAGGGAATCCCATGACTTCGATTTAGTCTCAGTATGGCTGCAGAGAGGAGGTCCTTCAGTTTAAGGGAGAGGTTGTGCTGGTAACACCTAAGTCAGGCGGAAACATGTCACAAAGGCCTTGGCTCCACATCACATATAATATGCCAACATCTTTAGACTCATTCACATTAGTATGTCTAATAACATGCTGTAATAGCATAATATAATACCATAACATAGCATTAGGTTTTTATTAATGTACACATTTAAATTGCCAAATAGAGGTAGAAATTTACAGAAAATTTAATTTAAATTCAATTTAAATTAAATATCTTTAAATTAATTTATTGGTAGAGTTACTAGGCTTAGGCTGAGCTGTCATTTGATTTTAGTTACATGAGTCACATTTTTAAAAAATAGAACTTTTGTGTTTATATCTTCTGATTTGTATATTCTGCAATAAATCATTGTAGATCTACAAGTAAAAACATTTTTCATGTGACTGTCATGACTGATCATCCCTCTCAAGTTAACTGGTCATTTATTTCTGGCATGAAGATGTCATGCCACTATTCTCAGAGCTACTGACATGCAGCTCTCCTGCTGTGTTCTTGTGTCCATGTTAAGGTTGCTCGATTATGGAAAAAATAATAATCACCATTAATTTAGACATAATTGAAATCACGATTATTCAAATGATTATTCAGTAACTTTTTTTTTAACAAAACAATGTAAAATATATTTTTTACACACAAATAAAAACGTGCACAATATTAAATAAACCAAGTTTGTTCACGTTTGTAAACAAATGAGTGAACTGCTATAGAACTGTTATAAACATATCAACTATATAGTGTAGCAATTATTTAATAAATAAAATAATTCCTCGTTTCAAGTAAGTAGCCTAGTAAGTAGCCAGTATTATTTAAATTCCAGTTGCATGCAATATATTATTATTATTATTATTATTATTATTAGAACCTTAAATAAAACTTTAAATTAACTTTATTTAAACTTTCAATTCTGGCTAAGATCCTTGAGTCTTGTATAAACTTACAGATGAAACAATTCTTGGCTGATAAAAATATTTTAAATGATTTTCAGTCAGGTTTTAGAGCTGGTCATAGCACTGTCACTGCTGCCACAATTGTAATAAATGACATAATTAGAGCCTTAGATAAAAAACAGCACTGTGCAGTCTTATTTGTGGATCTCTCTAAGGCGTTTGACTTAGTTGACCATGGATTGCTTCTTGACAAATTAAGATCAATTGGTTTCAGTCATAATACCATAAAATGGTTTAAAATTATCTTACAGATTGTGTCCAGTGTGTTTTTGTAGAAGGCCACAAATCAGAATTTCTTAACATAGTAAAAGGTGTTCCACAGGGATCTATCCTGGGGCCTATTTTGTTCACTATTTTCATAAATGATTTGGGTAAAGATATTCATTCAAAAATACATCTGTATGCTGATGGTACAGTCATTTACACCCATGCTCCTCCATTGCAGGGGCGGTACAAGATCCTCAGGCTGCATTTCAGTCATTAGAAATTGAAAATTGAAATTGAAAATGTATGGTCTTCTCAAAAGCCCGCTCCCCATTAGAAGGTGATTATAGCATCTCTACCTCAGATGGGAAATTCATTGAGAGGGTTCCATCATACAAGTACTTGGGTATATGGATTGATGAAAAGCTTACACTTAGTGTACATATCACCACTTTAATAAAAAAGCTCAAAGTGAACGTTGGCTTTTTTGTCAGACACAGATCTTGCTTTACTTTCAGTGCTAAGAAAAAACTTGTGAATGCTACTTTTCTGTCTGTGATTGATTATGGTGACACTTTGTAAATGCATGCAGCCTCATCCATTTTGCATAAACTTGATTCAGTGTATCATGCGTCATTACGTTTTATAATAAATGCAAAGTCCCTTACTCACCACTGCACTCTTTATGATTTGGTAGGTTGGACATCACTGACCACTCGCAGAAAACAACACTGGTATATTTTCATCTATAAACCAATATTGGGAAAACTTCCAGGATATCTCTGTAGTCTACTTTGTGTTGGTTCCAGGAGTTACCAGCTCCACTCCTTGAATTGGTTGCTTTTCAATGTGCCCCGGTCACTCACAGAGTTGGGGAAAACAGCCTTTTCCTACTCTGCACCATGGGCATGGAACAATTTACAAAATTTACAAAGATATTAAATTGGAATCACTCATTTCAGTTGATAAATTTAAGGCAATCATAAAGAGTGTGGTAAAGGAGACGTGCTTGTTTTTCTTGAGAGGCTCACTATGTTTTTAAATAGTTGTTCTAATTTCTCAATGTGTGTAACTTGCTGAATCTTGCTGTATTTTTTGTCGTGATGACTGTATTAGCTGCTACCTTGGCCAGGTCTCTCTTGTAAAAGAGATTTTGAATCTCAATGGGACTTCTTGGTTAAATAAAGGTATACAAAAATAAATAAATAAAACTTGCTGGTCCACCTTCATAGCATAAAAAGATCAGGTATATAGCAGCTGAACATAACTAATGTTTTTAAGTTTTTTTGCCGGGAACACCATCCTGTTAACGTGATCTGGCTTGAGTGATGACCGCAAACACGAGTTAGTTTGCCTTTTTATTGTCCTAAACCCGGTTCGCAGCTGCATTTGAAACATGCATGCATGCAAACACATACACACTGTTTTCAGCTCTGTTTAATGGAATTCATGGAAGCTCACAACACCATCACTGTTTGAGACAGCGCACTTTCTCAGTGTCCAAACCTGACTCTGGTGCTCATACTTGCCGCTTGGACACCAATAGAACCCTCGGCACACAGACGCGCACATGCCCTGTTAATCTGTTTAGCCGTACATGCACAACTTGTGCATTTATAGCCAGACCTTAAACTCTAAGTAATCATGAAACTACTGCACTCAACGTGTAATTAGACAACCATCCTCTCCTGTCCAGTAGGGGATCGAAATAGTTTCCCCAAACCCCAAAGCACACCTTGCATATAGTGTGTCTTGGCTCGATGTCTTTCTCTTCAAACCTAAAGTGCTCACAAACAACAGAATTTGTCTTGCCTCTTCTGCTAACCAAGCGTTTCTCCTGTTCTCTTTCTGCTGTGTTTCTAACAACAACTTTCCACATGTAGCCTAGCTTGTAGCCATCAGAGCGCAAAATTTGAGAGGGGAAGAAGGAGCACGAGTGCGCATTCAAAACACTTTACTGTCCTGTCTTGGTAATTAATGGCAATTAATTTGATTCGTTGTTGCACCCCTCTATACGACTTCATTGATGTAGAGTTCTTATTGATCAGCTATGGCATTCAAACTATATGTGATGTTTTAACAGATCTTGTAGTTTGTCAGAAATAAGAGTGAATCTCTCACACCTCTTTTGTTGGCTTTGTTAAATAGAGACGACTACGACATCTCCGGAGCATTGCAGCTCGAAACATTGTCAACAAGAATGGTTCCCCATTGCTGGACACATACTTCACCCTTCATCTCTGTATAGGAGACCGCATATCTAGAGGTTAGAGTGTAAACAGTTGCATCATAAATGTGGTTTTAGTCAGAAACAGTAGAAGACATTGCACATTGTAAACCCAATAAATTTCTCTATTTCCGTTTCAGATTTTTACAAGAGTGAAGTCATTCGGGACTCTCTGGCAAGTTTTTTTTATTTCTTTTTATTTGCTCTTAACCTTTCCAATAAGCACATTGTAAATATATGTGAAAGCTCTGCTTTAGAGTTAACTAAGTAATTTTAGTGATCTTTTTGTTCAACATATTCTCAAAATTATATTATGCACCACTAGTTTTTACTACTCTGATCTCTGCTGCCTTTTGTTGCTTCTCATTGTCAGTATGATCTGCAAAAATCACTTTTTTGCCATTTCTTATATTTTAAGAACATAATTATTTTAATGTATTTATAAAATAAATAAACACTCCCACATACTGTACATTGTTAAACTTCAGTAGGCACCCTATTGCATTTTGATTTCATCTTGTTTAGTACTGCTGCGAAACACTATAGCCTACACTACAACACACTATAAGAGAAGCCATTATTGCCAGGTCTGGTGCAGAGTCTTGAGCTACCATAAACTGGTTTCTTGGTATACTACTCTACTGAGTATCTTCAACAGAGAGACAAAAAGCAATGCATTCAATGGCAATCTCTCAGCTCAGCCTACTTGTCTTGAGAGTTTTGCTGACATGCATCCATTTATTTCCTGTTTTTTTCTTGTTTTAGTTCTTACTACTGTTCCTGTCTGCTTCATATAATGACTTTCAGTAATTGTGTTTCCCTTATTTTAAACTATGTTAACCACGTTAACTCTGAATTTGACATTCATACATTTAATGTTTGCTGAGGTTATATAGCTAATATGATTTATTTAAAGAAATGTATCTTCATATTGTTAATTGCAAATCAAAATACATATTGCAGTGCTGTTACTATGCAAAAATGTCTTCCTTTTGTCAAGTCATTACTGATTTTAAGTGTGTATGCTTGTGTACCAGAATCCAACTTGGCGAAGTCTAGATTTTGGCATGTTACCAGACCTATTAGACACCTCAGTGTCTTGCTTTGTCGTTCGAATTTGGGGTGGCCAAGAGGAACAATATCAGCTCCTTATTGAATGGAAAGTGAACTTGGATGGTCTTAGATATACAGGGCAGCAGGTAAATTAAATTGTATTTTACATATCTACAGATGTTTATCATTCTTCCTTTATCTTTGATTCAGTTTTTACAGTGAGCCTTATTTGTTTTAACAGATTCGGTCTAGGTATCCAAATGAGATCATATTCGGATTGAATGATGGCTACTATGCAGCTGACTTTGATCAGAAGGTACAGACTTGATTTTGAAGTTTTTCTATGTGTATAATTGTAAGCATTTTACTGATGCATTAAAATTGAACAAATTGTTTTCTGTTTTTTCCAGGACTCATCTGAAAGGAAGAAGAATAGTCTGCTTCAGGTTGAACAGACTTTGGTCAGAAACTCCTACAGTGTCTTCTCTTTGCTCAGGTACTCAGTCTATATTGTGCCAGACAACTTTATAACTTCATCCACATACACGTGGAGGTTCAGAAGTTCAATTCAAAAAGTGAAACACATATTTATGGTTTCACTACATCCAGTGTAAAATATATAAAGCATTGTTTTCTGAGAATTTCACCAATTTCAATTATTCACAAAGTTAGAATATTTCATGAGACCAATAAATAGACTGTTCAAATTACTAAGGCTGTCCTTAAGAGAAGTATGTACAGTGTGTACAAGTACTGAGTACTTGTTTGGCACTCGTTTTAGATGCATTTTTGCCTCAGTACAGTGTGTAATAGAGGGGATCACCCTGTGGCACTGCTGAGGTGTTATGGAAGTCAATCTGTCCCAGTAATACCGTGGTCATTTGCCCATTGTGTGGTACTTTAGGCAGATATGCAGTCTGGCATCCCAAGTTCCTCTGGATGATCCAAACAGCATTTCCATAAAGCTCTTTTATTTTTTTATTTTATTTATTTATTTTTATTTTATTTGTTTGTTTGATAGGGACAGATACAACCAACATATATCATTCTATCAAAACAATCTGATTCCTGTATCACAGTGTATATAGCCATGGCTAATTCGCAACACCGGTCCCTAGAAGGGTCAGGTTATATGAACAATGAAAAAAAAACAAAAAACAGTAGACAGTAACAGTTGAGCAGAAGGAAGCATGCAGTCCTCTAAAACTTCATAGTAAAAGGCTGTGTTGACTTGAAACACAGTGGCCTATTAACTTCCATTAGAAAAGATGCTGCTGATACTGTCTCTGGTTCAGGAAAGCTCTGACACAGTTGTAAATAAATGTCTTGATTCATCTGTGTGTAGGTCCTCATGCACTGACTCCAGCCTCAGTCTACTCCTTGTGAACTTCCCCAAAGTTCTCGTCCTAGTTTTCCTGGGCACTTCTCTCCAGGATGTGGCTGTCATACTGCTTGTGCATCTTTTTCTCCAACACTTTTTTTTATACTTTTTTATTAATATGCTTTAATACAGCACTCTCTGAGCAGCCAGCTTCTTCATCTATAACCTTTTGTGGCTTATTCTTTCTGTGGGGGTCAGTGACTGGACAACTGTCCGTAGCCCTCTCCATAATTGTGAGGCCGAATTAACCAGTATAGGGCCATTTAAAGGCTCAACATTTACAAATGTTTCCTCTTCATTTAGAGTTTGAGTGTGACACCAACAGTTTACTATATAAAAGGTTTTCACAATATTTTATTTTTTTTAATAATTGAATTTGGGGTTTTCTGTAACTGTGAGCCATAATTATTAAATATTTCACTCTGTATATACTGAAACTAAAACTACATGTGTTTCACTTTTTTAATTGATTCTCTGAGAGAATTTTTTTTTTTTTTTACATGATATTCTGATTTATTGGATGGGACCTGTACTTAGCTGTTGCCAAACTTGAACTTTTTCTTTGATTGTTTGATTGTTGTTAGCAAAGAAGGGTTTTAAGTAAATGGATCAACACCACATGTCACCCAGAACTTAAAATCTGAAAATTAGCTAGCTCATGTTTACCACAATCTTCAGTTCTCCAGCAGATGGCGCCACAGGAAAGCTAAACTCAAACAAGACAAAGACGAGACAAATGTTTCAGGAACGATCTTGAATAGAAGAATAAATGTACACCAGCAGAAATAACCCACAAAACTTGGTACCGCTGACTTTCCAATTACTCAATAGACAGACAACAGTTTTGTAAAGATCATGTAAATAGTGGATGTTTTACTTGTAATACAGATACAGTCCTCATAAAGGAGACAGAGCTTCACTGAATACACTGGTTTAGTAAGGAATTCCGTGGTTGGAAAAATGGCTTGATGTAACATTTGTCAGGGTAGGCATCTGTTGACAAACAGGCCTGTTGTGCTACATTATATTTAAATGTAGAGTGTAAAACGCTACTTTCAACATAAACAGGGCTTCCCCCAAGGGAAACCCACTATAAAACACAACCTAATTAAACCTAATAAAATAAGTGTATACTTTGAAGGTCCAAAATAGAACTATCCAGAATAGGGCTATGATCCTGTCATTAGAAGTATTATGAAGGTCTCCACAGCATTTCTTTAAGAGAAATTACATGTGGAAAATATGCTTCAAAGGGCTTTATAGGGTCATGAAACTAACCAACATAAACAGATAGCACTTTCTCTCTAAAAGTAGTCATGTTATGTGTTCAGGATGGCACCAGGGCACGAGAAAGCTTTGTGGCCTGTTGCTAGAAACCGATTCAGGTTTACTTTGAGCAAACTCAGAGTTTTCTGTCTCCAGAATGAGGTTTGTTAGTCGTCATGGTAACTTAAACCTCACAGCATCTCTGCTCCGGAGCAGGGTTTAGAGACCGAGGAACCAAAATGGACCAATCAGCTGTGAGCAAAGTGACACCTCGCAACTCTGCTTTTTGTTCTGCGTCTCACATGTATTTTTTGACTATCATTAAAGTTCTTTATTTAAGTATGCACAAGATTGATAACTGGGGATTAATGACTGTAAAATATGTTTCTATATTAATCTTTTTAATTGCTGCAAATTTAACTTAACTTGTTTGTTAAAAACAATGTTTTCACAAGTTAAGTACATTTTAGATGTTCATATATTAATACATTAATACATTTACTTTTATTTTTACGTTTATTAAGTAAAATAGCATGGAATATGTATATATGAGATTATGAGTATTTAAATCAATCAAGAAAAAGTTGATAACCAGCTTCAAGTACAAACCCACAGTCACCTAGTTCGAATTTGTTAGGATGTTGTCAACTCAGAAGGTACTACTGCTTTCCAGCAACAGGCCACTTTCTTATGAATACATTTCTTGTTTAAGCTTTTTGCAGTCTTTATTCACATCATCATCCGTCGTCATTCTGACTCTGCACATACGTATATACAATTACACTGATCCTCTTTCCTCTCATTGCTGTCAGAGGTTCAGTTTTGGCTCAGTGCACTCGTATGGTTTATAATCCTGTTTTCTACAATGCTTCATCACATACTGTACACTCCTGCAGGGAATGTTTTCTCTACCCAAGAGTGAAACAATGTCTTATAAAACTCTGAATTTAGCAACTTTATTATTGTGAGTTAAAACTTATAGTATTTCTTGATAAAAGATTATATAAATATTCCTCAAATATGCATTTCCTTTTTTGCTTTTCAGCTTCATATTGTTTCTTAGCAATTTTATTTAGGTAGTTTTTGGGGCTTCTTTAGAGGCAGCCGCCTTGTCAGAGCCAACTTGAGTTTCCCAATGCAAACCTTTAGTTGAGAAGTCCTACTACGCTGACAATTAGCTTACAGAGTAGACAGATTGAGAGATGAAGACATTCATCTCAGGGCTCTTATGTTCCCCCAGCAAGTCTGGGGGAAAAGCCACGTCACACAAAGTAATAACAACAACAAGTATGGTCCGGCTCTTTTTTTTTAAAGCTCTATAGCGGTGCAGTGGTATATACTCAGTGAGTGTTCCTCAATTTGTGGAAGGTGTATTAAATGATTTGACTTATATATGGCTTTTCTAAGTGTGATTATTCCTGCAATGTTTCTTAGACATCTCTGCTCACTGCTGTCTCAAACTCTTGGAACCCAAAATTCAAACTTTGTTCTTTGACCCGAGTGATGAGAGCCATATGCTGGCCTTGTTTTCTGATTGGCGGCATCTGCATGTACAGACAGAACAGTATGTGTCAACAGAAGCAGCACTCCTCGACTCTGAGCTCTAGGTGGGATTTCTCATGCCCTTTGGGGTTTATCAACTGAGAATACTTTCTTGCAGTGGTCTTTTCACCTGTTGGTTCGCAGGCTGCTAGATCAATGTCTTTAGGGGCTTACCCAGCAGCAGACTTAACGCTTAAGCTTTCATTCACTGTGAAGATAAGTGCAGATGTGGACGCTTTTGTTTGCATTTCACGCCTCTAGTGTGGATTGGCACAGAATACAAACGGCTTCCATGTACATACTTTAAGAGGGATTATTTTTGTACGTAGGCTCTAGGCCTGTAACAGTAATCTATCATCTGGGCCTCTTTTTGTTAGACTTTTAATTTCACATTAGATTATTCTTCAAACCCTTGTTTCACCATGTAATGCATGAGCTTTTCCTTCATAGCCCTCTTTATTTTGATTACCTCTTGATTAAACAGAGGGGCTTTTACCCTAATATGAGTACAAATACAGTATGAGCTCACCATCTCTAGCTATAAGAACCACAATAGCTGTCTGCAGTATCCATTTGGTTTTATATATATTTATATGTAATATATCATTATACCATTTTGTGACAGGAAGGGCATCCGGTGTAAAAATCAAAACACAAAAGAACATCAGTCGTGGTTTTAAATTAGTATGGATTTTATCTCATATTTCCTCCATTGCATTGCGACTGGAGAGACAGTACAATTAAATGTAAATTGCCTGTGTTTTTTTTTTTCCACATGACTAAATGTATTTGTAATTGTGTCTGTAAATCAAAATACCTATTATCATTTCACTAATACATTTACATTAAACTATTAAAAAAAACATGTATTAAAAATATTTGAAAAGTTCAATTAAAATGCTTGTTGAGTTGAAAGTGTTAATTGTTAAAGTGATTTTTTTTTTTTTTTATTGGAAAGAAAATAGTCATTTGTCTTGGTCATTGGCTGCTGCATGTACAGAGTGACTGGGTCAAGCCCATGTGCAGCTGCATGGCCTTGACTTGAGCAGTGTATTTTGCGTGCTATCTTGTCCTTTTTGGCTCTCATACCTTTGTATTGTCTCTGTAAGCCAGATGGCGCACTGTTTAGTGTTATTCAACACGGACTGTGGATGGTGGACCAAAACTTGTTGTAAATATTTATTTAAAGATAAAAGGGCAGATAAGATGAGTAGAAGCGATGGATAGAAGAAGTTCATGATGTGATGTGTGTTGTATACTGTATTTACATATTCTGTTAGATATCTTTTTAGTTAACAATCAACTTTTTTCTGACACCTTGCAGGATGTAGTGGAATGAGTAAATGTTATTGTTTTCTGATGTTTATCGGTATAAATGCTTGAGTGGTTAGTCTCAGTCATAACTTCCTGTGAATCCTTTTTGGCGTAACAGCATCTGATGTTATGAAGAGGGTTTTCTTCATGTAACAAACTGATCTCTGGACAGCTGAGCTAGACCCTGTCATAGTGAGGGCATGCGCAGGAAGACCCTGTGTCCCTGCTTCCATAGGTCCAGATCTCAGCGCTTCTTGATGAGAAGAAGTTAAGCCAGGACTCAGGAAATGATAAGAGGTCAGACATGTGTGAGAGGAGAAGAGATAACAATTTTCACCTGGGGAAAAGGCCCTATCAGATTCTACTTTCACATAGATCTAAACCCCTAAAGCTGTCAAAACACATGTATTCTGGTGTCCCAAAAGGGTGTCTGAGTACAATACTGACAATCTGAGAATGCTGTGTGAAGATTCTAACTAAATAGCCACTAGGATTTGTAAAGTTATCCCACCAAGCTGCAAGCCTATTTAACTAAAGCCACCAAAGGCTCAATTGATTAAAGATTTAACACAGGTAAAGCCATTTCTCATCACGCTTATGACCCAGACACATCCCCCACTCTGTGTCTACCACAGGCACACAGGACTGATGGGTGAAATAATATAGAAGTTTGTAATTTGTTCTTTTTTCTACTTTCATTATAAGCCTCTATTTTTGTGGTTACTATTACTGCTAGTCAGCCTTTGGATGTTGTCACTTGATTAATGGCTTTAGGTCCTGTTGAGCTCATAATGTTTTAAACCTGATATTTTTGAGCTTCTTTATTGATGTACTGTGTATACTGTCATATTGTTCAATTTTGTCTAGTTACAATGCAGTGAAGCTGACACATTGAAGATCATCTTCAGTTAATTAGAAAAGGAAACAAATATAGTCTGCACAATAACAGCTCACATGGGTGCAATGTCATTTTACACTCCCTGGAAACATCCATTAAATGAGTTGCAGGTGTAGGCTTAACACTCAAATTTATCCACCCAGTAAATTTAGAGGACTAATGAAAATAAAAAAAAACTGTTTCAAATGTATTTTTTTATGTTCTGGATATTGACTTTGTGCTCTTGTCCATCTGAAGGCTTCACACAGCTCAACGAGCCATTAAGCAGACGCAAGTGACGGTGCAGAAGATTGGGAAGGAGATTGAAGAGAAGTTAAGAACAACAGCATCTTGCACAGAGCGGGTAAGCAATAAAGATTAACTCATTAGTAATTTTGGGCAAAATTCACTAACCCTTATAATTTCACAATAAACACACTGAACAGTGATCCAGGTTGGACATAGTTTTTTATGTCACTCACTTCAAAGCCTCTCCCATCTGTGCTGTTATAAAGCTTTGAGGTGGTGACATTGTGCTGTTGGTCTTCCTGACAGACCTGACTTTGGTCAAAGCATGTACTGTACGTACTTTTACACACAACAGATACTAAGGCTTTGCGTGTCAATCTTCAGACAGATGTGGGTCTCCATTATGTTGTTCAGCTTCTATTTGTCAGCTTTTGATATGGATGTTTTTTCATCACACTGCCTGTTGCTCCACTAAGGCCTTGTGTAGACTTAACACAAAAACATTCTTCTGCCACAAAGGATTCCTTTGAAAAAGCTGCCCCTGATATTTCCCCCTCAGTAAAACATTCCTCAAAACCTTTTCAAGGCTCCCATCAACTAATAAATCACATAATCCTCGTCCTCTACCTTTCTATAAGGGCCCGGCAGCTTGGACACTTGAAGAGATGGCTGCATTGTGTGACTATTGCAAGGCTTTTCTTTCTGCTTCTGGAGGAGCCTGTCCTCTGTGTATTTCAAAGGAGGACACTCTGGAGGCCGCTAGGCCCAGCACATGGCCCTTTCACCATCTCACCCACTCTTTGCCATTCATCTGCCTGCTTACAGCCTGCCCCCCAGACCGGCTGCTTATTTACTCAGCTGACCCACTGCTTTTTGATGTTCTCTCCGAGTCAGACGGGATACTGGCCTCTTTGCACACTTTTACACTTCTGGCCCACTTGTCAACTGGGCCACAGCCTACAGTGAAAGTGTAGGAGGATTCTGGTTCGTGCCAAAGCCAGTGGTGGTTAACATGCAAGCATAAGGGTGTGATGCACTGGAGAGATGGAGGCTGTATCAGCCCTTTCCCTCATACAGATTACCCTTACGCTTTTGGCTACAGAGCCCTGACAAGTCTTCAACAAGAAGCATATCTGTGTGCTTCTGCATCCAAAATTTTTTGGATTGGAATCTTTGTGTGCAAGAAAGATAAAACTACTTACCACAACAAAATAAAAAGTTTAATGTGTGACTTGCACTCCACTTCTGTGAGTAGGAAATTATTTAAACTTGCCTTTAACAATGTTTATGCATGTTACAATGAAAACTCTCTTCTCAATTTTCTCGTGATACTGTGTACACCTTTGGTAATGCTAGTGTTCCTCATTAGAGGTACTCCCCTCCAGCACATAGAGATATGCTGCCTGATGCTAGCTCGAAATGTTGACTGATGACCTGCACTCAGGGATGCTCTGACAACTGGAGACAACCAAAGACAGGGACATTTATCTGGAGTTGACTAAGAGCAATTTCTGTGGTTGGATTGGGGATTTGTGACTGTCTCTGACAGTCTGCATAATTTTTATGGACTGAGGACATCTTCATATTTTATACGCTGTGTCTTTGTTGTATGCGGCCTTTTTCTATTTTCCAGTCTAATTACCGCTTATTGTGTAAACTTATTATTTACACAGACATTCCTCAGCTGCATGTCCAGGCCTCCATATAGGAGCATGCAGCCTGCCATTCCCATGACATGGACTCATTACTTTAGCTTATCAGCAGTTACAGTGATCTTGGGGCTCAGTAGATGTTTTGAATGGCTCATGCGTTCTCCATCTTTCTTGTTATATTTGTTGACTGTGGATTGGGGATTACAGATGGCGAGTGCTTTCATTGTAGATATGTATGAAATCAATGCGACGCGGGATCAGCCTGTAAAAGCACAACTTGTTTTTCTAAAGGCCCATGGAAATTTGTGTGTTTCTATGAGAAGTAATACACTCTCGATACAATTTTGTATTTGCAGAAAAAGGAGCGAGAATGTATGCAGCTGCGTATAGCTGTACTGCGCAGTGAGCTGGAGCGGCAGACCAAGGCCTTGGGCAGAGAGACAGACCTGCGACAGAAAGAAAGGGCTCAGCTTCAGAAAAAAGGTAAAGAAACTGTAAAATCACTCAAAACACCAAGGCCGACATGTACGCCTCCTGAATTTGTTTGCAGTGTGAAAAGTAGGTTCTGAAAAAACTCAACATAACATTTGAAGCTATTTTGCTAACTGACTAACAAGCGAACAAGCTAGAAGCACTCAAAAAACACAGATCACCAACAAGGCATTAGTCTTATCTGACAAGTAATGAGAAATAGTCTGCTGACCTCGAACTGGGGATCTTCTAGGTCAGGGATATATGCTCTATCCACTGATGCACAAAGCCCTTATATTTGACAATAGCAAAGTATCCACTAAAATACCTGGATCCAGACCATGATCTGGATTTACACCAGAAACTACTGATTTGTTCCTTTACTGACCACTTGTGTGAATTAGCTGTTCATAAACAAATTCACACATTTCCCCCCCTGTGGATTGATAATTAATTTAAATGGTCAGAGATTAGGACAGGTACTTTTTTATCAATTGTTAATCTGTAAATGAGAGTGATAGATGAGCATTTCTGTTTGACTAAAGGGAAGACCTTATTCACTCAGCAATACAAGGCTGTATACATTCTTAGCATGTATGCAGACACAAACACAGCTGAAGAAAAAACAGCAATAATAGGGGTCAGGGAGAAGGTTCCTCTGTGCTACGACCCTAAAAAAACATCTGTTAATCCTCCAGCTCTTTATTTGTCACCACTTTGTCTGCAGCCAGAAGTACACTATACTCTCCTTTGCCACGTCCCATTCAGAGCCTTGTTCCAAAGAGGACAGGTGCTTATTAAGAGGATAAAAAATCTTACGGCTGGTTCACAGGGGACAGGTTAGGCTGTGATAAATTAAAATGCTTTAGCTGTACAGGGCTGTGTTCCCAAGCTCATAACTCAATATCCCATACCATATGCTTCAGCTGTACACCCAACTTATTGTTTAACCTTTCCAATCATTCCAAGTAGTTTAATTATTCAAAACTTCATTGATAATATACTGGTTTCTTCAAGAGGCAAAGGTTTGTATTTGTTACTCTAGCTCATTTGTCATTTTGGTTCTTTATGTGTTAACTTATGCCTAGTTAATAAAGTTGATATATTTTGCCTGTAATTTATTTTTTATAATTGGTGTGTGGCACTTTAAATTAATATTTAGCATTGTAAGTTTTCTATATTCACTAAGAGCACAGATTCATATCAGATTTTGCATTTATTTTAGTGAATTTTCACACATTCCTTTCTCTATTGGATGCAGGTTTTTCTCTGTATTTTATTGACAGTTTAATAGCATATGTAAGTACACTGCTATGCTGCAAATCCCCTAAGGACATCCCATATGAACTGTTAATCTGTGCTCTTCGTCACACTCTTTGGGCTCTCATGTGTACCTGGCCGTGTGGTCTTTAGATCCCTTACACAGTCTGTAGGCCCATTACTGAAAAAGTCATAGCTGACCAATCATACAATAGGTGCTCCACAGGTGTGTGCATGCATGTGTTGGCTGATAAGTTAAAAGATGTGTCTGCACTTTGTTAGCAGTGTCTGGTTAGACATGCTTCATATAGTTCTTCTGTAGCCACGGTTACCCTGGGGCAGACTGACGGAAGTGTGGCTGCCATTCTGTGCCAACGGCCCCTCCGACCAACACCAAACACAGTCACACTGACACATTCATACATACAGGCAAGGTGGGTGAAGTGTGCCGAGGTGGCGAGGCTTGAACCGCCAACCTTTGGGTTAGTGGGCAAGTGTCTACCAATTGAGCTACTGCCACCCCCAATTAATAAAATATGTAGTGAAAAACAGAAGCAGGCCCTATCATTCTGATGACAGCTAAGTGTTTACTGCTTGTTGATTTACAGAAATTGACCAAGCACAGGTGGATGAAGAGAAAGAAATACCTTTTTTAATTATTTTTATTTATTATCATTGTTATTATTATTTTAGATGTTCATATGACCTTAGTAGACTGTGCATTTCTTTCACTTACAGACCATAGTGCTCAGCCATAAAAACTTCTTTCGCTGTAGAATGAATGGATTTGGCTTTAGTGGGGTCACACTCTTGTCACAATTTCCTCCGTCTTTAATTTTCCTCCTTCCACCTGAAGCAGACGCATAAATCAGGGCTGTGAACGGCGTTTATTGTATTTAGTAACGGTAGTTATTCTCACGCTCTGTAACACAGCCAAGTCTCCCAACCAATAAATGTCAGTGGTTGAGTTTCAAAAGTTTAAGGAGCACAGTGCTGTGAAGGTAGGGACTGTGAGGCATTTGTCACCTCAGAGAAAAGGTCTCATATTGAAACTATCATCATTACAGCTATTTTACTAGCAGCCTAGCTTTGCACTTCTACATCCTTCAGCTGGCTGCCATTTTGACGACTGCCAGAGGGTTGACAGGCAGTGAAGTCCAGCCTTTCTGATTAATGACTCACTAAGATGTCTTTTTAACCATTTTAAATGTTTGTGTGCCACTCTTGTATTGCAGAGCTCTGGTGAAATATTACTGTAACATTACAAATGCTCAATGTCCATTTTAATTTTGTCATTCATCAGTATTGGTTTAAATTTAAGCTAATCAATGTGAATGCTATTCTTTTTGTATGTCCCATAATTATAAGCGTTTCTATTGTTTTTTGCTCAAAGTAAAAGCAGTTGATGCTGCATGACTAACTTTTATGGAGTATTTCTTGGATATTTTTTGAAGGTGAAAACATTTTGTTTACAGCTGAACAGATTTTAGAACTTTTTTCCAGTGCCTATACAAACCAGAAGATGAAGTCTTGACACAGCAACAGCTCAAACACTGCACGTAATGCACCGTACCATGATCGTTTGTCCGTCCATTTCGTGATACGAACTGGAACGGGTTAGCAGGATGAAAGCATGAAGAGATGGATGGGTAGAACAGATAGGACAGACCTGGGCACTACATGAAAGCAAGTGTGTAGTCCAGGCCCACACCGTTAGTGTTAAAATATGTTTTCGTGTCATCACTTCTGACTGAAGGATGGCCTGTCTGATGTGAGCTTGACACTATCTGCCTTTGGACTTAATCTGATTAAGATAACTGTGTGTGCCTCTATTTTCTGTCTGCCTTCACCTTTATTTATGATGCTGCTCTGTGCAGAAGGACTCAAAGGAATAAAAACATATTCCACTCACACATATGCAATTGGCACTTAAAAATGTTTAAAAAAAATCCCAAACATTTACTTAGTTTTTTATGTTTTTTACAAAGAAAAAATAAATACATTAAATAATGCTTGTCCGTGGGTTCTTTCAGTTCTCAAAGTTCCTCACTTGTCCATCCTAAGGTGGATTTATTTTTCACTCTCCTGGTGGATTTTTTTTAACTAGTGCCCCAGGTCATCTCAGGAAGATGGCTTATTACCAGTGTTTATATTTACAATATGAGTACATGTGAGTCCTGGCACACACAGCTGAGCTTTGTGTCTCTTTCCTTAACCCCTTTTTCCTTTATGCCTTTTTAAACAAACGCTGTTCCACCAGTCTATGGAGGACCGTGAGTGCCATGCGAAAACAAATAAAGCTTTTATTAAAAGAGTTTTTAAAAGTTTATTTAGTAAATAGATTACTAAATACTTTTATTAAAAGAGTTTTTAAAAAGTTTATTTAGTTAATTGATTACTAAATACTTTTATTAAAAGAGTTTTTAAAAGTTTATTTAGTTAATGGATTACTAAATACTTTTATTAAGAGTTTTTAAAAGTTTATTTAGTGAATTGAATTACTAAATACTTTTATTAAAATAGTTTTTAAAAGAGCATTTAATAACTGGATTACTAAATATTTTTATTAAAAGAAGAATTAATAGCATTATTCTTTAGCCCGTTTAGGAAACCATTTTCTAAACGTATTTATAAACCCTTTTCAGAAAAGCTTTTGCAAAACATATTAGCTTCTCCGATTTGCCTTTCCTTTTAGCTTTTCCGTGGCGTTCCTGGTTCTCCTGGCTAAAGTAAAGTTAAATAAAAAGCAGAGCAATGTAAGGAGCTCTGTGATTGGTCAGAGCCAGCTGACAGCTTGGTGACTTAGGAGAGGTCTGTCTGCTGCTCCTCGGTCTTACCACGAGGCAGAATGAAACAGAGCAAATGTGTGCAGGAAAAGAGGGGAAACAGCTCACGCTCTCCGAAAACACTTCTGGCAACTTTTTAAAGTCGTTAAGGGTCGCCCAAATGTCGCAAGATTTGTCGATAGTCACTTCGTTAGAAAATTGTCGCTAAGGCAGTCTGAAAAGTTCATGATTTTTACCTCAAAAGGCTATAGAGAATTTAAACATTCACCAAATACTTAGGACATAATTAAACAGACGTTCTCTCAATGTTATTTAATGAAATTCTTCCAGCATGTTCAATTAGATAGTATAGTAGGCCACACATCATGAATAGAGTTGAGTTCTAAAATAACATAGAAATTGCTGAAGTTGGTTTCTGTTCAGTTGTTCAGCTCTAAATTACAGTTTACTTCCTTCTGTTTTACACTTTACCCTGGTTTCTCGTGAGCTTGCCAGTATTGCGGTTAGACAACTACCCAACGCTGTATCATCAGTGTTTCTGTATTTGATATTATTTATTTGCCTGCTCTATATTTACCTTGTCTGACGAATCCTGTAATCTCCAGACATATGTTGTTTGGTTTTATGTGGTGTCAAAAGGAAATCATTTATGGTGTCATCAAAAGACTTGTTTGAATGGTGGATGCCAGGCAGCTAAATACATATAAGCTCACCTGGCTGTTAAAATGTAGCAGCAACAAAATGCATACCTGTTAATTTCTTTGTTCTTGTTTCAGAGGAAGGCTTTGCGGCTCAACATGACGGTCTGAAGCAAGAGAAAGAATCGCTCACCAAGCTGCAGAAAGAATGTACTGCCAAAAGGTATGTGGCAACCTGTAATTTGGTGTTGATTTATGCATGCGTACATAACACATGCTTTTAATGCGTTTTCAAGTCATCAGATGAGTACCAATTGACAAATCTCACCCCATGTTGCACAACAGTACTAAATAACGAAGTATTTTTGCCTCCAACTTTGCTCTTTCAAAACAAAGGGATGTTTATTGTCACTTGCTTATTTGTGTTTTTGTTGTAGAGAGTCTGTTGTGTTAAATACCAAATAGTGACTTGGTTGTTTTGGCCTGAGGGGTTAAGTGATTACCCTGGATACAAATGTTTTTTTCCAAGAAGTACCTGGTCATCAAAAAGGGTAAACCAGAGCTCTGGAAAGGCCACCAGGGGTGAAGAGAAGCTGAGAACAGCAAAATAACAATGGCACTTCTGCCTAAGATCTTATTTGCCGAACAGTTGTAGATGTAACCACACCCCATTTCCTTCAGTAAAAGAAATATTATAGCACATTTGCGCTTTTTTTTTGTTGTTGTTGGTTTCTAAAGCTTTCATTAGATGGCTATGTCCCATTCTGTTGTGTGAACTTGCATCCTTACAACAGTAATTCTGTAGAGCTCCACGCATTATTACCTCAGACACCACCATTTGCCTGCTTTCTTTCAACTACAAATATATGTTTTAGTTTATTGCAGTTTATGGTTCTTTGTGTAGAAAATACTTGGAGACATAAATATATGCAGTTTTAAGAAATACATTTTTCACTTGACTTTCTTTACTTATATACTCACAAAATAACTGTTAAAATCACTGATTTTAGTAGTCATTCAGTTTTTGATGCTGCTCATTGTGTTGCTGTATTGTGTCTCCAGAGAGCAGTTCCTTAAGTCAAATGCCCAGCTCACCTTCCGTTGTCGCCAACTCCTCTCTGAGCTTTCGTACATCTACCCTATTGATGTGGTAAGTAAAAACTGTGATGTTTACATTCTTAGATAGCATTATTTTCCTGTAAGTCAACAGTAATTGGCTACCTACACGTTTGATAACCTATTTTAAAAACTTAAATCCGCAGACAAATCAGTCAGATTATGTCATCTGTGGAGTGAAGCTGCCTAACTCAGAGGACTTCCAAGGTAAACTTTCTGTGCTTGCTTGTGTGTTTTTAAAGTTAACATAAGGTGTGCTAAGGCATGCTGCACACAACATTTTTATTTTAATGCGGGTGGCTAAAAGGATTGGGGAAACTGCCTTTTGCAATTTAAACACTGATAACCATTCTTTATGCTGAGACCTCTAACTGTCCACTTAATATTCTTAATTTTCTCACAGCAAGTGAGATTAGAGTGGTTTGTGCCCATAATTCAAAAATACAGCTCTCAAACTCCTCCGCTCCCCGCTGTCACACCACACCTGTTAATATCTTTTAGTAGCCCAGAGCATATAGACCATTAACAGCAAAGCGGCTTCTGTATGCAACATTTTCTTCTCCCAGCAGACAGTAGCTTATGTCTTTTTCTGCCTATCTGCTGTTGTAGGAGACACAACCTCTGCACTACAGTGCTGTATATATTTTCTCACAGCTTAATGTGTCTCAGTTGTGTGAGGTCTAGATACACAGTGGTGGCCCTAATCTTGTTGTGAATTGTCTTCACTGGTGTCAAAGTGAATTCAAAACAACCTTGAGGGTGAATATTTCACACAAAAAGTCAGGGTCAGGGTTAGCTGGACTCCTAATCCCTCTGAGGTCAGTGGTATTGTCCCTAAGTCCATCAGGCTTCTACATTTAACTTGGCTTCTCTTATCAGCTCACTTTGACAAGGTATGTATAGTCTTCGGTTGCACCCTACGGTGTTGTATAGGAGTGTCCCTTTGCTGACCCTAAATTAGTGCAATGCTATATTGAAGACAAGGTAGTAGAATATGTGTTTGTAGTATAAAGTAAAATGCATCAGGACAAATATTATGCCGTGATTTTGGTACGTTTTAAGGACAGGCTCTGGTCCCAGTATGCCATGGTCTGTTATTTCAACGCATTAAAAGGAAAACCATGATGGTTTTAAATCTTAGCCTCAAGCAGTGTCCTGTTGGTGTTTGAGAATGTGAAATCACTTAGTATGTCTTGAAACCATTTCTTATTTTTGAGATTCTTTGCCATATTTCACAGTCTGAAGCATTCACCACGGCATGCCGTTTTCAAACCTAAAAGTAATTTAGGCTTGTTGGATAGTTAGATTACATGCTTTTACGTTTTAAGCACATATTTTAATTCTGTCTTAGTGCAACCTGTGTGTGTGTGAATCCCTGTACTTACAGTTGAAAGAAAAATTAAGTGCACCCTTTGGAAATACTTGGATGTTTGCATAATTTGGTCATAAAATGGCATCTGATCTTCATCTAAGTCACAACATTAGACAAACAATCTGCTTAAACTAAAGCTGCAAAAAAAACAAAACATGTTTTCATGTGTTTATTGAATATTTATTTAAACATTCACAGTACAGGGTGGAAGAAGGATGTGAACCTTTGGATTTAATAACTGGTTGACCCTCCTTTGGCAGCAATAACCTCAACCAAACATTTTTGTAGTTGCAGATCAGACCTGCACAACGCTCAGGAGGAATTTTGGACCATTCCTCTTTACAAAACTGTATAAGTTCAGCAATATTCTTGGGATATCTGTTGTAAATTGCTCTTGAGATGCCACAGCATCTCAATTGGACTGAGGTCAAGACTCTGACTGGGCCACTCCAGAAGATGTATTTTCTTCTGTTGAAGCCATTCTGTTGTTGATTTGCTTCTATGTTTTGGGTCGTTGTCCTGTTGCATCACCTATCCTTTGTTGAGCTTCAGTTGGTGAACAGATGGTCTTAAGTTTTCCTGCAAAATATTTTGATAAACCTGGCAATTAATTTTACTGTCATTGAGAGTTAGTTGTCCAGGCCCTGAGGCAGCAAAGCAGTCCCAATCCATGATGCCCCCTCCACCATACTTCACAGTGGGGATGAGGTTTCACCTTTCCAGCTTTATGCAAGTCAACAATTCTTATTCGTAGGTCTTCTGAGAGCTCATTTGTGTGAGGCATCAAGCAATGCAGCTTCAGAATGGCAAACTCAAAGCTGGGGTGTGTTTTTTTATTGGGTGGGGCCACTTTAACCCCCCCCCCCCCAATCTTCTCACTTTGATTGGACTCCAGGTTGGCTGACACCTGACTCCAATTAGCTCTTGAAGAGGTCATTAGCCTAGGGGTGCACTTACGTTTTCTACCCTGTACTGTGAATGTTTAAATGAATATTCAATAAACACATGGAAACATATAATTTTTTTTGCAGAATTAGTTTAAGCAGACTGTGAAGCTCAGATCACATTTTATGACCAAATCATGCAAAAATCCAAGTATTTCCAAAGGGTGCACTTACTTTTTCTTTCAACTGTAGATACACATGCATACATCTGCTTATCTGCTTATCATCCTGTAATTTTCTCTACCATTTTTGTTTAAATAATTTGTATGTGAATGAAATATAAACTTGAGGTAGGTTATGTGTTTTTTTTTGTATTGGATTACTGGCACTACTGATTTGTGTTGTTTACATCACAGTCACACTGTGTTTTTATAAGAAATGTTCTTTTATTTTTTCAGCTAAAGATGATGGGAGTGTGGCCGTGGCCCTGGGATACACAGCACACTTGGTGCTGATGATCTCCTGCTTTCTTCAGATCCCTCTTCGGTATCCAGTGATCCATAAAGGTTCTCGCTCCTCCATCAAAGACACTATCACAGACAGACTCACAGAGAAAGAGAGAGAGTAAGTAAACAAGTACTGCCAATACACAAACACAAATTTAAGCTGTATAACTTCAAAATACATTATAATTTTTGTATTGTTTAAGCTGCATTAAGTTGCTTTAACTTCTTGTATTTTTAGATTTTGCAATCTTTATTTAATCTCTATTTTTGGGATAATGACAAGATGCAGTAGTGAAGAGATTTATAGTTAATTGTGATAACCTGCATGCACATATATTTGTTTTTGCTTACACAGGCTAATGAGGCATTATTTAGCCACTACCATATAATTAATTTAGCTTAAATTGAAAGGGTTTTGTATTTCCAAGCTACTATCTTTTATGGCATGGCAGAATTTAAGACTAGAGCGATTATAAACTAGAGAGTCTTCAGTCCATCCGTCTTGTGCTGCTACTGTTCTGTCTTTCATTAGCCGATGGTGCTTCCAGATTTCTGTCTATAAGCGCAAGCAAATTCCAGTAGAGCCTAAAAAGTGTATGTATGTAAAAATGATTGACATCGATTAAAAAAAGTTATTTCTTTAGTTCTATGCAGTATTTAGGAACCATACCATCTGCTTTGATATGTTTTTAATTGTTTCAATTTAAATTTCACCTCTCTGTTATTGCCCCTGACTGGGCCTTATCTCATGTGGATACCATGGATACAGATCAAAGTCATTCTTGATCCAAACATCCACACTGCAAAGACGCTTTTTTATACAGCACTAGCACATCCTTTGCCCCTTTTTTATTGTGACCCATACTTTTTTAGGCCATGGTCTGGTTCTATTTAGACACAACTTGATACAAGATAGATTTTTTTTATATTGTTAAAAATATATTACAAATCGATGCTATGTCTTCTTCTCACATTTGGACTGAACCCACTTTTCTTTATGACAATACACCTTATTATTTTCTAAAATCTAAAACTATTTACAGCTTGAGAACACCTTGGTGTCATTAAAATGAAAATGATAAACTAAGAGTCTATAAACTTTACCTGTGGCTACGTCTGGGCCATTTTTTAAGTCATCAGTTGTTAAAGCACACTGTTACATGCATAGTTACTGCACGAGCAGAAGTAATGAAATTATTATTTTTGTGTGTTATGGTCTTGTAACTATGCATCATCTCAGCAAATAAAACACAACTTTTTCATGATAATTGCACGTTCCTGCACACTCATTTAGATTTTCACTTTACATACACAGATCGGCATCTCATTCATGCATTACCATCTTCAACAAGAATGATAAGCTGAAGTTTATGCTATAATTAGCAATGCTACTAATGACTGTGCATGTGTACAAACATGATTGCTACCTTAAAGTGATGCATTGATTCAGAAGTGCTCATACTCGCACACAGTTGAGACAATGGTGCATTCAGTGTTACAGAAAAAAAAAAATTGATTTTATTAACAGCAACAGAAGATACATATAATTATTGTATATTTGTGCTGACACTTTAATTATATATATCTGGCCAATATTTCAAGACTGCGAAGAAAAATACATTGATTGGGAACGAATTGAGCACCATTATTTCTTGACAGCAGCTGTAAAAACTCCAAGAAATTTATTCACTGTCGATGCAGATTATTATCACAATTGTCAACTCAAAGCCTTTTGGACAGCAACAAAACAAGTCAGCCTCACTTTTAGGTGTCCTTGAGTGGGACCAAATGCTCTAGCAAACATCCCCCGCGGTGTCCATGTTTGTGACCTCTGAGGCCCCAGCATGCGGCAGACACAGCAAAATGATGTGTGAGAAGACAGAAAGCAACTAGTCGAGCTCTAAAAGTGTACAAAAAGGGGTGATTAAAGTGACGGAAAGAGGCAGCCATTGGTGATAAGTGAGGTGACACTGGATCAGTTTCTCAAAGTGTGCTGGGATTAGCAAGCAGTGAGTCAATTATATTGCCATGCTTATAGGAACCATATGTTGGTTTAGCTTTATATCGCTTTATAGGCTCTTGTTAAAGGGTATACCTGTTTCTTAGCTGTTTCTACTGTCTAATCAAACAGGTTTGTGAGTTTTTCTGCTGTACATAGGCAACTTTTTTCTTTTTCTAACTTGCTAACTTGCTTTTTATTAGTTTTAAACCCTGAACGTCCAAGTATGTGTCGAACACCTTGTTTGTAGAAGAATGCTAATGAATTTGTTAGCATTTTGTCAGATTGACCTTCAGTTCACTAAATTATCCACCTCACTTTCCTCCTTTTGTCTAGTAGTAGTAGTGAAATAGTTGGACTCAGAGGACATGTTGAGCCCACATTTTGTCCTGGAGAGCCCAGTTCCAATGTTTCTGATTGCAGAGGGAGTGCTGTGGAGATGCAGTCCAGATGTCCGCTGTTTGATTGAGACCAGAGGTTTACCATTAAATAGCAAGCATTGGCTAGCACAGTCCAGTGCCAGAAGTTTCAATGCAAGTTAATTTTATTTTTTCTATAATTGGCTCATGGGGAAAATGTAATAAGGGATTTACACATCACAGGAAACAGTTGGTGGATGTAAAATAATTGGGAGCAAAGCCAGTTTAAGACAAGAAGAACCTGCAATCTCTGAGGTAGTGTTTCTGGCCTTCAGTTTTCTAACATCAAACTTAAAAGAGAGTGGTGAGATAGGCTGCAGGATCACAATGACAGAGAAACCCCCGGGAAACTATAGATTCTTTACAGAAGGTCCATCTAAAGCTATTGTTTCTCATATGCTGATAATGTAAGGAAGTCTTATAGTTAGAATATTCTATATAAACCAGATGAGAGAGCCTTTATCTTGGGGCCCCTGGAGATGAAATCACATTTGAACAAATAGGTCATTATTTAAGTCTTTATGTCAACTTCAAAGGCATGTCAGGACTGGACAGAATGTTTACTTGTCTTTTGAGGTTCTCTTCCAGATCACTCAAAGACAATAGCAGGAAGGGTATGTTTGCAATATCGCTAAAGAAGTCAAAGAGCCAGTACTGGGTTGACAGGTGAGTTTCATAAGTGGCCCTTGATCCTGGAGCCCTGCTGTTATATGGCCTATCTGAGCAGGCTTTGCCCATACTTAATTAAATGAATAATACAAAGCATCTGTGTTGAAAAGACAAAGAATACTGACCAGTAAGCAGAGACTTGAATAGTGATACCTGTGATATTTTCGGTCTTTAAAACAGCTCTTATTATGAATATGATTAATATGAGTGAGCTCATATATAAAGATGGTTAATTTTTTAGGTCAATATTTTGGTGAGGTTCAGGTCATATTTAGTTCAGCTTTTTCATTTTGATTAAAACAATGAGAAAGACAAATGAAAAGTAAAGAGAAAATGAGCACTGGGAGCTAAGGTCGACAGACCCCTGGATATTCTTAAGAGCTGTGATGAAAACTGTGTGTGACAGGGCTTGCAACTGCCACATGACTCAGGAGACACTTTAAAAGCACAGACAAAGATGGAGAAACGGTCACACTGGGGTCCAAGTGCGCAACAACAGTCATTAAAATGGCATTTACTGACAGATGCTTAGTGTACTCATTTCTTAGTTATTGAAAATTACAGCTTACTTTGATTTATATAGTAACCACTACTACAATTGGTGGTTGCAAGGCAGATGTTTTGTTAAGAAGGCCTAAATGATTTTTTGTCTTATGCTGTTCAAAATTGCTCATTAAAAACATTTTGAAGCACGCCACTTATTAAACAGTGGTGTAGGTACTGGCCAGGCCTTATCATATACATGTCAGCCAGAACTGTTGCTTTATTTAGAGTCCTAATTAGGATGTCTAAACAGGCACGCCAACACACAGAGCCTTGAACCTATGTGTACATTACATTACTTTAGCCTAGCCAATCTTCAGGAGTCACCATATTTTTGCAAAGCTCAATAAAGCTTAGTCTCGACCACCCACCCACACAGCTGTGTCCTCCTTCACACTTGTGTAGCACAATGGACTCAGGAGGATAATTGAGAGGTGCTGAATAAACTATATCATGCTCAAACATATAGTACATGCCTTTGGGGTTTTGCACAAAAGACACTCTGTGACCTTCGTGCCCTTGGCATCTATTAGGCTGCTTTTAACAAGGCTGTCTGTGGAGAAGACGGCCACTTTAACTAAAAAGAGAATGCAAATGGGCTGTCTACATGGCTTTAAAAGACTTTGAGCCACAGTAACAGCATTTTTGCTTTTCTCAGCCATTTGACCATAGACTGTAAAAGAAGTCATATGACCCTGACAGCTGCTAGGAACAGGAACCCAGTGCAGAACAGTGTACACAGTTATGCTTAATAATCAGACATGAAAGAATTTAAACTCAGCCTACTATTAAAAGATCCCTCAACAGGAAGAGAGGCAGGGCAGGGAGTGAGATTATTAAAGAAAAAGCCAGCAGAAAGAGCAGTGGACTTCCTATTACTTCGTCTCATGATAGTGGCTGTTCTCAAAAGTCCTTTCTTTATATTATTATGTTTTATAGCTGCTGGTGAAGTGCCTATACCTGAATGTTTAACAGCTGCCAGCTCTTTGTAGCCCTGGGCCTAGTTGCACTCCCTCTTAAAAAGGGGGACTTTTGCGAAATGCATCTTTATTATGTTTCCTTGTTTATTAATTACATATTTGTGTATCTCCATGTGGCTTTAGCTGCTGGCATGCTAAGATGTCCTGTAGTGCTCTGAACTATAGATGAGAGGAAAAGAGTGAGGTAATTTTTTTATGAGAGTAGAAGAATGTGAAAGATTTACTCATGCTGTCACTCCACTGTCACTGCAAGTTCATCTTTTTGCCCAGGGCCTGCTGAGAGGAAGATTGGTTAAATGGAAGCAGATTGCGAGTTAAAGTAATCAGTTTTTACATAAATGGATGCAAAAACGTGTGGGCGTGTTGATTACAGAGCCTGTCATATCGAGTTTTCGGTGTTATTTTGGCGGACACGACCCTTCGACGGAGCTGCCACCGAGGGGAGTGGGATGTGCTGACGGAGGAAACGTCTTGATTAGGCAAAGTAAAAAAATGCAAGGGAAGCTGCTGAGATAGAGATCGTTTGACTTGATAGAAAAGTACAGCAAAATCAAACAAAGACGCAAAGAGTGTGCACTGAAGGCCCAACTGTTTAAGTCATTTCAAAGCACTAACGTAAACATGTAATTGGTCCCAGCATTTCCACTGCATGTCTGTGAATCCATGTGTTTAGGGTCTGCTTATTCGGGACCCTACACATTGATGGACAAACGGCATACAGAGTGGCCACAGATTCCTACAGGATAGTAATTTATTATGCCCTGTTAAGTTATGGTGCTGCTGCTGCTGGGTAAGTAATTAAAAATGGCGCATTGCATGGCCTATTGCACATCTAAATGTAAATGGGGGCATTTACATTTATATAGAAAAATGGGAACCAATAAGAACCAAAAAGATCACAAATACATTATAATAAAGTGTTGTAGGGTACCTTTTTAGTGATAAATAATCTAGGTGTGGAAAAATGATTTATTTGTGCAACCTAATTTAGAAAAAAACAGTTTGGACTAAAATGTAGAAAATTGGCAGATTTGTATTTTTAATTTTTTTATTCCTCTGACCCCAGAACAGTTCTTGATTTTGCCTGAGCCCATCATGTTTACTTCTTGGCATGATACACACAGCTTTAGCTTCAACTTCAACTTCAACTTCTCACAATGTAACTTAAAGTGTTTCTGAGTCTATACAAGGATTTCCAGTGCTGACTCTTGTCATCTTACTGACCTGTTGCTAACAAACTCCTCCTAAAGCTTTTTTTTTTTTAAATTAGTAAAGCTTTCTTTTCCAGCCTTTTGTTTCCTCGTCTCAGCTTCTTTGAGATTTGTCACTGCCATCGAATAATTTTTCATGATATGGTATTAAGACCTAATATGCTCTATGTGAATCAAGTATAATTTTAGAGATTTGCAGTTTGTTAATTTTTTTGTTTGTTTGTTTTTTTCTCTTTTTTGAGGGGGATATTTGTATTTTCCAATGATCTTATGCATCCGACTGTAGTTTTTACTCAAGGTGATACTGAGATTTGACATCCTGTTTCTTAAAGGAATGTTAAAGTCTATGGCACAAAGCTGGTCTGATTAGATAATATAAAAATTTACCCTCTGAAGCCCACTCCAGCAGTACCTCCTCCCTAAGATCGCCTCCCCAATCCTCCCCGCCCACAGTGTAATAATATATTTGACTTTACTGGACATCCCCGGGAGGAATTCCACATGTTTGGTGAACCAGAGTCTCTCCAGTGCGATTTCAGATGCAGTGGACAGCGGTCATTAATCACTACGCCGTGGCGGAGTTAGTGTGCGCTCATATGTTTGTGTGTGTGTTTTGGAAGTCGCTCTGTTTTTCTTTTCATTCACAGTCATCGGCAAACAAATCCTATCTGTTCAGGAGGAAGTGATATTAGGATTGCCAGCAGCGTGTAGGGATTGTGGGGACTGTGTTGTTGTTCTTCCTCTCTCGGTTAGTTATTTCCATGTCCTCAGATACAGTCATATGCAAAATTTGGGCACCCTTCTGAGTTTGTATAATAATTTACTCTATCTTCACGAAAAAATATCACAAAGGTATGTCATTCATTTTTAGTGTCATCTGAGTTCTAGGGTGTTTTTCAAACAACAATTTTTAGTGAAGCAGTATTTTGGTGTATGAAATTAAATTAAATATGAGATAAGGCCTGTGCAAAAGTTTGGGCACCCTTATAACTTAGCTGATTTGAATGCATGTAACTTTTCAAAATAGATTACTTGCAACACAAAACTTGTTAGATTAGTTAGTCAAGCCTTGAACTTCATAGACAGGTGCATTCAATAATGAGAAAAGGTATTTAAGGTGGTGGCAGGCCAAGAAAAAAAACAGAGAAATATGGGATGGTGAGAATGGTTAAAGACAACCCACAGATCATCTCCAAAGGCATACAAGATCATCCATCTGCAGATGGTGTTACTGTACATTTTTGACATGGTCAAAAATTCAGTGCACTTTGCACAAAGAACAGCTGTATGGGAGGGTGATGTCACAACAGAGTTGCTTGAGGTAGGCAAAAGCTCATTTAGACAAGCCAGATTCATTTTGGAATAATGTGGTGTGGACTGACATAGAGTAAATTATTATGCAAACTCAGAGGGGTGCCCAAACTTTTGGATATGACTGTATGTACTCTGGCATGCCATTTTTCTTAGGACATTAAGCTTCAGTAAGATTTTCTTTTTTTGCCAAGCTTTGCAGAAAATCATAAGATTCTATTCATCTGCTAGTGCTTTAAATTGTTAGGGTCACATTGTAATGCTAGTAGTTTGAGAGATTTGTCAAGAAGAGGCTTTTACAAGGAGCACTAGTTCAAAAATCTGTCTCAGTTCTCCAGACAGTCTATTAAATTTGTGTAAGATGAAACTAATATGACACAGAACATGGCAGTGTGTCCAAAGTCTGGCCTTAGTTTTTGCCCAAATACTAGTCTAAACTCAAGCCGGCTTTGCTTTTAATTCTTGACATATCTAACTTTTTAGCCAGTTGTACAATCAGGGTCTTTCCTGAAATGTTGTATGTGTTCCTCAGTTCTGGCCAACAAGGCTACTAGCTTGTGATCATGATTCCAAGTGGCAGCAGTGTCCTGTGAATTGTCGGCTTTTGAGGAAGTGCTTTCTGCTGCAGTGTCTCGTTGCTTCAGGCACCTATGGGTCATCGTAAGAAAGGATAAGGAGACCCATATCTACTCTCACCCAGGATTAAAGGAAGACTGTGACCGGAGGGGGGGGGGGGGGCAAACACACAGGAAGGATGTATGTCGGATGTACAGTTCCACCACTACACACATTCACAAACACACACGTTCAAAGGATCCAACACATGTCTGTGAACTCGGCCTAGTCCGCCCCTGAGTGCATCTGTTGCTTCTGGCAGTGCCGTCATGTAATAACAGAAGCATGCGGCTTAGAGGATTGGTCATACTTCGGTCACACACCATTTAGCTTGTTCCACTTGCATTTTTAGAGATGTGTTTGTGTTTAACCGTGTGTGTTGAAAGAAATGGAGCAACATTGCTTTGATTTTTTTTTCCTTCAATATACTCTAAATTTTGCACTTGTTGCACAGTGACTTTTTAGAGTTTAGACTCAGATTTTAGGAGGGAAACAATACTTGCATTAGGTTAATCTTTGCATTTTATATGTCATTTTTACCTTCCACAGAAAGTTAGATGGATGTGGGGGGAAGGGTGGGGGGGGGGCTATCCAGGACTATCCTGGACTATCCTTCCCTAAGAATTCCTCCTCCTGGATTTTCCCTTCATGCCAACACAAAGCTCTTTGTTCCTTCTCTTGAGGTTAATGAACACTTTGTTTCAATGCCTTGGTTCCTGTTTGATATTTTAGTTTAACAAGATATATAGGCGGCTTCTGGGTGGGTCATGAAGCTACCCTACTTTCTGTAAACGCTGCTGGCTACAAGAGTGGACAACCTTTACTGTATAATGTATTTATGAACTATTGCAGAGCTTTAGACCAACAGCAGCCCAAACCTGTTAAAGTAAAATTAACAATCAGTTACACCTTCTAATCCCTCCACACTTTATTTGAAATTTCACATGAAGAAATTTCATGTTATAGTATATTGCTATAATCGTGGTGCAGACTAGAAAATGTTTATTTCTGCTTGCTTGCTTGTGTATGTTATGTCCCACATTACATTGGTATCACAAAATATAATCAATCAATCATTTTGCCGTCTCTTACAGATTCCCATTGTACCCAAGGGGGGAGAGATTTCATTTTGAATATGGCGTCTACTTGCTGAACAAGAACATTGCTCAGGTAATAAATCAGCATGTGTCAAATATATTTTAGAGCCCTTTAAAACATGCATGTGTCTTTTTGACCATGAAAAAGATGTGACTAAAGGAAGCAAGAATCGTTTGTCAGTCAGAGCCTACAAATCCTAGCTGATAGGAGAAAAAATTGTGTCACTCTTGGCACTCAGTACTTAGAGGCAGATTCTCCTTCACTTTCCATCGCTCACACCTTAGGGGAGGTTTGAACTGCTGACCTATCCGTGCTTATTAAAGTACACCTAATGTGTTGACCTGGGTGACTCCCTCCATTCATCCCGAAGACATTTAGCTTCAACTTTTAACAATTTGCATTCCATTCCCTGTTTTCTCTTCATCCAGAAGGGAAAGCAGGGCCTCTTCTTTTCTGGATAAGTGTTGGCAATTAGCACGAGCAGGTGGCTGACTTCAGTTCACTGCTTTTGGGAGGTTTTACTTTTAATACTAGACTGCATGCTGTTTGCTAATAGTAAGTCTGACAGCTTCTCATGGAAGTCCAGGAACAATAAAATAATAATTTACAGCTATTAGGATTTATATACAAAAATGCTAATGTCCAATAAATATTCAGTAAACATGTGCTAATAGCATGTATAGCAACACCTTTTACAGATACTGTACTGTATATGTAAGAACGATATATCCCAGTGCCCGGCAACAGGAAATGTGTTTCTTCTATTGAACATTTGGTAAGCATCACGCGGTGAATTCATATGCCTACCTATAAACTTACATAATCCCCACCCATTGTCATTTTATCAAAGGCTCACATTATGATCTAAGCCTTCTGAGATTTCTATTTCATAGTCTGAACCACATGCTATCAGAGGTTCTGCACTCTGCAGACACTCCACTGAAAGTTTAATTTGACCTCAGATAGAAGACAGATGCAAGTGCCACAAAGAGAAAAGCAACTTAAACTTCTCAACTACAAATTAATATACTGTAGGGTAAAGAGTTTTTGCAGTTTGGTATCAAATTAATGCAGCAATAGACAGGATGTATGTATAACATTATATTACAAAGTGTATTACAATGTGTGTATTTGAATGTGGTGCATCAAAGAATGGAGGCCGGTGTGTGATTAAAATGAGATCCAGACAGTGAGAGTCAGCAGGATGTTTTCACCTGGGTCTATCAAAGCACTTGAGAAAGCTCTAAACCACAAGTTGAAAACCAGCTGTAAAGCATCAGCTAAACCACAGGTGGGCACATGTTTGTGGACAATGATAACTTAGTAAGAACAATTTGAGGACTGATAAATTACTCAGTAGATAACGTACAACTTATTATTGCAGATTTATATAAAGCATTTGGAGAAAATGTTGCCTGCCAGTGTGGATGCACCCAAAGTACAAAGATTTGAACTGCAGTAGACCTTTGCATAGCTTCCAATGCAAGGTCATCTACAAAAGACATTATTTTCTCTAAAGCCAAGTTGCTCATCTTTTTGGTGTTCTTTTAAGGTTGAAATCTTAGCTTGTATTCAAAGCCTTGTCTTATACATCCCATGTGTGGCTAAATCCATCCATGTTAAGGATGAGTTATCAGGTTGACTTGAAAACACCATAACAGTACAACAGGAATAGTCCATTTCCATATGATTGTGATAATGGAGCATTGTTTGAAGAACTGCAAAAGTGGTAAACATGTCACAGTCAATAAAAAGGAACCCACCACAAACTGAGCTTCCTCAACCTTGTTTGGTGATTCCTGCACACCGCACTATATTGTGTACTCCTGCGTGGCTGATTGTTGCTTTTCTTAAATTTCACATCACACATGCTTGCATTTTGAGGATAAAAAGGGGGGAAGTACAAAAGCAACAGAGCTTTTTCATCTTCCTTGTTAATGTCTAGTAAATCTCAGTAACATTTGTCTCATTTTATTGGCAAAGGTGGTTCTCTCTATAATAAGATTCTTTTTGTTATTTGACAGTAAATCATCGCTTTATTGACCTGTGCCTTCTAGGGGGACTTTGATGAGTTGTATTTGTTTTCAAGCTGACCATTCTTATGTTTGTGGTTTTTCTTTTGTCTTCTCGAACCAGGCTTGTTATGTGCTCATAGCAGTGCTAGTCTGGTCTTTGCTGGTGTGATAGAAAGCAGAGATCTAGTTTCACAGCTGACCTGCCTGACTGTGCTAACAGGAACCTGGGTGGGAGACATTAGCTGTCCATCTTTTATTAAATTGTCCTGCGAGGCTGTGTTTGAAAGTGATACTGGGAAGCTGGCGAGAGATCAGGACCACGGCGGGTTGACTACTTTGATGTGGAGGCGAAAAGTTTGCTTTAATGTGGCCCTTTGTCATGAGGCCAGAGCAGAAATAGGGAGTGTTTGTGAAGCGCTTAAAATGGCAGGTGGTTACACATTACCAAAGTGACACTTAGGCTTTGTAGACTAAATGATGCAAGCAATATCTGGACTTAAAGCCTTTACCCAGTTTTGTTCCCTTTAGATCTGTTATAAGTCTCTTAGAGGAAGACTTATTACAAATGTAATAATACTATAACAAAAATAACATAACTTGCATAAATTTATTAGAGAGGCTTCCTTTCATTAGATGTGGCATGGTTTGCATATTACATAGGTCATATATTGGCAGATATTTTATAGTCCATCCACAGGGGGGCATAAACACTTCACCTGCATCATATCGTTCTGAAAGACAAACTGTCTGTGTTAGTCTGGCTGACACCTAGGGAAAAGCATATTGCATATTAATCTGGAGGATTGCCATGCGTTGTGTTTGCACACTCCCTGTGTTAGCCCATGACTATGTTGTTGTAAAAGAAGCATGTGGGGCTGATTAAATGACAACTGATTCTACAGAAAACCTTTTTCAGGCAAAGGGTACAACAATTAGCTCTCAGCCACAGAACTGGGTGTATCATATTTAGTGGGCCTCAGGCACAGGAAACTCAGTATTGGGAATTAATGGACACAAATCTGTTTTGGCCCGGCCAGGTCAGCTCTGGGTTCACTTTTGTTTGACTGTGTTGCCTCAGTGTTGGCTTTAGTGTCCCACCTTCCAAATCCCTCAGCCATTTCCCAGTGATGTGCAGGCACAGTGCCACAGTGGTGGTCTGCTGCAGACGTCAGAGAGCATGCTGCCATGCAGACTAGTGACTGTGGCTCTATAAAACACAGCTATGATTCACTGGGGAACCTTCTATGTTTAGTGGTATTTGAAGTTGGCAATAAGTGGAACAGGAGCTCGTCGGCTGGAGGGAGTGAAAGGTGAAAAAGAGTTTAGATTCTTGCTTCTGAGCCTTTGTACAAAGCAGTTTAGAGAGATACAACCTTCTTAGCATAGGTGTTTTATTGGACATTAGTTTTTATGATTGTGCTTTGATACAAAACATATGCATAGACTTGCAAAAAGGGAACATTTTCAACTTCTCCAGCCTAACCTCTGACTGACTAGTCAGGACTGTTAAACATTCCCAGTGAAAACTATCTCCAGCTATGACCTTATTTCCTTTATTCCTGAAGGCGGGTGTTGCAGTTGATAAAGCACTTTATACTTGATTCTTCACTGACCTTATTCTGAAACAATGAGCGTAAACTACTGGCAGAGTGTTTCCATATTGTGCGCAGAGCTTTTTGGGTGACAGAAATATATTGTCCATTAAAATAAACTAGTTTGTGCGAATAGGGTTCTTTTTTAAAATTAGATCATGTCATTTTTCCTGACCAGTATTTTTTTAACCCTCATTTTGTACCCCTATTTATGCTGAGGAAAAAAATGTAGCTATTTCTTCTCGATGTATTTGGTTTTAGCAGTCTATTCTCTGAAAATTTTATCCAAATAAGGAGTGTGGTCTGTAAGTCATTTTTTGCTGCCCCTTACAGAATCTCGTCCTGAACAACTGCAGTCATTCTTCTGTCCAAGTGCCTCTGAGTAAACCCTGTCTCTACAAACAGACTGCTCAGTGTTCAGAAATTGTAATGTGGCTCACTGTACACTGTTTGTTTACCTGAACTCTGGACCACGGCTCCCCAACTCTGCCACCATCTCTGCCCTAAGACAGACGAGGCCTGGAAGTAATCACCCTCCTCTACAGCTTGCTGCCACTCATTGTCTTCATCCTACCATAACAACCACATCCGTTTTCCATTTACAGGGATTTACATGATAAAATATGTAATGGGCAAGACAGGCACCAAATCACAAAATGTACCACACTTTCACCCTTCACAGGAAAGAGGAAGAAATAAATGAGACTTAAGTGAACATTGGTTTTGGGCTAAGTCATAAATATATCTGTCCTTGGTTTGTCCCTGTACCGTTAAGATGAGTATTTAATTTAACAGTGGGCTGTGTCTTCACCAGTCTGAAATTGTATGAAGGAGTGAGGAGCTCAGCCTCCACCTAAGTCTCAAACAAAAGCTTATTAAAGTAAGTGAACATGAAGCTAGGAGAATATTTTATGGTACACACAATCTTTCAGGTCGCTTGTTTAGATATCTAGTAATAATTCCTCTAATTTTTTTTGCTTTGGGCACAGGATTACTGGAAACGTGGTCTGCAACAATTGTTGCGGGTTGGAACACCTGTCTGTAGCTCCCATATTAAAGTATAGGGCCATGTATTGTTTTATATTATATTATATTATATTATATCCAGCCTGTAATTATGCATATTTTATTTCAAGCCATTGAAACTATATGTTGACATTTTTTAATGCAAATGTGTCAACAGGTACAAACTGAGCTTTCCTCAGCTCTAAACTCTTCCTCCAGTCTATAGACTACAGCTGTGTAGAATAAATACAGTCATCACAGTTTATCATCATCATTTTATTTATGGAAGTCAGTACGATTTTATGAAAAATGGTGTATATACATGGCCCAATGGTGCTATTGTTACAGAAATACACTTTATAATTTTAATTGCTTAAAATAATAACTTTACACCTTTTTAGGACAACTAAAGCCTGTAATATATTATGTGGCATAATATTGAGGAAACATCTGACTAAATACCTTAAAAGTGTCAATATTCAACATTGGCCATGTTATTCCACTGGCCGAGCATAAAACTCAGCTTTTCACCTACTTTTTCATTGAAATTGTTAAAAATAACTGATTGTTTCGTGAGCACTGATAACATATGATTTTAGTATTGTTATGGCTGAAAAAAATTTGGAATTAAACAGATTAAATGCTCAAGAAAGGTCTGTAATGTACCAAGAAAGAAATTATTTTTGGTAATAATTAAAAACTACCATTATGACATAGAATTACCATGTCACAACTATTACAGCTCAATGAATAGAGCATTTACACCTGATTTGGAAGATCACAGGTTTCGGTACTGTATCCATATACCCAAACTACCATTGCAACATACATAGGTCTGTGCTCTTCCACTGTCTCTAGTTTAAGTAAAAGCTTGATCTATGACCGGGTAAAAGCAGTTATATGACCTGAACCGATGATAACATTCTTGCTTGTCTCTGCTCACTTATCACAATAATCTCACTGCCTTGCATTGGTCAATGAAATATGAAATAAATAAAAATATATATATATATATACATTTCATATATATGTATTTCATATTTCATATATATATATATATATATATATATATATGTCTGCTATCAGGATATACTGTAGTTTTAATCTCCACCATGGAGGTTAAGTTTTCACTTGTGTTGGTTGGTTTGTTTGTTAGTCTGTTACATTTACAAGAGACGTTTGTCAGTAATGGGTCAATTAAAAAGATACATTTTTGGAACATTGTCTGAAGACGTTTTGCATTTTTGCTTGCATGCTTTATCTGTACTGTGTTTAGAAGTAAAAACTGCTACTCAAACATCAAATTTAGATAAGAGTATAAGGAAACTGCCTGTTGGAAAGTAACACCCAGCGGTTAGTTCGTCCTGTGGTTCTTGTACAAGCTATCTATTAACCAAAGCCAGACCTTTACATGCACCTCTTGTTCGGCCATGAGTTTACTTAGCCACACTGTGTGGCCTCTGTTTTCCATCACAGCGTTTTGTTGTTGGATACTGTATTTTTGAGATGTGTATTTTGATAAACACATTTTTATTAGCTGCTTTATCTGAAATGTTGCTTGGGTATTGGTTTGTTGGGCTGGGCTACCCACAACCTAGGTCTGTTTTTGATACCAGGTCTAATGTATACTCCAGAGCTCACTAATGCACAGAGAAGCAGTGTTGTAGCTTGTGGAAAGGAAGCTTCCAGTTGCTGTCAGCCAGAAGTTGCGATTTATAAGCAGGCCTCATACTGTTGTAAGTTTAAGTCACTGTTGTGTGGCTTCCAGTTTTGGGCGTGTTTAAGTAGCAATGTCGATTTCTGAGCTCCAGGCTTTTATGGGCATTCCTTTGGACAGCCACCTATGACTTTATGAAACACTTAAATTCGTCTAATTGAATTTCCACATTTTGCGGTTGGTAGCTTCAGGTTTGTCCATCACCACAAAGAGGCACCAGAGGAGAAAGCACTCAAAAAGTGTACAAGTCAATGATAGTACTTGGTCTGTGTGTGTTGGGAGAAAATGTATATGGGAAACAATTCCATTTTTATAGCTTAAATAAACCTAGACTATTGTTCACTGTCTAAAGGAAGTCCAGGGGTGATGCTATGTTCTTAGGGTAAAATGGCTATGCTAACTATTATGTTGTACACAAAAAATGGAAAGTTGCCTTTTACTCATTTTGAGTACAGATTTTGAGCATTTCTTTCTCCTCTGGTTTTATGTAATTATATTTGACAGTATCTGTGACAGGTGAACAATGTATTAAATCATGTTTAGATGTTAGATCTTGGCTTTTATTCTGGTTGCATGGAAAGTATTGCTGCTCTGCTCCATCATTTGTTTAATACCATGTGCAGTCTCCAGCTCCTTAGAATTCAGGTTTGGTGTCTACTTTATATCAGTTTTATTTTCCTTTAGACTATACATCTAAAGGTTTTTGGACTTAAATAATTTTAAAATCTTTGATAAGTTATATTTGTAAATACGTTTTTTGTGTTTTTGGCAGGCCGACTTTAGTTCATGGCCCCCTTTGTCATATGAATTAAACAGTGCACTGACCCTTTGTATTTTATGTTAGCGAGTTTATAAAATTGTTTTCCTTGTTAATTCATCGAAAGCTTTTATTGGGTTGTTTGGATCTAGAGCCATTGAATCACTTGCACAGGCCTTTATTGCTGCTCATTGACATTAAACAGCTCTTAGTATAAAACAATGCTGGCCCCATCTGGTCAGTAAAATATCTGATAGTTCCTTGATTCAGCACATGTGGTTTCTATTACGGCTCCTTCCACTGCAGCCAATCGGCAGCTTTTAATCTGGATTGACATAGCAGCTTTGCACCAATGAGTTTTTTTAGTGGCATTTATCATTGAGGAAGAATAAATTCCTCTTTTTCTTAATTTGCTTTAGTTAAATGTGCAGTGTTAGCTTTCTATCTTGCATGTCAGTCAGTATAACACTCCTCTCTATCACCTCATTAGACTGGTGTGTCTGTATAAGCCCTAATGTCAGGCTGTATTACTCCGTCAGCCCATGAGCTTGTGGGTGGGGTGGCCTCACTGTCATGTCCTCATCCACTCTGCCATCCGGCACAACTTTGTCTTTATTAATGAAGCGTTTGTGATGAGTTCAGGTTGTATAATCCTTTAACAGTTATAGGAGAAAGAAATGGGTTAGTGGCTCATGAAAGCAGCTGTTAAATAAACACCAACTTCAATTAAAAGGGAAGCTGTGGTGTTGGCGGCCCTTTTTTCTTTCCTTTAAATTGTAATAGCTTTTTAAATGAAAATTAAGCCTTTTCCACCAAACTAGCAAGAAAAGTATAGCAGTTGAAGGGTGAGAGCAAATAGGCCATAAGTGATATTTATACTCTGCAAATTCAAATCTAATGTTTAAATAAAAGGAAAGCACAGACCTCTGCCAAGGCATTACAGTTCACCTGAGGATCCAGACCACGATCCTGCTCTAAACCATAAACTAATAATTCATTAATGGTGCATACAGGCCTTTCCTGAAGATGTCATTCAAAAATGCCCATAACTTTTGGAGTTATGTTGCTAACAGACAAACTAATCAGTTTCTTGGTGGAGGTAATAAAGTAAATCTGCAGTTATTGATCAAAAAAAAAAAAGCCTTAAGTTTAGGTAAAGTCATTGCCAAAAGAGTGTAATATATAATTGTTATACTCTTGGAACTGCCGCAAAATGTTACAGACAAAAACATGTGTGGTAGTTTTCCCTAATTACAAACAGTACAAAAAACTTGTCATTTGGGGTAAACCTCCTTCACAAAGTCCTGGGGCACCTCAGTAGCTCACCTGGTAGAGTGCGTATCGCATACCGGAATGGCCCAGGTGGAATTCCCATCTTGGACATTCCCATCTTAGTCCTCTGTCTGTCTCCCCAAATTCTCATCTGACTCATCTGTCTCTATCATATAGAAAAAAGGCAAAAAAGAAATATTATTACATTTAATATATCTAGCAACTCTTTTGCTCCTTTTGTAAAGTTGGTGAAATGTCACTTAACACCCTACTTCTGGTTCCAAGCCCTTGATATACAAAATACACATTTTCCAAGGATACATAAAACTATTACTACCATTCCATCTATTTTGAACATACATCATAATACTATGCTACTAGGAGTATGTCATAACTGCCTATGTTCAGACATGCCTATAAATTGAAAGTGTGCACTATTTATGATAATGGATAATTTGGCTGACATAAAACTCTGGGTGTATGCTGCAGATGATGCATAAAGGCGAGTTTCTTTACCATGAAACATATAATGTATTTAGACTTTTGTTTCACATCCCAGTAGTTTTGTTTATTGTTGTGCTTCAGTTGCCACTCACCCATGATGACGCCATGTGGACATCCCTAAAGTTTTAGTGCTCAAATTATTGCCAATTCTGTTTATGTCCCCATGGAAACAAACTCTTTTAGCCTACAATGTGTCTCGGCCAAGTTGTCGGGTTGCTTTTTATAGCAATTAGGATGCTGTCCGCAGAAACTGCACCCTGCCTCCTGTAGCCAACTGCAAATATAAACACAAGTGCACATGTTGTAATTAGGTTTTGTCAGCGCACGTGTATAGATTTTATGTGTTTGGAGAGCTTACAGGCACAATGAAGCAGTTGGAGCACCTCAGGAGGGTTTTCTGGGAGAGGAGGGCAATCCGTGAAGCTCACCTGTCAGCAGCCCTGTCATAGTTTATCTTCTTCACCTCTGTTGACATGAAAGTGTGCTTTCTCTACCCGATGTTCGGAAAGTCCTCACCATCTGCACCATCAGTGCTCCACAGACCTGAGTTTAGACCTCCAGGTACATGAGGCCAATGCGTAATAATTAGAATCAATTGTGTAAGACTGCTTTGAATAGCTACTTTTTTGCAGGCCCGGTGTTACTTTAAATTTGACCGTGGCCCACTTCCAGCTCATTAAAGACTTAAGAACCACAAGCACAGCCTTGCGCTCTTTCCCTTGCACCAAATTAATGGAACATTCTGCATAGTTGGCCACCAAAAGTGTGGGAGGAAAAAACTTGACCACACAATAGCTATTTGTTTCTTCTTCACATTTCTGTCTCTGCTTTGATTTTAGTCCTTATCCGATTTAGAACCCTGAGAATTAGGTTGCATTTTTGGAAAAGCCACGAAGCCTGATATCTATTTATTCATGTTGTAAGAATTATTATTATTATTATTATTTTATTATTTTGAGAAAGAGTGAAATATATACAAAACCGCTCTTTGAATGTACTTATTTAGGAAAACATTAATGGGGGATGTTTTCTATTGACTTTGCAGACATAGCCATGCCACTGAAAATGCCAAATGGATGTTAGTGGTATTAAAATATTTGAGAGTAATTTTCATCTGTCAGCACAGGCTGCCAGGGCTGATTGGCGAGCAGCAAATATAATTGTATCAATGAATTTTTAGCATCAACTTGCAGGTTGGTCTTGGGACTGTGCCAAGTTTATAGACACTATGGTTTAGAAGATCTAATAATCATTAACCCATCTGAGTCATTATTTTTACAAACAATACAATTTATTATGGTTCTAGGAAAACCGGCGTTGCACCTGCTGAATATGTCCTAACGTTCTCAATTTTTTTACCAACAAAATGAAAGACACTCGAAGAATATTTTCACAATTTTAGTGTGTTTTGACTCTTGAACACAGCAGCCCAAAAAGGTTTAAACATCCTTAACACTATGCAGGGTCACAGTTGAACAAACCCAGATGACCAGAGAATGCTTCAGGCCTTCCAAAGTAAACCGGACACGGGCCTATACTCTTCCCATACCGTGGCAGCTCTTAATTTGATACGTGGAGCTAACAGCAAAGAAAGCCAGGTATTTTTTTGTATATTCCACAGTCATGCTGTTTTTGAATTTTTTTATTCCCAGCCCTGAAATAATTTCATGCACTACTACCAAATATGCACAATATAGAAATTGGTTATGCTTAGACTTTGTGACTCAACATTTGCAACAATGAGTTTGCGTTTTGTCAGCGGCAGAAGTGCTCAAAATATTTAGTCTAAAAATAGTGCAACATTAAAGATGGAAATAAACGTAGTCATCTAAATTCATACTTGAGCAGGTTTTAAGTTTTATATCTAAAGTTTACTTTAAAGTTTAAAGTACAGTTTCATTTTGTTTTAAATGTGATTTTTGTAACTGTACTGCACCACAAAATCTATTTCTACTGCTACTTTAGGTGGCTGATCAACTTACCAAGTTCCCTAAGAGTGAAACTGGAATGTCTACATCTGCAATATGTGATGTTTTTTAAAAAGTACTTTCTGAGTACACACTTAGTTACTAAACGACTTGAAGTATTTTTGGCTGTCATAGCAGAAATAAGCAGTAAAAAGTGGCTTTACCCCCTCCCATGTACTAGGCCGAAGTATGGATAAATGGAGAGGGAAAATCATGTTGTTAAACCTGCCAAAAGCACCAATGCAAATCATTCTCTGAGGCGAAAGGGACTTTATTTCAGTAGAAATAAGTAGTAATAGTAATTGTCGTAGCATTTGCAGCTGTAAGAGCAGTGGCAGTAGTAGTAGTAGAAGTGTAGTAATAGCAGAAGTAGCAGGAGCAGAAGTAGAATACTTCATGTGTTCTTAAAGGAATTTTAAATGCACATTTTAACCACACAATGCATGGTGCACTCTATTTATAAAAACAGTACAGGATATTGTTTCTGATACATTTAACACATCCCTTTAATGTGGAAATACAAAAGACATGATGTTTGCCATTTCAACATTTATCCCCAGCAAACCAGATTCCTCTATAGAGCAGTTAGAGGCAGTATATTTTATCATGTAGAATAGCAGCAGGATCTTTCTGAAAATCACTTTGAACTTTGTGAAATATTGGACGCGCAAGCTTTAATCTTGGGCTTTCTGCTTACTGTTTTGATAGGACATGTAGTTGGCCTGTTAGCTGTACCAGATGCCAGATGTTGTCATTTTACTGTCATCAGTGTTGTGTTATAATGCAGGAAACTTAAAAAGGTTTACATTATCTGCCAGATGTGGACATTTTATCTTTGAGCAATGAAAAGTTATGGGGTCTCAAGATTAAATATTATTTCATTCTTTTGTTTTATGATCGCTGTGTATACCTACTAAAATAGGTAATTCAAATAAGCAGACATAGCCCTCAACAGCCTTAAAAAAAAGGGCTGAAGACTTAGAAGTGGGTACACCAGATGAGAAGGAACACTATTCCAGACTTCTTGGGTGACCCCCTTACCCCAGTAAAACTAATAGTAAATTGCAGTAACACCATACGGAAAATAAAGAGGAAAGGGAAATAATATTCTTATTCACAGAGAGAGGAAGGGGTTTAGTGAGAAATTGTAGCCAGCTTTAACTCTGGATAGTCACCTGCGCACAGATCGTATATTCATCCTCCTCTTGCTCTTATTATTTTCATAGGGGCCTTGTGGAAACACCGCGCATGTATAAAAATGTAGAATACCACAACTTTTTTTTTTTTTTTTTTCTTTTTTTACATATGATAAAATGATTTAATGACTATATAAGGCCATGCTGTTTTAAAAAGCATACTACAACTACCGCAAATTCTAGACTGTAGACCTGGTCCTGCCCCACACCCGTCTCTTCTCATTATATAGATCTTCTGCCCTTCACTATTGGCTGCTCTGACCACAAACGCATGTTGGTTTACCTCAAAAACATGAACCTAATGCTTTGGATTTACTATTATAAAGTCTAAAATGAACATATTCTCTAGGTGTGTATTCAAACAGAAGCTGCCATGTAGGATTGATGATGCCTCTGCTTGCTAATGCTACCAATAGGAAGTGGACCTCAGGGTTCAGACTTCACAAATCAGCTCAACCCGAGTGGGGATTGGGTTTCGTGGTTACAATAGTGTGGCTCCGGTGTATTCGTGGAGAGGGACATTCGCCCTGCGGTACGGGCATTCCTGTCCAATAGGTGTCACTGCAGTTTCCCGGTCTCAGGTGGAGGAATAACTCAAATAAAACTACTGTTACATACTCAAGTAGAAGAAATACTAAACAACACAAAGATATTTTAGGTGTTGAGTGTAAATATTACTTTAGGATTTTTTTTTCTTTTCTTTTTTTTTTGTAATTAAACAGCAAGATTTTTCTACTATAGCTCTTACTGCTACAACAGTTACTGCTGCTGTTACCACTGCTACTACTGCTACAATATCTTATTGCTGTCATTGCTACTATGATGACTACTACTCTGTACCAAGCCTGAAATCAAACCAAAGACTTTCTGTTGTTGGGGTCATTTTGAGATTTTACAAATTTACTACACTTCTCAAGTACGTGTATCTAGCAACTTTTCCACTGCTGCCTGGACTCATTAGCTGTTTGCCTTAAATTGCCTGTGTACTTATCAAATGTCCACGTGAGGCATCTGCTGAAGACTGTAAGCGTAGCAGTGCCCTGGAGCCTCTCTGTGGTGATTGGGGTCAGAGGGGAGTAACACGGGTCTTCTGGCACCGGTGGTCTTCCTAACTGAATTTCCTATTCCTCTCACACAGCTTTTCCCGTAATTATGTAAATCTGTTGACTTGAATTTGGCGGCAATACGATACTCAGTAAAGTGTAACAACAAGTAATGCTACGGAAGAATCTGGTTCGAGTTAAGACTGCTTTTGAATCACGGGCTCATGCGCTGGTCCACACCACACCTGTGTTACATTAGCACAGTGTGGAGGAGACAGGACGGACACAGTGCGGAGGAAGGAGAATGAGCGAAGGTTAGGGATGGTAAATGAAGTGAAGAAAGTCAGGGTATGCAATATTAAAACACTTTTATTACTTGCTTGTTTGAAATGGCAACAGAGAGAGGAAGTACATGGAATATTACATTTCACCTGTGAAGGAAGTGCTTCATTGTACAGAGTGTCTTAAGCAGCCTGCCTGTTCCCATAGCCACGTGAGTGGCTTTGCTTTGGTTCTTAGGACTGAGATGGCTTCTGGTAAAGTCAATAACTTAGTCAAACACCATAATCTTAAACATACTTTTTCAGCATCGCTTATCTGATGGGCAGCCAGTATGGATCTGTTTATGTGAGTGAAATGCCCGAGCATTTTGACAGAAGACAGCAAGTCAAAGGTACACTGAAAACTGGCGTATAGTACATTTCAAAGCATTTTTAAAAGGCATCAAAAATCGGAGACATGGATGGCTTCTGTACTTTTTACCAAAACCACATTTACATTTCTGCGCTTTGCTGGAGAGCTTTGGACAACAGAAGCTGGCTCTAAATGATTAACTTGTGGCTTCTGTTGGGCACACAAGTGGTTCTTTTTAAGTCAATGCTGATGGTTCAGTCAGAATAGGTAGAGTCTATTTACATAGACTCATTAACAGATGCTGCTCTGTTTATGTGATGAATGAGCACATCAGAATAGGAGTAAGTTGTGGAAAAAAATAATGTCTCTCTAACCTACAGACATTTAGAATTTGTAAAGCTGTGTTCAGTCACCTAGGTTTTTTTGCAGGGCATACACATATACTTTTGGAAGCATACACTGACTAACAATCATTCACCCTGACTTTCAGTTATCATGAGCAATTTAAATTCTCCAATTCACCAACCTATACATGCATGTCTTTGGACACTGGGGAAGGCAGAGAGCTCACACTGTCACTTGACCCATCATAATATCAGAAAAAGAGAATTATTTTTCATAGCATGTTTGATACAAAACTGTAACTGTTGTGTGTTTCACAATAAGCAAAAGCATACACATAAACATGCTTATAAAAGTATACATAGATTACTACACATAAAACCAAACAATCAGATGCCATAGACAGACATACATAACTATAAGAGGCCTATTGAATTGTGAGACTGACCAGATACACTATATTGCCAAAAAGTATTTGCTCACCGGCCTTTACACGCATATGGGCTTAAATCCTTATCCATATGGTTTAATATGCTGTTGGACATCCAACCTCAACTCTTCTGGGAAGGCTTTTCCCCAAGGTTTATGGGATTTTTTTTACCATACTTCCAGAAGCTCATTTGTGAGGGCATACACTGATGTTGGACGAGAAGGCCTGGCTCACAGTCTTCGCTCTAATTCATCCCAAAGGTTTTTTTTATCAGGTTGAGGTCGGGACTCTGTGCAGCCCAGTCAAGTTCTTCCACACCAGTTACTCATCCATGTCTTTATTGACTTTTTCACAAAGTTTTCTACAAAGCTGCATGCCTAGGTGCTTGATTTTATACTGTGGCCATGGCAGTGATTGGAATACCTGAATTCCTTTGGGTGGGTGAGCAAATACTTTTGGCAATATAGTGTATGTTTTAAGTTTACTTTTAAATGAGTTTAGTGCCACATTTAGTAGGAGTCAGTCAGTAGGAAGTGTTTTCCACTTAAGAGCGGAGCACAATGAGCGAAAGCTGCTTCACCTACTTTTAACTTTGCAGGGAATGATGAGCAAGTTGCTGTCTGATGATGATAATGATTAGAGGCACTGGCTTAAAAAGTTTATGTAAAAGTAGGGTTTTTTGGGCTACACATTTAGAAAATAGGTATAGAGTTTAGTTTTATTTACTGAAAAATATTGAAGGGTTTCAGATGACATCACAACTTCTATAGGCCTGTAGTATTTAATTGAGATGGGGGCAGGCAAAATGTTTATTATTAATATGCTGATTTTTGGGTGTGGTAGGGTACATACAGCGAGATTGTGGACCTTGTCACTAAAATAAATGATTAGGTTCAACATGTGAATTTTCTTTTTAGATATTTAGGGTTAGATATTATGAAAATAGCATATAACTTATACAGTAACACTGGCCCCTGCTCCCCATCTGAGATTGTGACATCATCACATTCTAGAAACTGAAAAAAAAACAATTGTAAAAATGTTAAAAATGTGCTTGAATGAATAGAAGAATATTTAATTTATAGTTACACTGAGACATTTTTAATTGATTTACTTGCTGACATTCACCCTGAGCCTGTCTCCTCACACTTTTGTGTGGAATATGTGGGAAGATATTGTCTGCTGTAAACAAATGCGTTCACTGTTTATGTATCCTGATTTTGTGTTAAGCTGAGAGACCAGATGATGATGATCACGATGAAGAACATGAAGCGCATCCAGGGCCAAAAACTGCTCCGACTTTTAGGAAATGGAATTTCTGTTGTCAATGAATTATGTAATTCTAGGCAGACTCAAACACATCTCAGCTTCGTTTTGTATATTTATTGGGACGCATGACTTTTCCCGTGATTAATCAAATAGAATTTCATATCCCCTGCTTTACCACATGATTGTACAATATTTAACCTACAAGAAAACCAGTGACTAGTTTTACACGAGTGTTAGATACTAAAAATCATGACGATCTATAATTATGTATATTTGAGTTCATCTCTGTACTGTACTATGTTATTGTCTTTCTTGATCAAACATTTAACTCCACTTGCCCGTGTTTTAGCTCACTGAGTTTTGTTCAAATTTGTCACTTCCATGGCAAAGTTTTCAGTGTTTGTCTTTTTAAATAATGTTTGTCCAACTTTGTTCTGATATTTGTAGAACAACTGCTTGTATGGAGCCATGGGCCAAGTATATTGCGGCTTTTTCTTGTCCAAGTAAAAGATAGCTTTTGGACAGAGTTAGCCATACTTTATTTAGTTAATTGTTCCAAAGCTTGGTTATGATTTCCAGTGTAAGGTTGATACATTTTCAGGATTGCAGATCATTACATCATAGACATTATTAATATGACAAACTTGTGTGCCGGGTACATGACCTTGCGGTGGACTGGTGTTAGCATGAAGCATGTGATGAAACCCACATGATGGAGTTGTTTTTGGTAAAATGTCCTGTTTGTGACAAAACAAAGAAACTACAGTTAACGTGAGAAGATAATGAGCAGTTATTTTTTCATTTTTAAAGTGTGACTCTGTTCTGGTCTGTTTTGTTGTGTTATAGATATAATTATTGTGCAATAAACAAGAAAGTCATGCATTCAGTTTGAATTTGCACTTTGGCTAGAAAAGATAATACTTTAAGTATGTTGGATGAGCTAAACTGTATATAGAGCGCCATAACAGAAAATCAGAGAAGATGCCAGTGCATGTAAATATAATGTTCAAACGTGTGCACTATATCACTCTAGAGAAATGTTTATTTTGCAACATTGCAACCAGTTTTTGAATTATTGACAACAACGGCTCCGCTAGCTAACAAACAGTGATGTCCATCAAAAGAACACAAACTTCCATTCAGCTTACAGAGTTATAAACATACATTTAAAATGCTGATGGATAAGCCACTGTGCGAGATACAAATAGGCAAACCAATTATGAATATTTGACTAAATGAAAACTTGACATGCTGCTGCAGGCGATATTGGCCTCTGTGTAGCATCAAGAAATGGTCTTGGCTGAAGTATTTGGCTGTGTCGCCAGAGTCCTGGACAAAACCGGACCTAACCTTAACCCTTTGTATTGATGTATGGTTGTTATGCAGTTTACAGAGGACATGGATGCCTCAGGGCTGTTCACACAAGCCAACTACATTTTTCATTTCATTAGTACTGTTTATTTCACTTGGCTTTTGATATCAATATTTTCAATAATAGCCAACATACGTTCTTGATCAGTATAAACAAATATTACAATTACTTCTGCGCATACAGTGAGTTTAGCTCCTATAACCTTATTTTTCTCATATTCTACATTATGTAAAATACTTACAGAAGGAACGAAATATATGATTGTCCCCTCTATTAAAAACAAAAGCTTATTTCTCTCACTATTGCAATGTTTGAGGCTGTATAATAATCAGTCTTGAAATACTGTCAGTGACATGTTGTATCCCAGAGCTCAGTTTTCTTTGCAGGAGGATAAGTGCTGTATAGGCTGATATCTGTGTTAGCAGTGGTCTCTGGTGCACCTAGTTAGCTGTCTAAACCAAGCCTTCGTAGACCCTAATGAGCTCCTGATTATCTCCCCTGGGGCCTCTGTGAAGTGGATGTATGCTATAGAATAAGCGTTTCTATTTTTACCCCAGTGGACAAACGCACGCTGATTATTAATCACAGAATAATTGTGCGTGATGTGGGTCGGACATGCATGAGACAGCCCAGAGTTTGAAACGGAGACTTTTAACCTCCTGACACACGAAATGCATGATGTTTGATGAAAATATCCTGTGTCCCCGATTTGCTCCACTGCACATCTCTGGTAAAGATGGAGGGTCACCTGTCAAATAATGCTAATACCCCACACTAGTTGAACTGTAGTGATGTCTCTTTATACTGAGCTCATTGCATAAAAGGCGCTCAGGGGGGAGGCGTGCTTTGTTACCTGGCCCACCCTCCCACACCACATCATCAGCAATCAGCCTCAAAAAGCCCGTGCAGCCCGCCCACATTAGTGGTCCCATCTGAGGGTGATTGGTACTGACAAATTTAGGGAAACAGTAATACGTGGCATAAGCCAGGCTGTGTTTGTTTAGCCGCTGCACTGAGCTCCGGGCAAACATGCAGGTTTTGCCAAATGATGGATGGCATGTACTGTAAACGTACTGATTCCTGTTGGCTCTCCTTGACTCATGTGTGTTTATGTGCGGTCATAGATTTGGTGCACTAGCAGGCCCGGGCTGTATACACTGATGCATTCTTTAGGATATTACATTGTGAGATGTGTGACTGACGGACTACTTATCCTCTAACATACCATTCCTTGGAGTCACAGCAGCTGATTGGCCAGTATAAATGCACAGGAGAATCCCCAGTTCTCAGCGGCTTTTGTTAAGGAGGTAAACAGTGTAGGGAGTGCCCAGACACAAAGGTGTGAGCAGCAAGAGCAGCACCGGCCGGATCCATTTCACTATGTCATCATGTGAAAGGAGCCTGCCTTCACCCCTCCCCTGCAGCCCGCTCCTCTCACCTTTCAGCCCTCCTCAATGGGCTCTGGGAATTTCTCACCACGATCTGGTTAGCCCCATTACAAAGAACCCCGTGGCCAGCTCAAGCACTACGTACACACGCAAACAGACTAGAGCCGCATTCATCACCAGAACATCTGAAAGGGAAACGAGGAATGACAAGCTCTCTCAAGTGGATGTAGTGTTAGTGATTTGTGTGACCTGCTCTGAAGCTGTTGACAAAGAAACACCCTCAGATAGTTCCTGATGCTGTGTTTGTGCAAAAACTCAAGATCGATTTTGCCAGGCTCCTACTAATTTTCTTTCCTGTTATATGCAACAAAAATCAATTCTTTGTGTTTTTTGCATAGTGTCAGTTGCAACACATTGTCTCATGTGAGTTGCAACACACTCCCTAGAACAGTTTAGGTTTACAGACCAGAATCTAAACCTTCCCACTGCACTGTTTGTTTCCAGCCGACATCTAAGGCTTTCATGGCGCCGACTATTGGAAATCCTACTCAGTTTTATGTTGTTAAGTTGTCTCACACATTTTCCTCTTCATAGCATTCCTGTTCTATTTTTCTGCACGACACAGTGGGGTCACTAATATTTTTCTATTTGTTTTAAACAAGCTGAGAAGAAAGGAGGGAATTCATGTGTGAAAGTTTTGACAAGTGGCGTCCAAGAATATATGGCTTCCCAGGATGAAGGCCATGAGCAACACATACTATATACACATACGGTACATTGAGGGGAAAGTTAATGCGGCTTCGGGGAGGGCCAGACCAGATTATGAATATTGATAGAGTCTGGCGGCTGAGCTCTGGTCAGCTGTAGACCCTCCCAAGCAGCCTCAATGTGTTCAGCTCACATCACCACACAGACAATGATCCCAGAACATTTCTGTGCTGACAATGGATACTTTTATCAATGTTACCACTGGCAGAGGGTTGCCTCTGTGTTGGAGTACACTGCATTTTGACCAGCTAAAAAAAGTGTTACATTTTTAAGAACAAAGAAATACAAAATACAGAAACAATAACAACTAAGCTATAGTACCCAAGAGGTGAACTCTAATTCAGGGACAAAGCCTTATATCTCATAATAGCCGCTTTTGCACAGAATATTTATAGGAACTCAGTTTGAAGAGCTGCCCACTGTAAATGGTAAAGAATCTTATCAAATGTATAATATTTGTTCTTTAAGTGAGTGAAGTTAGTATCTTTGCTCCTTATTTCAAAATGATACACAATCTCTTAAAACACTCCTGGATCTAAACAGTGCATCCTCAGTGAAATTAATAGTTTTGTCATTGAACCATTATTGACCTGTCCTGAAATGTACATATCAAAAATTAAAAAAATACAAATCTGCATTTATCGAAGCACTTTCCGTTAACAGCATTGTTCACACCTCACTAAAACTTTTACACAGTACCATATGCTTCTCTTCATTAATGAACTGCTCAAAGCCAGTTAGTGATCTCACCCATCAGACTCCTGTCTTCACCATATTGTGTTTCTACGTGCTCCACACTTGGTAAGATATGCACAATGGGAGATGAATGCACTGTTGAATTCTTTCTTTGTCTCCCACATGCTCTCCGACTCAGACATACAGGCCGAGTATAATTTGACTTACGGCGCTTGTCCGACACGTGCAGTTATTATTCCACACACTTTAGACCTCAGTGTGAGAAATGGTACTCAGAAATAGCAATCTTGTTATTTTGTTATTCATCTCAGTATCAAAGAAAGCAGATACTGTGTTGGGCTGAAGTCATAATATTATTTCTCTGCTCATAACTGATTTTTGATTCACAGTCTCTGATTTCCATAAGTTGGGCATTTTCTTTTCTTAGTAACTGGCCCCACATATACTCTGGGTGTTTCTGAGTGCGTGGTGGTGATATTGATCTTGGCCTACTGTGTCAAACCCAGTTCCGTTAAGTTGGCCCTTGTGGACAGCACATCGCCGTCATTTGGTCAGAGGCTGAGGTTTTCTCTCAGACCTGAATGAATCTCTATGTTGTTCTCACAGCACTTGGGTCTTTCCGTCACCAGCTGCATCTTTTTGTGATAAAGCCCCCCTCTGATACACTGATACTATACTTCAAAATCAAACTATTAGCGGCAAGAATGCTCTTATATGCAGTGCAGAAGTCCACAAACACCTGAGCACATACGTTTTACATTCATGACACAATACGTTTTTTTTAGTTTTTTTTTACTTTCTTTTACCTTTTTGTTAAGGTGGAATTAGTGCTTGCCTCACAATCAGAAGGTCCTATGTTTGATGTAGTGTACAGTACTAGTAGTCATAGTACTAGTTGTAGCAACAGATAATAGCGGGAGCAGTAGTAGAAATAGAAGAGGAAGTTCTGGCATGGATGTATCCTGAGACTTGCTAATACACTGAAAGTAATTTATCTCCCTTCTAAACTGTTAAACAAAACTACAAGAAGATAAAAAGGCTCCCTGGCCTTTGACCTGTACTTTTTTAAACATGTGTAAGCCTCTAATACTTTTTATGAACCTGCCATCCATCCATTATGTCTTTATAACTGCATAAGCGCAGGTGACTAATATGTTGGGGTCATGTACGTCTCATCTCTTCTTCCTCAGTATTTGTAAAAAAAAAAAAAAAAAAAAAAAAAAAAAAAAAAAAAGGTGTTGCCAGCACCCATAAAGAAATAAAACAGATGTGAGCCCATGCTGGAGGCCTGTGGGACAGAGAGGCTGGAGATAAATGCTGGACGTGCGCCGTGATGCACCTCTGCTGTTCACAGAAATTGCTTAAATAAACTCTGGGACATGAGTAGGCTCTGTGTGACATTTCTAAATGCGAGCTATTTCTGGCATCTGTGCTAGAGTTTAAAGGTTGCTGTGGTGATTTTTTTCCAGTGGATTTGATTCTATCATCATGAATTAGAGTACTGTGAGAGAAGGAAGGAAACATCGAAGGCCAAATTTAGAAGTGGGTCCAGCAAGGAGAGGGAGAATGTAACAGCGTTTCTAACATACTCAATAGCCGTGTTTCGTCCTGGTGCCTTAGCAGTGAGTTTAGTCTTTCTAACCGCCCGCATCTCATACCTTGTCTTTCCACACACTTAACATATGAGCACACATGGCTGTTATCAGGGAAGGATGCCCATTGTGTGTCCAAAAGAGTAATTGTCCAATGGGGAGCGCCGAAATAGATCACAGTGAAAGAATTCAGACCTCAGGCCGCTTTTGTAGGTGGTATTTCTTCTTCTCCAGAGGACATCCAAACATGGAGATATCCGCCACCATACGTTATGTATTGCATGGTTCAGCTCATCGTGGTAGGTTGTTTCGAGGTTAATAATATACTATGTGCTCTCTCCTCTTGCAGCTGAGATATCAACATGGCTTGACCACCCCAGACTTGCAACAAACTCTGCCCAACCTGAAGAACTTCCTGGAGCATGGCCTGATGGTCCGATGGTAAGAAACAGGTCAAATGAACATACATGAGGTCAAACCTCATGTATGTTCTATTTAAATTATACTGTTAGCATAAGTGACCTCAATATGTTACTGGCAATTACCATTATAATTGTTCTACTTTAGGAATGATATCTCTGTCTCTCTATGTCCAGTGTCTGTCCTGTGAGTAACCCTTGTTTAGGTCTGCCTCAGACTCTACTGCCCTGTCTTTGATCTCCTCTCCCAGGTCAGCAAAGGGGAAAATGTGTATTATACACATTATTGAATAATCTTTTGTTTTGAAAGGAAAGAAGCCATGAAAAGCTCAGCTTCTTGAATCAGCTCTCCACTCCCCCTATCCCATAATGAGAAGTGGAAGGGCCTAAAGATAGATGAGATGAAAGCATGGCTCGCTTGCCCTTAGGCTGTGTGAGTCTTTTAGAAAAAACCTACAGTGGCTTACCACAGCCTCGCTGTCGTACAACAACAGGACCACATGCATAGAAACACTGACATTAATTCTGCGCCTTTAATAATGCTAATTTTTAAACAAATGTCTCTGTTTCTGTGTCCACAAATAATACTACATTTAGTTTTATGTTGTACAGTTGACCTGTCCCCACATTCAATCAGAAATGTCTAATTCAGATCAATATTATGATATTATGTGAAACTTTCTGTGGTTAGTGCTATCTGCTCAGTTTTTACTTTGACACCATGTTTCATTTTGAGCAACACAAATCACTCCCAGCTTCTCCTGTTGCCCTGGTCTAAAAAAGGCCTAATTCAGATTATATTTCCAGTACTGGGACTAAGCTTATGAAATATGGATGTATAAAATCACTGCATGGCAGCTGCAGGTAATTATCCCATAGACCGAGAGAATCGAATATCTCCTTTATGCCTCCTTGCCACTATTTACTTCCTTCATCCACACAAATCAGGGTGATGTGCTGATGGATATGACCAAGGGAACTGTTTCCAAATCTGCCCTGGATTCCTCCCTCCATAAAGAACTAATTCTGCATGCACTGAGTCTGCAGGGATGGCCTTTCCCCAAGCACCACAAGACCCACAGCCCTGGGAACACAGAGAGGCCATCTTAGATTTAAAAGAAAGCAGTCCAGAATGGCCTATAACAATGATCAAACAATAAATATATAGACATTAAAAGGGTTAACTGGCCAATGTATAGCCCTATATATTTTAAACAGCATTGACTCAGAAATAGAGAACATAGCATAATACTGTACAATCCAGTCAAAGACAGTGTCGCTGCAGAAGAAGAGTTTTTACAAAGTGGTGGCTGTATTAGCAGGCGGGAGACAGAGACAGTACAAGAAACCAATTCTTTGTAAACGGTGCAGTCTGCTAAGATCAAAGCAAAAGCATTCAACATGCTCCCATTTGGCCCTCCACATCCGCTCAAGGCCTGGCAGAGGTTCACAGGGCCATAATCCCACTTCACTGCCTGGAAGCACTGTTACACCACATGGGGAGCAAGGTGTGACGGAGCGCGGCCACAACTCTCCCATACTGGACAAACTGTGATACTCACACCTTTGTGGCAGTTATGGCATTTAAGGACAGTTCCCGTTTATTAAAAAGAATTAAATAAGCTTTTGGTGTACTTTAAGCTCAGAAGCGGACATTTATAAATTATATATTTATAAATTAGTTGGAGAAGAAATGTAATTTGTTTATTCTGTGGAATTTCTCAAAATGTTATTATTCTCAAAGCAAAATTACATTCTGGGAATTCATTTATTTATTGTATACTTATCACCTTTGTTACCTCCTTAAATGAGGTTATGTTTGTTGCTTGGTTTATTAATCTATTAGCAGGATAATATTTTACGGAAAAGTCAGTTGTAAGCCAAGGAAGAAATTCTGATATTTTTTAAGGATTCTTTATCATTTGCTGGGGATATCCTAACTCTAGCCAAACAAAACAAATTATTACTTGTTGTTGAAGACATTTTAGTGTAGTCTTTTTACCCCTGAACTTGAAGATCCCCATTACGAGTCCATGCCTGTCCATTACTGTATACTGTATGCTTAGGTAGAGCTGAAACAGAGTCATTAGCTTGGCAGAGCTCTGGACTGTCCAAGTGGTTCTAGTTATGAAGTATTTTTCTGTACATTTATTTAAATTTATTGTTTTTATTAGGTTTTTTTTTTTTGTGCTTTTGGTTGGTGTCCTATAAAGAAAAGTGGCACTTGCTCTATGACCAACCTTGCTAAATTTTTAGATACATATTATGTAAGCGTTTAAGTTGACAGCTTGTTTGCTGTTTGGCTTCCTGCTGTGCTGTGGTGATAAACTTTCTTCAAAGCCCAGACTGTGGAAAAGACTGCCGTGTTAAGTCAGCTTCTCTTCTACTATAGTGCATATCGAGTTTTTAGTAATATTTGCTTTAGTAGTTCCACAGGGATTGCCCCAGCCCACATCAAACGTCCAAATCTTATCTGCTATTATTTGTTTTGGCCTGAAAGAATTGCCTCTTAGCAAGATTTGGATAGGAACAAGAGCATGCTGTGAAGTCTGTCCGGGATTGAATGGAGGAAAGGTCTGGCTTACTGAATTCCTAAGTGTGCCTGAAATATGCCAGCTTTGACATCAGCAGTGAAAGGGAAGATAGCAGGCAAAATGCAGTGGAGGACTGAAGGCTATTTCTGCCTCGGGATGTCAACTTTTCTGTTTGATGATTTAGGCAGCGGTCTCCTAGTAGCTTTTACAGTGTGCAGTGGAGCTGCTGTCAGGAGAACACACCAGAGACTGGGGCTCATTGAAACTTAAAGACATACATGGGTAAATGGAGGTAACCTCTCACTACACAACAGGCTTTTTCCCCATCACTGTGGTATGTAGAGCTGCTGTACCACCAAACCAGAGCCATGTGCTGGGAAAGCCTCTTCTTCACTATTAAAAACAATGGCATTCTCCACCAGGCATGTTATGTTTTCACTGATGTTGGTTTTTTGTTAGTTTATATCAAGATCACTTGAAAAATATTGATGTTTTTGTAGATCTGGAACCCTGTCCAGAGAAACAAACAATTTATTTTAATGGATTTTTATCACACTGAGATGTAAAGCCTTTGTGGCCTAATAGATATTGCATTTATGATCAGAACTAGGAGATCCCACATTTGAGTTCTGGGGATTATATCTTTAGCCTTGCAAGATGGCGTGAATGACTTGATGGATTTCTGCGCTCTCAGAGTACCTTTAGTTATCAGTCAGTTTCATCATACAAATCAAAATGTTTTCTTAAAGTTAAAACTGATATCTATGATGACTTCTACCTTTACAGATGGCTGGATAATTTGATTTATTAAAGGGTAAAATAAAGTCTAATAAAGTCTTAAAAGTCCTAAAATTATTGTTAAACTATTGACAAATCTCCTGTAGAGAAATGAAGATGTCAACAGTTAGTTCTGTTCTGTAAGACCCTGACTACCAGCTCCTGCAAACAGTTCAGCTTCTGCAAACATCTTTAGGAAGTGTTTTTCAGGAGCTCTGTCTTCCTAGCCTGGCGATCCAGGCTGTCCTACTTGCTTTTTGCAAGGTGGACAGTTTGGTTCCCCTATTGGAGTGAAGCGTTTCTCTGGTTTGATTTGGAAATGGCCTATCACAACCATTTATCTGTAGCACATCTTACGAAAGCAGAAGAGCTAACCAAACTAGCGCTAGCTACTGAGCTAATTTAATAACTTCTCTGACCTGATTAATAGCGTGTATAGCTTTTCTTTGCCACCTATTGGTTCTGCGTTATTGTCTAGTTCTCTGCTTGATTGATGGATTTTTGTCTTCGTCTTGTTTCCATTTTAAGAACAGTTTGGTCCAATTGACATCGGATGTAACAAACGCATTAAAAAAATAAATCACTCTCCACAAGTCTTTGTGCAACCGGCTTCTGCAGCTGTCAGAAATAAGTACAGAGCTGCTCATAATACCAAATATTCTGATGTTTTATGAAAAAAATGTCAAGAATCCATGTTTGTTTGGGTCAGCGGGCCGCTGCTTATGTCTCACCCTTCGTTTCTCTGATTGGTTACTCCGCCATGAAGTGTTACCAACTAACTTCTTTGTATAGAAAAGGGAAAGAGTTTGTCTGGCAGGCCAGGCTACTGTCTTCCTTCCACATTTAATCTGTGCACATTCTGTATGTGCTTATTAACCTTCTGTGATATACTGGTGTCTACTACCTATTTATTCAAAAACAAGAATGCTATCAAAAATATTTTCTTAAAAAAGCTATGTGCCAGGGACAACACATTTATTTGGAATTTGATGGTAAATAAAATTACTAAGAAATATTGACTAAGGTTTTTTTTTATATAAAAATTAAAAGGTATTTAATAAACATGCAAATTATTCTTGTCGACATTGCCATAGGTAGTTAGCTTGTCTAGACAAACATTTTTATTTTCAATTTAATTTAAGTAATACATGGAAGCCTTAAACATTTTACTTTTTACTTTCAGCCTGTGTCTTGTTTCAGAGGGCATGAAGCACATTTTCCAGTTGCATAAATAATTTTTGTCTTCTTATGACATCTGTCTTTATTTCTTTCCACCAAATCAAATTATAAATATTCCAAGTCACTTCCAATAGCCCATGATGGTTTCATTTTAAATTTATAGAATTGAATAGACAAAATATGACTGTCTGTCTGAAAACAATGGATCTGGAGGGACAGCTGTTGTATTTTGTATAAATTAGCCCTACTGCTTCTTGGAACTAACACACTATATTCAGTGTTGGGAAGTTTAAGAAACCCTCTAACAGAATCAGGTAGTTACTCCTATTTTCTTAACCTTGACCTTAAACCACTATACGTCTTTAACAACTGGATGAATCCTATTAGCTTCAATTTTAGACACAAGGTTCTGTATTCACAGGTTGTTACCATTAGTACATACTGTACCTTAACCATGCATGGTTCTCATTTACTGTAATGCAGTCTAAAGACCCCTAAACCCAGTGTACTCCTGTGACCCTGTAGGACCACCTCAGCAGGGTGCCTGCCAATGCCAAGGTCATGGCCTTCTATAAAGGCTGTCATGTGTTTGGTACTTAAACTGTCCATCATGTAGCTTATGTGTGTCCAACAAATGCATTTGTCAGTCTAAGCAGTATATACATGATGGATAGGACTCATCTTTTAAGTATTCAGTGACTGGAAAATTTACTGGGACATTTACTATGCCGCAAGTTTAACTGATCAAGTTGAGATTTGTCCTCAAGTGGTAATCAACATGTGAATCCCCAGACGGTGCAGGGAGGTCCCGCTTAACCTTTGACCTCAAGGGTACAGTGCCTCTGCTTCTTAGAAGGCAGAGTGGTGAATTAGACATGACCTTGGCTATTGGAAAAGTGGTGAGGCCCCCATTTAAATAAATTTATGGCTGAATTAGCGGGGTGGAGCGGGGTGGAGCGGGGTGTCCCATATTGCAAGTCTGTTATCTGTTACAGAGGAAAATGTCTGACATACTTGGGTAGACGCCTGCTGCGCGGTTGCACTCAGCAGAATGATAGTGCAGTCTCAAAGGCTGCACAAATGTTTTCTGAATGTTGTAAGGTGGAGTGATTTACAAAGAGTTGCAGCTGTCTTTTTTCTGGATCACGAGAAAGGAGCTGGGTGCTTTAAGTGGGTGGAGGTGTCACAATGAGATCAAGCTTTAAATACTTGTCTGGGATAGAAAAGTGAAAAGGTTTTGTGTTGTGTGTTCCCTCACTTAGTGTACTCTCTTCTTCTCCACATAGTGACCGGCAAGTGTCCAGCTCCATCCCTGTGCCCATCAAGTCCCAGCTCAGTGTTGGTACTGCATCAGAGTTAGGATACTCCCGCCACACCAGCTCTCCAGACCGGAGCCTGAGGAAACGGGCTAGCTCTGAAACAGACAAGCAGAAGGTCAAAGCAACTCCTCCACCGAGCTACAACACTGCTGTAGGTGTAGAGCCACCCCCACCTGGTCTGGAACAACCATCACCTTCCCCAAAGCACCACTCTTCCTCCCTCGACACCGGCATGGGCTCACTCAACCTAGGCAAGCCCACAGAGGGTTACCATAAGGGAGAGAAAGAGGAAAAGGAGGAGGTCAAGGTGGAGCCAGCTGAGGAGATGCTAGTGGAGGTGGAGAAAGGTGCTGAAAAAGAGATTAAATTAGAGGAACAGGAAGAGACTCACCCACCCTGCAGCTCATCCCAAGCCAACTCTTCTAACACTGTGGAGGATGAGGACAAAGCAGTGGCCACTGCTCAGCACACAGGTGCCATGAATGGCTCCTTGGTGGCAGGACAGGCTACTGTGGGTCCCATCCCAGAATTGCGCTGCTCAGTCGAGCAGGCAGAGGAGATCATGGGCACTGAGGCCACAGGACTTGGCCTGGGCTTAGGACTAGGTCTGGTGGACCAGGCTCAGCTGGAGGACTACCGCTGTATCCCTGTGGACCACGCTGTGGCTGTGGAGTGTGACGAACAGGTGCTGGGAGAGCTGGATGTGGCCGGATTTGAGGAGTTCTCTAGGCGCATATATGCACTGAACGAGAACATGTCCAGCTTCCGTCGACCTCGCAAGAACTCTGATAAGTGAAGCAAGAACCTGGGACAGAGGGCATCTCCCGGTGAAGCAGTTAGGACAAATATAAGACAGAGACACTTAGTGAGTGAACAACAGGGGGATGTTTGCTTCGGGCAGCATCAGAAAACATAGGCGCTCTTCTGGAACTATGACCAATTTGCACTTATAATTATAAACATTTCCATTGTAATCTATTAATAAATGCAAGTGCAAGTATTGGGACAGTAAAAGCCTAAAAACATGAATATACATTTTTAAATTATAGCCAGATGAAATTTTACATCCCAGCAATTCTTAAGAGAGTTTCCCTGAAAGATTAGCACTTTGTAACCTTCATTGGAGTACCAACCCACCTTATCTTTGTAGAAGGATCTAACTAGGCTGCAGATGCAACAAGAGGTTGGATCACATCATGTTTAATTCCTTGCTGTCCCAGTACTTGAGCTGCCTTTTGCTGTCTATCCACTTGTCTAGCTTTCATTCATGGTGCAAGAGAGTGACTGTGGACCCTGGTGAACACGGTACGAATGTGTGTGAGCATGCAGGCACCCTCATATCATCACAGTTGAATTTTAATGAATCCCACCAATGACCTTTACCTTCAGGTTGTTGACAAAGAGTGAGGTGGGAGCTGCAGTCAATCAGAGAGCCCTTAACTGTGGTGCACCTTTTTCTTCATCCATTTCATTCTTAAGGTCTTAAGATAAGGATCGTTTAAGTGGCACATGGCAGGGCTACTGTGCAATTGTGAATCATCTCCATGTTATTTTATTGTTTTCATTTTTAAGGAAGCCCAGCATTGTAAACCTCAATGTTAATGATCATCGTACTAGACCAATTAAATTCTGTATTTGTATTTTGTTTAAATGTCACTGAGGCTGTATGTGTTGTCTTGAGGCCCACATCAGTGACTTCTCTTCTGTGTATCTCTGTTCTGAATGCCTTCTTGCACTGGTGTTGGAATTATGCATTATTTATATTTCTAAATACTCTGTTCCTCAGTTCAAAGAAGATCTGTTTTTTTTATTTTCTCCCCATTACACAAGATATCTTCAGTTTGTGGTCCTGACGCTGACAACAGTGTTGCATCAGCTGCCATGGTAGCGGTGGACTTTCCTCCCACGGATCAGTCAGTCTTTCAGATCTCTACTGTGTCACTGACTGTACCGACTATTGTATTTAAAAGATAAACTTTGTCAGATAATTTCCATAAACTGCTACACAGTCCAACATGTGACCATGTATATATACTTTTGTATGGAGGTTTCTTTTGTTATTAAAGAGAGTCCAATGGCATGAATGTATGTGGCCCCATTTAAAATCTGGTCTTGCTGCGTTTGTGTGAAAAATATATATTTAATTTTGTATGGAAGATTAAGGATTTAAAGGTTCATGCATCGGCGAAGCGAGGGGGTGGTTTTTGAGGATGAAGCCCCGGATGTTTTTTCAACAGCCCCTGATGTTTTTAAGTAGGACCTAAAACGTTTTAACAGCCTACACTTTGTTGTCTGGCATGATGATAAAAATTCCAAACAGCCACAGACAATCTGCTAAAACGTAATATTTGGATCACGCTCCCACGGAACCGCCCCAAACTTTGGTTTGATGCACGGTGAGAGGTCCTCATGTCTGTGTCGGGGCAGGACGGAGACAGAGAGACATGAGGAGACCCTGAGCTTTCTGACAGTCTTTGTTTCATGTGGATATGTCCTGGGATCACTAAGACATGAGTCTTAAACCGTGAAAGATATTAACAAGTTGATTAAATATACCGGTGGCTAATGAACGCTCAATCAGCGGGACATGTCGTGTTTTCAGATCGCCTTGTGTCATCACAGAGGTTTTACTTGAAAAACAACTATAAAATTGTATATTTACTTTATATAACTTAGTTTTGATGGTCTTAAAAATGAGAAGGAGGCAGAGAGAGAGAACAGAGCAGCATCAGCAAGGAACAGGACAGAGATAGGAGGAGACATTTGGAAAACAAGACATAACTAGCATTAATATATTTTCAAAAGTGATATATCAGGGTAAACTTAAATAACAAAGGCCTAATAAAAATAGGGCAAATAGGTGCAGCCCTCCAAACGTAAACAAAAAAAAACACTATCATTATATTTAACATACTTTGAATAGGCATTTCTTAAAAATGTAGACCTATTAGCAACAGTCTACTTTATCTGCACATGTGGTATAAATAATTTTTATTACTCTTTGGGCTTAAAAGATGTCTTAAATAATTGGTGCTTTTTAGGCCCTAAATCAAAACAAAGGCAAATTGGATAAACTCTGAAAGCTTTTTGTTTCTGGTATAATAGCAGGACCATTATTAATTAAACCATAATTTCATAAGCCATATTACTTCTGAGGTGCAAAATATTCAAATATCCTTCTTATTTAACCCCCTCTGCAGCAGCGTAGTCGGTCACTGAAGCTCAGTTTGTTAAGGAAATGTCTTATTTTTTCAAGTTTTAATTTGTTCATTAGTGGCCATAAAATTTACCAGAGCACATTATTTGAAGATTTATTTTTCACTTTTTTTTTTTTGCTATAACTCATTGGTCTTAGCCCCGGATGTTTCTAATGTCTGCCTCTGCTCCTGGGTTCATGAGGGAACTTAATATGGATTTCACTGTGATATTTTATGGAGCTAAAATGGATTTACTTTTACATAATCGGTAATACCTACAATTAATGCTCTGAACCAGTGATTCTCAACTGGTGCGTCGCTGGAGGTTGAATAGTTGTCATGATTTTAATTACACAAAATAAAAAATAAAAAATGTCTACTGTGACATATCTCTAATCCAGGTCTGTTCTGAGGATTCTTCAGTTTCTTTCCAAGACCATCCTCCTGGCCTGCAGGAGTCCATATCTCTATTTTTTTCTTTCTTGTGCCAACAGTTCTAATCAGCGCTGTGCCCACTGCTTTCTGCATAATGCAGGTAATACATTGACTGTAAGCTAAACACTACACTTCTAAGAAAGAGGAAAAGCTTTAATTCTCTTAACTGTTTTAGTTTCAGGGCATCATGACTTACTCTCATGCTCTTGAAGTTTTTGCACTTTCTCAACAGAATGATTTTACAGATGTATGCTGCTATTCTACAGTATACTGTGTTGTATACTAAATTTAACATGGTTAAACAGAGCTTCGGCCTTCAACAGCAGGTACGGTTAAGATGAAAGAGAAGTCTGTCTTTGTCAAATCCGATATGTTTATGGCTGATTACAACATATTTCATAACAAAAGGCATTTGAGGACAGAGAAGAGAAGCCAGATGTGTCTTTTGACTTATATGTTTTATATCTACCTGGATGATCTTTTAATATTTCCACATCAAACTCATTCAGACTGTGTCCAAAAGCATGTCCTTGACTAAATCTTAACAAGGCATGTTCCATTTCCTTTCAGTGGAAAATATATTAAATATTGCATTTTAGGAGCGAATGAAGAACATCTTGTATGTCTTGTATTTTGACTGGCTTCATTTGTACAAACATGGGTTGCTTTGTTCATGCTGACAGACCAATGTTAAAATCTCATGTGCATTCTTGACCCTTATTAGGCATGTAATGAATAGAAACCCTGCCCTTCTGGGGGAATTGCTGTATGCAGTGTATTTATTAGTATGCATTATAAATATCCTATTAAGCTAGTAGCAATGGTTAATTTCACTGAATTGTGAAACCTTTCCCATTTGTAGTTTCTATAATGTAGATGGCCTTCAACATTCTCCATCCATCTTCATCTGCTTATACAGGGACACATTGCAGGGGCTGCAATATGAGCAGAGATGCCAGACTTCCCTTTCCCCAGACACTTCCTTCAGCTTTTCCAGGGAAATGCCAAGGCGTTCACAGCCAGCTGAGAGACATGTCTCTCCAGTGTGTCCTAGGTCTCTCCCAGGGCATCCTCCCGGTGGGACTGTTGAAACAGATGTCCAAGCCACCTCACCTTCACCATTCTGTGCAGTTCATTGCATTGTACATAGCCCTAGTGTGTGCATATGCCACAGATGCACAAATTGAACCGTTGACAGTTTGCAGATTATTTTTGTAGTTTAAAGTTTATGAGAACAAGGACTGGGGCAATGTGAGTGAGAGTAAGCAGGCTTTTTTCCTTTTTCTTGAAGACATCTTCATATTTCTGAGCTGAGTTACTCAGTTTAAAGAGTTCACCAGTGCTGGGATGTATAGCCTGTTGGACTGTTCATCATCACAGGCACCTCACTATATACTATACCGCGGCCAAATCAGCACTGCTGGCTGTGGAGGCCCAGCCTATAGGCTTTAACACCACAATGACTGTATGTATGTTCACAAATCTTTTTCTCTGTCTTTACCCTCACACCATTGTACTCATTAACTCTGGTTGTTTATTAATAGGCTTCCCGCCAAGTCGTGCTGTCCTAATCCCAAATGAAAAAAATCTTTACTGTGTGTAGGGTAAACAGACTGAGAAGCAGAGCAGCTTTAGTCCATCAACACCTCTGCAACAGCTGTATCGTCTAACACAGTGAGTACCAGGTCAAAACTATTGAGCATCTTCTTGTCACTCAGAGATCTCAATGATATTTACTACAGGTCCTTCACTTCAGCCCTGTCACTTCTACTGTGCGCTGTATTCCTGTCACTGCTATGTCCTCTATGAACGTATGTACATTTATTTTTAGAAATTTGTGAACAAAAACAATGACCCTGTCATGGTTAGATTACACTGGTGTGAGGAATAGTGGTTATCAGGTGTCAGAAAGCACCTCCAGCTTAAGGAAGGCAGCTCTATTTAATGTCTCTACATCATAAATCAACAGAGTTAGACCACGGTGACCTACATTTATTTTACATTGAAGTTTGCCAGTAAATCATTCCTTACATAAGTATTGTATAAGATGGACCTATATTTGCAGATTAAACCTACATCAGCTTATAATAATCAACTCTCAACTCAAGTGGGGCACACAGTGGCAATTGTGGGTTTGATCAGTCTCTCTGTATGCCCTCCCCATGTTACTGTGGGTTCTCTCTGGGCTTCCTCCCACCGTCCAAAGACGCGCTTGTGTTAGGACAATTGGTCAAACTAAATTGCCCCTTGTGAACCCATGTGAAAGTGAAGAGTTGTTCATCTGTGTTTGTCCCTGTGTCAGACCTGCGCCACTGTCCAGAGAGTACCCCGCCTAAGGCCCGTGAATATGAGTAACTGAGGACTGTGTCTGATTCAACAGCATAAAGGGCCATTTGGTCAAAATAAATTCCATACACCTATGCTCCAGAGTCATCTGAAAGAAACTATGCAGACATTAAGTAATGTGAGGTCAAACACATGTTTTGTACATTACTGATCCATTCATACAAGTTGCTACATGTTAGTTTTACTTAAGTAATTTTAATGGGTATTGAAGCTTTGAATGTTTAGTTTTAATTCTTTATCAAAATACTGAAACTACATTACAGTATTATGTGCAACAGACAAACAAAATAGCATTTCTAAGGTTGGTGCAATTACATTTCTCCTACTTAACAAAAGTGAATGGTGAATGAAACTAGTTAAAACCAATGCAAGTTTTTGACACTCAGAATTCATTTATCTTCTTACCATTTGTCAGCATATCATTTCACAGCATTTGTAACATGAACAATTCCTCTTACGCGCTCATCACAGTGGGACAAGTGGAGGCTGAGCGTCAGGTATCCAGCTTGGCCTGCGTTCAACTGTGCGGCTTAAAGTCAACACAAAGACACCAAGTACTTTCTCTTTCATTAGCGAGTGGAGACCTCATACTGTTGACTCTACCTCTTTACGGCTGGATTATAGTCATAATACAGGGATTGTGGGACTATGTTACGAGCCTAGAGGGAGATGTGGCTGCTCTCGTGTAGACACTTTCCTCGAAGCGCTCTGCTCCTGAACCGCGCTGGTCATCCTCGCTCAGCTGTTAAAGTCGTTCCAAACCCAATCTCGGTCACCTCCACAAATACACTAAAAACTCACTCTTCCTATCACTCAATGTTTTCTTTATTAAACTCTAATCTTTCCCATGCCATTCCAAGCTTTTACAGCTCCTCTTCTTCACACGCTCAAGTTGCAGGCTAATAAAAAGTTGTGGTGTCCAGCATATCAATATTGAGATTGGCGGTGCGATATTGTGGGTAAAAAAAATGATGACAGTTTTATTGGCTAGGCTGTGGGCTAGGAACCAATTCAGGACTGATGTCATCTCAGTCAAACAAGGATTCAGTGGTGTGCTCGGAGACACTGGGGCTTTCTATAATTACCAAATGACGACACCTGACATACACATGTAGTATTGCCCACACGCACAATAGGCCACAACAGTAGCCCCCCTCAAGCTAACAAAGGAGTACAATAAGAAAAGGCATATCACAGCACAGCAAAAGAAAGATCAGATTTTTGCCGGATGTCATAACTATTGTGTGCTGTAAGATGTTTTGAAGTAGATGTGCTTACATGGATAACATCACGACTTCGGCTCTCTTATTTCCAGAGATAAAAAGTAACTATAGATTTATGTTTTGGCTTTTTGCCTTTGTTTTACAGAGACAGAAAACTAGGGAAAGAGATGGAGGAATGGCACAGAGAAAACCAAATCAAACCCAAACCATTCAGAACGTAGTATGAACAAACTGCTCCAACTAGATAGTTTTACTTAAGAAAAAAAAAGTACTTTATGATTATGTTTTCCAAAGAAATATATAAAAACTTTTTACTTTACTTTTGTTTTAGTTAATATGTTTTTCTAAATGAGCGAAAGTATTTTTTTGAATCATTTTAATAGTAGTAGCTGTAGTATTCCAGGTAGTATTACTAGTTGAAGTCGTAGCAGTAATAGAAGATTAGTAGAACGAAGAAGAGTATTAGCAATAGTAGTAATAGTTTAGGTAGCAGTATCTGTAAGTGTAACAGTTATAGATGTAATAGTCATAATAGTTTTTGTTGTGCATAAAAAAATTAAAACAATTGCCTTAGTTAACCCTTTTTTTGAATTAAGTCTTTTTATTTTGAAGTAACAGTACTTCTGACGTGAGTACAGATTTGAGTACTTCCGCCATCTCTGCTTTTCAAGTTCCTCTTTTGCAGCGCCCCTCTGAGGTGCAGCATTCCCCGTCTCGTGACTACAAGCCTTGCCTGAGCAGCAAGCGTCCCAAACAAAACAAAAACGTCCTGCTGAGCTGCTACCAAGCGTTACATACCAGTGCATGTCATCAGTTAAAAAGACTCTGAAAACCAACAACAAATACCAGTGGTGTCTGCTGGATGTTCGCACTCATTGTGAGAGATTGTTTCAGCATGACACTGCTCATCTTTTGGCTGACCAGCTCACATCACATAGAAACATTATAGGCTGTGCTGCACCCAGGGCGCGCTTGCTGTGGTGTGAAAACTGTTCTTTGTAAAGAGATGAATTTGGAAAGAGACCTGACAAAAGAATGGAGCGACACACTGATCTATTCATTTTTCTTCACCACTGGAGTTCTGCTTTATTTCTACATTTTCGGCTTTCCAAGTTTCATCTGCGCCAAAAGGAAACATATCAAGCCATTACATAGAACAATTTGGGTTTTTGTTCATTTTGTGAATGGAGCATATTGTAACACTTACCTATAGCTAGTCGACAGAAGTTAGAAGTAAATATCAAGTTCAGCCACCTCTCTATAAAGAACATGCAAATCAAGCAAATCCACTGCAAACATAATTTTCTGCCAATACCATGGAGTTATTAATATAACTTATCATTGTTATAGGTTGCAGCTTTCTAGTGAAGTGATTAGTATCCCCACGGTGGATTGGGGTTGAATTCTTCTGATTTTTTGTGGCGACCCAGAGGAAAAGAAGGTGGCCAAAACAGAGAAAGAACTGGTAAGAAGCTAACACATTTCTTGTGCAAATTGTAATTGTTTTTTGTTGTATTTGGCTGAATTTGATATCCGATTCCTGGTATCATTCCCTTTATATGATGCAAAAAAAAGGCTCTCAACAATACAGTGGCCTGAATGCTTACATTTGACAAAATTGGGAGTTTTTCTGTGTCAGCAGATATAATCAGCCCTGGAAGAGCCCCTGTCACAAGGATTGTTGCTGCCATTGATTCAATGTTGACAAGTTGTGTAAGCCAATGGGAACGCCCCTGAAATTCTATGAGCATGTGATTGGCCAAAGCAAGCTGTTTAGCTTTTAACAGACTCATTTATTAAACTCCTTGATAATAAAGCCTGAACTGCAAAGCTTGTCATTTCTATTATATTATATTATTTGGTGAACTCCTCAAATATAAGTAAACAAAAGGTCACTAAGAGTTGTCTTGGTATTTTCTGGTTTCCACTACTCCACAAAATGAAACACATAGGCTCATGTGTGCTCTCATTATTTCTGTGGCAGCTTTTTGATGCATTACGTCACGGTCATGTCAATCTCAACATCTTTTTAACTGTGTTTGGTGCATTAATGATACTTTTTGATACAGGCCGTATTAATAACATATGGCATGTTCAAATGTATGAGGACCACATGTTGCATTGAAAAGTAACACAAATGGCCGTTGTCTCTCAGAAATGAGACAGCTAATCATAATTTCACGTATTTGTGATGAGAAGCAGGCGTGCATTTATGACGTGGTAATTATAGTATTGTTTAATGCACAGTATACAATAGGATTAATGGATAGATTTGAACTGTACTAAACAATACCTTTTTGCTACATTTTAAGACATCCCACGAGAGCGGTTAGCTTCACAACGTCCTGCATGAGAAGACTTTGGACTCAGACCAGGAGCAAAGCCACATCTTAACTGTTCGGGGCGATTCATCTCAAAATGGGAGACACATGGCCACTGTCACCGATAATCGCCACAGTACCACCATTTTATGAGGAAATCTTCAAGGTTGTTAAATTGACTCGATGTTCTTTTTGCTAATTACCTTGTCATGTGTGTAATTCTGTGCTGTTACACAACACAGGTGCACGCGGGCCTTTAGATCCCTGTGGCAATTACACACATCTGATGCTCATTGTCTCCCAGTGAGAAGGCTTACACAAGAGGCATTGGGAAGTGAATAAACTGCACAAGAATGAAAAGTGCAAGTGTGAGTGTGTGTGTGAGCGAAAAGAAGCTGGGCAACACAATATTTTGGAAAGATTTTATTATTGCTTTGACCAATCACAAAAAAATTACTTGCATTGCAGAAATGTTTGTGTTGTCCTTTCAGACCTTAAAATCAAACTGTGGTGTGTCAAAATTAAAAAATTATTCCTACATTTAGTCCAAGTTTACAGAAGCTAACAAAGTACTCCCAGTACTGTATACATAATATACACTCATAATAATATTGCTCATAATTGCTGAAGTAAGAGTAGTAATGCAGTCAAAATCATTACTTAAAGTACAATTTTTATGTGTATTTTTTTATTTGCACTACTACTATTACTGCTACTGCCTGTGCTCCTTCTACTGATACTAGTACTAGTGCTACTGCTACTACCGCTGAAACTAGTGCCACTGATACAAGGTGTTCTATTAGTAATGTGGCTGTTGTACCCAAATCAGTTGTAGGGAAGATGTGTTATGCACCTTGCAACATAGGTCAAAATACATTTACTTAATCCGAGATTTTAAACATTTTAGGTAGAGGCACAGTATGTCAAAAATCATGTCAAAAATCTACTTAAAGTTAAAGCTGATTTAGCCATATCTTTATTGACTGAAAGTTTGTATGTATTTAAATAAGCATGTATTTATAACATGGTCATTCAAATACAGTACATGAGGTCATATTATTATATCAGTATTTAACACATTGCATGCTTCTTTGATATTGTGCAGTCCTATGAGTGAAAGTGACTGGGCGTTAAATACCGTAGATGACATTTGGGGCCCAGGTTTCTTCACCTAGCATAAAGCGACGCAGCAGGTAGGACAGTCCTGCATGGAGATTTACAAAGTCCAGCTGTCTGGGTGAGGAATAAAAGGCTGCTTCTGTCAGGAGTAGGAATGTCTCGCTGGCAGCACGTGGGAACGCTGGCACAGTCTCTCCCACATTCTCACCTCCCGCCTGCTAAAGCCCTGTTCATGGTTAATGTTATCCAGCCACCATCTGACCGCCGACACTTCCACACACTCCGCCTGCTTTCAGATACACATCTCCTGTGGTAAATTATATTCAGCACAACCATTTATCAGCGCGTCAAGTTAAATTCTGACAAGTCATCTCTGGACTTCCTCTACAATACAGTTTTTTTTTTATTTGCCAGTATTTCAGCTTTAGTAGAAAGAGAAGGAGTCAGAGGGGAATGCTAAACCCCACTAGTGATTAAACCTCATCAAAAGAGCTTAACACTTCAGAACAAACAAACTCAGGTTTATTTCAACACTGAGTTTTATGTTGCTCTAAAACACTCCAGGAGTGTGCACGCCAGTTCTGAAGTCTCCGTCTTTTTCTATTTTCCACTGGACTTGTGTAGAAGATTTATAACTGTCTTACAAAACAGGACAAAACATTTGACCGAAAAAGTAAAAATTGTAATATGTCAAATATGATTAAAAAACAAATAGCTTAGCTTAGAAATGAGATCTGTTTCCTATAATTTGGCCACATCTGCCAACACCTTGTTAAAATACATGAAGTTTGTCATACATAACCAATCCAGCCTGACCCAATCACATGGTGCAGATAGCACTGGAATGCTGGCCTAAATATGAATACTGGGTACTCCACCGTTCTCCACTGTCTAAAAGACAGGCATTCATTAAGTGAACTGTGACTCTAAATTGCCCTTAGAGAATGAATGTGAGAGTGAATGGTTGTCTGTGTGTGTAGGTCTTTGTGTCGGTCCTGCCACTGTCTAGAGTGTACCCCACCAAAGTCCCATAGTTGCTGGGATAGGCTCCAGTCATCTGTTGGTGCTTTTTGCTGAAGAAACTATAAAAAGTATCACCTTCTCTGTTGTTATTATAGTCATGTGGCAATGTTTATTTAATATCTTTTCAAAAGCCAAAGTTCTTTGAGACACATGAAGTGCAAGTCCAAAGTGCTTACATATATCTGGATTTAGTGTCTCATATCTGCCGCAGCCCATACATTTTGTTGTAAACACTGGCGTAATGATCTGCAGGAGGAAAATATGGCTCTGCTCAGTGCAACAGTCAGGGGGTTTAAATGAATTTACTTTGTGTCATATAACAGTAGTTTTTTATTGGCTGTCAGAAAGCCATTGTTTTAGCCAATGGCATGAGAACAGCATAATTCCCGACATCCACCAGGCTCCAGTAACCACACGTTGGCTGGCTTCTCTGTAACACACTGCTAATAGAGGCCTGGACACTGCCTGGCATTCGCTTTACTCCTCATTTGTCATATTCGCTCTGAAAATTTAGCCCCCGCTTTTAATGAATACATAAAAATTTTTGGAAGAGCTTTGGATTCTATAAAAATGTCACTTAATCTGCCATAGACTATTCATTTTACATCGAGGAGGAAGCTTTACAGCGCAGCATTCCAGATGAACTACTTGGCTTTGGGAGACATTAATAACAATAAATCAAGGTGGATTTGCAGTCGGTAAAACAAAATGTTCGATTTCATGGCCATACAAGTTTGTCTGTTTGGGTGTAGAGTGGAATAATTCTCATTATGCTCCCATTTCTTTCACATTAGTTTTATTTCTCTGCAAAATTGCTCTGCTTAACATCACCATAACTGCTCCATCACTCCCAATGAACGCTGCAATCTGCCAAGAGTGTGCAGTTTTTTGAACAGTTTGGGGAATTGCTTTGTACAGGTGCATTGTGGATGTTATTTTGCTTTCTCAGTATCTTATAAAAGACTTTACTGTATCATGCAGAGGTGCAAGAAGCAGTTAAATGTCTGTATTCAAGCAAAAGTGCTGTTTAACAAATTAAGTAGAAGTAATACTACTACTGTACTAAGACTTGTGCTAGTGCAGTATAGTTATCAGAGTCTCTACTGCAAATGCTAAAGTAGTACATGAATGAATGAATATTACTGTACTAGTGCTATTACTGTACTAGTGCTACTATTACAAATACTAACAGATTAGAAGAGAAAAGAATACAAAATTGCAGCTCTACCAGCAACCATGCACAATACAAACACATTATAAACTTACATAAAGAATAGAAATAAATACAAAAAAAAAAAAAAACACAATACAATGAGTGCAAGGGTAAGATCAGCTGATTTCTGGTGGCTCTAGGCTTTGTGTCCATTGCAAAACAAAACAAAAGATGAGTAAAAACACGTAAAGACACAGAAGAGATGCTGCGTACGTACACACCGCTATGTCTGTGACTTACTACTGCTACTTCTAATACAACTATCTGGTTACATTTGACTTACTGCTTACTTATTTTTATTTCCTGCAACGAACAGCTCAATCTTTCAAGTACACTATTATGTGTGCCATACGCTTTTGAAAAATCACTTTGTATAGGTGCATTGTGGCTCTTATTTTTCTTGCCCACTATATCTTATATCTATCACAAAAGTGCAGAAAGCGGTTGACCACATGTTCGCTGGTGTACTCTGAAAAACTCCCCGGCCTGATTTCCTTCTGATGGGATTTTGATCAGAAACCTTCCTAATTCTGTGGTTTTGACGACTTGCTCGGTCCACAGTTCTGCTTCCTCTTCTGCTCTGCAACTGGTCACTTGTCTGCATGTGCTGCGTATTAATACTTTCAAATGAAACAGGCCCAAACTGTGCCAGCTGTACTTTAGCAGAACCACTTCAAATAAGCAGAAAGATTTGGCCTCTGTCTGATAACTAAGTGTGCTGCTGGCTAAGTCATTAAAGCCTTGAATGTTAATGTTTAGTGACTAATAGCTTCTATCTTTGTTTAGTGGAGCAGATGGTTTGATCGGGCTCAAAGAGGAGGTATGCAGGAGTGTGTTGCTGGGAGACCAGGAACAATGCATTCTGGGTTACTTTTTAACTCAGCCACTTATGCTGTTGTTTGACCGTCGTTACTGTTTGGGAGGGGGGGCAAGAATCATATGAATTTTAAAAGCTCCTCTCAAAAAAGGTGTTTGCTATAAAGCACGTAGCTCACCAGTGGTAGAGGTACTTTAAATCTGCACTCAAGTCTAGTAAAAGTATTATTGCTTCATAATAATACAGTATTACTTAAGCAGGAGTACTCTATACAATTATTAACTTTAGTAATGGTAAAAATCATGGAATGTAAAGTTTAACAGTAAGTTTTTTAAGTAAAATGTATTTTTCTTAGTACATTTTTGTTAGTGCCCCATCAAAACTACTTCTAAAATAACTACTACTCTTACTACTACACTATTAAGTTGATACTACTGTTAACACTCCTACTTCTATGTTGCCACCAATGTTAAAATACTATTTATTTAAAGTTACTTGAATAAAAGTTAATATATATTTTCCTCTATAAGTACATTGTGAAAAAAGTAGCTACGCTCCTCTTTTCCTTTCTTTTACCGTATGTATCATTTGCATTAAGACCTCTGTAAGACTTGAGTGTTTTATACATACTGCTGGAACTCTGTTTATGTTGTCACTAAAAATCAAATTTTAACTAGCTGCATTTATGAAAATGATTTGGACACTAGAAACTTTCCAAAGGTTGCATTATTTAATAGGTGTTTCCCTCATTTTGAGTCATATTTCTGCATGATTTGGTCAAAATAAAAATGTACCCTTTTATGCCAAGGCTTTTACAAGAGGCTATTAATTAAGTTATGGCTGGAAAACCTAGAGTAAATTTTATGAGTTTGGTACAATTAGAGATTTCATGTGAATGTTCCACTTCCACTTGTGCGTATATTGAATTGGTAAGTGAGCATCATTACAGTGACAGATATTTGTAACGCCAAGTTGGCTCATTTTAGAATATACTGGTTGTCGTGGTTGTGTCTTGTCCTGCCTTTAATCCTTTGTCAAGCACACTGCATTTTTTGACATAAGATTTTTGAACGGGGGTTGTGAGTTGATTTCGGGACTCCCTCTGCATTTTTATTTCCCTTCAGTCTTGAATTGTCATTTCCACTTTAAGCTTGCATGTCTTTCTCCATTGTCTTCCTCCTGAAAACTCCATATATCAAACACTGTCAATACTGTAGTAGTCAATAGTGGTTAGAGTTATGATATTGTTACATTAGTCTGCTTCTTTCTCTCTCCTCTGAGATGTTACGTCACTCTTGGCCTTAAAGCAATACATATGAAACTGTTCGCTCCCATTGTAAACATAATTTAGAAAGACATGGCAATTATCTTTCCAAAGACGGTCCGGTGTAGAAAAAAAGCACACCATAAGGATATAATTATCTGGTCATTTTTTATATTCAGCAAATATCTGTCAGCCTTATCATTATGAAAAGCGAGTGTTAGGAATGTCCACTGATGCGTCTCATAGTGCATAGTTTAGTGTTTGATGCCTATGACTATCCAATGTGGTTCCAGTTACCTCTTTGTGTGTGATGAATGCAGTCCGAGCCATGGCTGCCAGGAAGTCAGACAGATGGCTGTGTAAGGCAGCTCAGTACAACCTTGTTTTTTATGATAAAGAGGGCAGTGTTCTTATCAATGCGCACATTTTTCAGAGCGGCGCTGGAGACAAAATCCACATACTCCCCTATTGTGTGATATGGGGAGGATTATTTTTGCTCCAGGCATCCCGTGTTATTCTAGAGGGCCTCCTGGTCTAGTGCTTTTTTTTCATCTGGGGACAGAAACATGGCAGGCGTGTGTTTTGAAGACCCTTCCAGAAATGTGTTCCAGGGCTGGAGCTCTGTGGCTGCACTGACAAACAGCCAGAACCACTCTGACCTTCCCTGACCAACTTCCTCTGGAGAGGAACCCAAACAAATGTTGTTATTGAAGCTCTAATAATATCTGGGATAAATAAGAAAAGGCAGCTTGCGTCAGTGGTGCTTTAAAGCTTTTACACGCATTTTTGCTGCGATGTGGGCTCATATTTTATACTTATTGTCGAGCAGGTTAAAACCAGACTGTTTCCAACAATGACTTGGTCTGGATGTAACTTTTGAGACAACAATCAAACTACCTCCCAAACTTTTGGCAGTCAAAGTGATATTTACACACCAAGATTTCAAGATTTCTCATAAATTATTTATGTTGTACTGGTGGGCCAAGTGTTAAAGATCCAGATGGTTTGTAGTACAGTAAAAAGTGTTTTGAGGCATGTAACATACAGAGCTGGCCACCATGGTTGTACTGACACAGAGCTGTGTGAGATGGTGTAGAGTGGAAAGTGAAAGGAAGGAGAGTAGAAGACATGCATTCTTCTGTTGCCCCTGTCCCAGATATCTATGGGTTGTCCAGCTGCTGTCAGTTCTTATGAGTTCTGACCTGGGACATTTATTTCCTCATAATTTACAAAAGAGATGTTTTTATTTTCAAAAGCCATAACAACCACAGCTGTCACCATGGCCATTGTTTGGTAGCTGGATGTTGTCTTTGTAAAAAGAAACCGGGCACATTCCCCGGCATCTTGTGTCACACCAGTGGTCCATTAGTGGCCCTTGAAATGGATACTGCCACTCTATCAGAAAGTGGTGGTATTACACCATTAATGTTACTCTTATTATCGATTTAACACTGAAACTGGACACACTATCAAAGTCTTCAAAATGTGAAGATTGACATTCAACCATATCATCTCCCTTAAGCCTAAGAAAGCACATAACAAGCCCTTTTAGGCTCCTATTATGTTAGATAGTGTTACCATAGGCTAATAATCTTTTACTGAAAAGGAAATTAGTTTTTTTTTTTTTTTTTTTTTTTTGCATTTAATGTTTGTTATTACTGTTTCAGTTGAAAAGTTACTATGACAACATGAAGCATGCAAAACATTCAGACTGTCAGATTTCCTTGTATTTTTCTTGGGTGTATAGATCTACACACTCACCTCCCAGCCACAGACCTGGGCCTACCACAGCTGTTATTGGATTAGATTAACCCGCAGGCTTTTTTTGGAAGGAGCAATTTAATTTCGGGGATGAGCCAGCTTTCTATTACTATGTTTGCTCTCGGTTGATGTAATCTTCACAGATGTGCTCAAGCACAGTTTGAAGCATGAAACTGTCCACTTGGGGGCGAAATGAAAATCTGTAACCGGTGATAGCTAACTTAGCTAGCATAAAACATCAGCTAAAAAGTACAATAGGCTGTTTGTTGCATGTATAACGTATGTGTGTCCTGAGTTGGACACTTTCAGCTAAAATTACTTTTTTATCTTCAACAAGTCATTTATTATCTCCATTAATTCAAATTGTATAAAATACAACTACATGTTCTTATGTTTATAACGATATATTTGTTGGATAGTTTCTTACAAATATTTTATTGCGGCCGTATGAAAGAGCGCTTTTGTCCGAGGTTTAAGCTTGGCATTGCTATGACCCTGAGTCGGACACACGGAAGTTCCAATATCGGACACGCTCACCTTTCTGGCTTTTTCAGCCTTATTTGTTGGATTTTTCGGCTCTAATTTAAGGCTGTGATATTTACGTTAACAAATTTTCACATCCGTCTTTCAAAATAAGATTGTGGGCTAAGCTAACGTTAATCAGAAAATAATAAGACGGACAAAGTTAGCTACAAAAACACTAAGATCACTGAAAGAACGTCGCCCGAGTGTGACCTGAGCGTTCCCTGCGCATTTCCCTGCGCATTTCCCTATCAAAATTATTTTCATATCATGATTATTTTATAAACACTTAGCATAAATACACAAAAATTACCACAAAGGTAGAGGAATATGTGGAGTTTTTGTTTATCAACCGTTAGCCAGTTAACGTCTTTGCGAGCGTCTGTTAGAAGACTGAAAAATAGCAAAAGGTGAGCGACTCCGACTCAGGGCCATAGTGTCACAGGACACACATACGTTAAATATTTTTGTATATGTCTTAAACTCGTCAAAACCATAATTCTAATGTTACAAAGAAAATATAAAAGAATATAGTAGTATTACTTGTTAGTGGAAAATTGAAAAATATTAAGGGAGCTAACGTTAGCTGTTAGCAGAGAACTCGTCCGTCTTGAATGCGAGCTGCATGGACAGGAGTCAGGATTAATGGTAAGTCCATTTTGAACAGATTTACTTTATCTTAATTGCTATAGTTTATTATACTACTTTATGTTTCTTTAATTTTCAGACGTTTTCCAGGTTAAAGAGTCAGTGTGATTAGGTAGATATTAAACGTTTTAACTTCAAAAGATTATTGTGTAATATTTTTCATGGACTAAGAGGCGGACAACACGGTAAGCAGTAGGTGAAGATGAGAAGCTATGGAAAGGCCAGAGGACATTAAATAAGGTACATGAAGTAGAAGAGCCAGCGTCAGAGGGCTACAGAGGAAACATGCATTGCTTGTGGCTAACCTAAAGCAATACTGGCTGGTTATAAATGGCAGGATCAGGAATAGAGCAGAGTGAGCGCTGCAGCAGTCACAAAGCTCTTATTCAGGTGTGATAAACCCGGCTCCATGTAACACATACTAACTGTGTGGCACAGTAATAACATTTATCAAAGCCGGAACCTAAGCCATTATTTTCCCCATAAATATTCCAACATTTTATATTGCTGACAAAGAGGCCAGCACTAATGATAAGTTGGATAAATGTCACTTTAATTTGTACCAGCAGTGCACCAGCTTTCGTCGTCTGCATGTATTAAGCATAGTCTGTGTTGCTTGGCCTCTTAATAGAGATTGATGCATTTAATCAAATGTTCCCTAGGCTTTTGACTTTCCAAGGACTTTGTCCTGGTTATCATAACAATAATGTATAATGACGTCAAAATGGCAAGCGGCAGACCAAGGGGTGAAATAGTTTCAATCTATCAAGAGTACATTAAAGTGAGTGTACACTGATTAACTGGCTAGTCACACATAAGTCACACAAGCACAGTAAAACAACACAGCCATATTAAAGTCTGATTTGATACTAATGAGGAGAGCCATTCGGAGTGGTCGGAGTACACACTGGTTCTCCATTATTTGATACTGGAAATTGTCCAAGGCCTGCCTGACAAGTGCATTCTACAGAAATAGAAATATCATTCATTAATTTAATAATATTAATATCAATATTATTTCATAGACACATCATTTTATAATGATACTTTTATCTAAAACATGCACCATATAACAAAACAAGCATTTAAACACTTCTGTCTATGGCTCTTAAAAGCTTAGAAAACGATATACCAAAGTAACTGCAGTGAAATGCTAAAGGAAATTAGTGTTGATGTATTGCTTGTAAACTAGCTGTACATGTTAGTAGTAGCTAATTAAAGCAACTGCATATCTCAAAAGCTGTTTGTATGTCAGGTCTTTTAAAACCTAACATAATGCACTAATTTCGAGAACCTTATAGACTTATAGAACATTTTTATAACACTTATACACAGGCATTATAATATTTGTGTATATATATATATATATATATATATATATATATATATATATATATATATATATATATATATATATATATACATATATATATATATTTTAAAGACAATGCTTAACCTGCATTTATTGACAGATGTTTTATTGCAGTTACTGTAAGGTCAATTCAAATGGGACCAGCTCCATGTAAATGTGAATGTCTGACATGGAGATGCTTCTGTATCGTTAACACAAGCTTTAAAATACTGATAGTTTTGGATGCATTTTAACAACTTAAAACATCAAAGGTTTGAGAACATAGGGTGCCTGAAGCTCTGAGGAATAATAAATAACTTTTCAGATCTAACAGGGGCATGTTATGGAATCAGCTGGATACTTTCACAGTATACCAGTCTGGGAGAAGAGCCCAGACCATTTCAGACCTGATCCCAAAGCCAGCAGAAGCAGAAGCTTTTCACCAAAACATTAGCTGTCAGTCCACACAGAATGTTTTTCCTAATGTGCCAGTTTTTCCCTGGTGGTGATCAGACCTTTGTTATGCCTCCAATGATAAGCTGTCAGTAGCTTTGCAGAGAAGATGAAAGCTTCCATCTTGGGTTACATTGTGAGTCATCCATCAGCTGAAGCCAGTTATTTGTTGTTTGGACTGAATGGGGCTCAGTGGAGGCTGGTGTGCAGTGGGGAAGGTGCTGTGTGTGGATTCCTGAGCTGGCAGCTGGGCGAGCAGAGCAGCCTAACAGCCCTGCTGCAGATGAGATAGATGAGATAGTCGAGGCAGGAGTTACAAAGAGGTAGGATGAGGGCGGAGCGGGCAGAGGGCCATGCTTTTAAAAGCCTTCAGGGCCACTGCATTGATGTAGAGATGTCTCCTTCAAAGCCCTCACATCTCCTACCTGAATAATATTGACTTTTACAGATTTATATCCGTCTCCTGATGTTCTCCTGGCCATTGCCACATCAACTTTGACCCTCATTTCCCACCACTTATTATTGGAGGCATATGGTTATACATTTTTTGGATAGGTAGTCCTTCCTCATAGGAAACAATGTGGGTGCCATTTTGCTTGTGATGTTGTGCAGGTTCAAGTTGAATTTTTTTTTTTGCATGGAGCCGCAGTGCTTAATTCAAGATAGATTTGACCTTCACCACACTATAACCTTATTATTTGTAGCCACAATATGAATTAGACTAGGCAAAACATCAGGTTCTACTGAAGTTTTATATGTTCCACAGAGGAAGATACAACATTACAGAGAAAGCATTGCCAATAAAAACAACTACAGTAGGAGCAACAAGCATGGTAGTTCAGACAAAGTTTATAGAAGTCTATCATGTCATGCAGTACCTTTTGACGGTATATTCATTGTGTCTTCTTCTGTGTCTAGTGCCATTGACTGAGGGGGATCTGTAACCAAAACAGGAAGAAGAATGCCTCTCTTGTTTGTTTCAAGGAAGTATTGTATTGCAGGTGAGCAAATAGACAGACATCCAGATGGTGTGCAGAAGCGAACAAAGGGTCAAAACACTCTGGAGTATGAAAATATTCCACCTGATCACCCCAGTGAGGATCGCAGCTCTGTTTGATTGACAAGCTGACCTGACTTTAGCTCCTGACATGTTTTGTGCTGTGGGAAAATCTCACTTTCCCACTTAAAAGTTTTTATTACTGATGCATTGTGTAGCTTTGCCTCATCTGTTCTCTATACATCTTCTTCCTGCCATGTGTGGTGTGCCCCGCTGAGGGTCTGTTTTTGCGACAGCTGTCAAAAAATTCAGCAGCGAGGGACTCGAGAGGTCAGGGAAGGCACATAGCTTCTCACTGTAAGCACAGTGTCAATCAGGAAAATCATGAGCTGCAAAATAAAAAAGTCCTTTTTGGTAAAGGCAGTCATTTTTAAGCAATTACTCCTTTTCTTCTCTTACTTGAATATGCCTGTGGATGTTCTCAGTCATCAGGGTCATAATAGTGGTTTCAAATAAGGGATCTGGAAATACATTGTTTTAAAATAGATTATGAGACTGTATCCAGATGACTTATTCAAAGCCTTTTATTGGATATGGATACTTAAGAGCACACATTTTAGAAGGTATTGTATGACACAATTGACATTGCATAAGGGGTCACAAAACATTACACCTTTTGTGCCTGTCCCAAGCCCTGGATAAATGCATAGGATTAAGTATGTTGGTACTTGTATGTGAAGGGCATCTACATCACCATGACTATTGAGTAATAATTATTAAAGGAAATGCAGCTACTAAAATGAAAATAAGTGGCATTTAGGTTGTTTCACAAACAACCCTAGCATATGGAAATTATATAGTACTCTGAATCAAACAAGTACTGTGGCTGTGATCATATTTAAATGACTCACTATAGTGATGTTATCCTGTGTTTCCAGGAGCACCTTTGGTTGAACAATCCCTGTTTTTAACCGCGGGAGGACCTGGCCCATGACGTTATCCTGTCCGCTGAGCTCACTTCAAAGACAGTGTAACATCATTCAGGTGAGCAGTGCGTGTCAAGACACCTGTAACTTGTACTGACTGATCACTGGCTGTCCTGAGGGGTAGGATGCTGTATCTTCTGTAAGAGCTACAATAGACACCATGTCACCATAATCCTATTTACAAAAGGGCTAATAATAGTAGCCAAGTGGATACTGGAGAGGTACTTGAACAATACACCTGCATAGGCACAATGGTGTATTTTAAGCTTCGACAAGGTTTTGACATAGTGATTGCTGGCCTTTGCTCCTCATCTTAATGGTTCTTACAGATTTGTAGCCCTAAGTAACATTCACTGGAGATTGAATAACGGGGATCTGATGACGGTACAAAGGCCGCCTCTGCCTGTTCTCAGTATTAACTGTTTGTCAGTTAGTAGAGCTCATATTCCGTCTGTTTGCTTGTACGGATTTTAGCGTGACAGGCCACCAGCTGTCGGTACTTGAGTTGAAGCCTCCCGCTTGTTAAACAACGCAAGGACCCTTCAAGGTTCAGAGTGTACGCAGACGAATACATCCTCGGTGGCCGGCAAAGTGGCTGATTATGGGGTCAGAAATTCCTTCTGACCCTCTTGGACCCTTAACAAATGAGTCCCAAGGCATCAGGGGCAGCAGTCATATCCGATGTGCTGCTCTGTCCGTGCAAGACACATGTGCTACAACTTAAGTCTGTGGAATAAATCATTGTGTATGAGGGGAATAAGGAGGATTTCACATTAACCCCTGAATGCCTTGTACTCACATGGGATCTCCCTCTGGCTACACGGATAAATAACATCCAGGGAGCCCTATAAACTCTTACACACTCCAGGATTTATTCTTCTTAAATTCCACTTGCTGAATGGTAACTAGATCAGCTATTTTGCAGGGTACGAGGCGGGTATGGATGTCCAATGATGTCAGGAAAGTGGGGCCAAACAATGCAAAGCGCTACCTGCAAACCCCCGCAGCACCACACATCCTTCAAGGAGGAACTCCCTTCTGCACCTCATGGAAATAATAAATCATCTGTCATGGTGGCAGCCTGAAGGTGTTGAGCACTCACTAGAACAAATGAAGGAAGATCCATGGGAAGTAAACGAAAGCAATAAATAATAATAATGTTAATTCCAAATAATATTAGTGAACTATCATCAATATCACATCAATGTCAACAAATGTAAAGTTTGAAAAAAAAAAAAAGTAAAAATTTGTTGCAATTCTACTACTACTACTACTACTATCACTACTACCACTACTACTACTACCATCCGTAAAACCTTGCTCGAACCCTGGACCTTCTCAACGTAATCCGAACAAGCTACCCACTTTGCCACCAAGGTAAAAAAAAACAACTTCTACTTAATTACAGAGTCTCCTTTTGGCTTTTCTCATTTCCCAGGTTGCCAGAACAAATCATAAGCTTCCTACTGTGCAGTGATTTGCACATTAATTTGGCATATATAGATTTTACACTAGATGCCAATTTGCCAGTTTGTGACTTTGTGGCTGCATTACTTGTGATCAGTAAATATATGATCCGTAAAAATGTACCTAAGTAAATTACTTGAGTGAGTTTTTAGTGACTTTCTACCTCTGGGACGGAGTGGGTGCAATGTGGGAAAGCTATGAGTCTCATCTTCCTTGTTTCTTTGAGCACAAGAATTATGTTCACCTAGGCTTTTAATACCTCCCCATATATACACTGCTGCTTCAAAAAGTCATGTGAAGTGAATAGCCCCGTAATGCTTTTCCATCTGCGGCTGTAACTTTAACTGTGTCCCATCAACCATAGCGATCAGCAGCCTGTCACTACACAGGCTCCAGCCTATAAGAGCTGTCACAAAGGACACTTTTAGTACAGTGTGGAAGTTACTCCCTCCTCTCAAAGGCTGCCTGTCACCTTGATGGACAGGTACAAGGACACACACGACGGAGGTGCATGGGAGGGAGAAGTCAGGAAGGAAGAGAAAACCGTTAGAGGGGTGACCAGAAGTGAAAGAAAAGACAAATGCTAGAGAGAAGAAAACTCACAGAAAAAAATTTTAGGACTGCAGTGTTACCAAATTATATTAGTTTTTTATTCTACAAGTGAATGTTGCGATTATATATATACTCCTCCTCATAGACTGTATATCATTGAGAGACATTATCAGATCTGGAATGTGGAGTATAAACTTTTCGTCTTTGACGATAACTAAAATTCATAGACAACCTTTAGACTGTATTTGAATTCATCTTATTTGAGCCTCTCTCTTTAGGTTGCCTTTTACCTTTTGTACTTCATATGCACTACTACTACTACTACTACCTTTCTGACACTTTACTACAACCTTACTACTACAACCAAGTTTGCTTTCAACTTTTATCAGTTAATTGTACATTTGTTTGGGGATTTACTTGTTTTAATAGATACCGCATCCACCTCACTCTCATGCCCCTTTTAGAAATACCAGTTTTCAAAGGTGGGTGACTGACAGGTGTTTCTACCTAAGTCTGTCTGCACATTGAATGGTGGAGTGACAGGTACCAAGTAGCCTGCCCATGCCCAGTCAAATGGCACAAAGTGGGGCAGCAGCTTTTGGAATTGCTTCAGACCAGAACCTCAAAATTTGGCTCTTGTTAGTTTCTGTAAACCTAAACCTAGTGTACCTTGAGAAAAGAGTTAGTGCATAATTAAACCAAAATGAAAACGAAGGAAAATATTATCAGAATGAACTGCCAAATTCCTGGTGGGGATTCTAGTACTTCTTGATTGTCCACCTCCAGTTTATTTAAGATCTTCCAAATACTGTATGTGGCCTCTCTCTGTCAGTTTGACCTTGTAGAGAAGAAGCCGTATCTTCCCTCTCTTTAGTTTCATTTGAGCGAGTGAACACCGCTGCTCATCATAACAGCTTCTGGCATCTCCAGACAGGAATTCATTCTTTGCCCCTGTGATCGCAGCAGGCTTGGATTTCGACGTGGAGGGAGCTACAAAGAACCATGTTATTATTATTTTTGTAGAAGGAGAGTTCTGAGCCCTCCCCCGTGCCAGATCCCCCTGTGCATGGGGTTGGGGTTGTACACCTTCTATCTAAAGTTTTTTGGCCTTTGTGCTTCTCAGTGTCAAGGCATTTGGAAAGTGAAAACACACAGTATCAGGTCATACATCAGCATCAGCATTAAGAGGATCAGCTATCTGAGCTCTCTGTGCTCTCCCAGGTGGAGCTGTACAGGCCAATCTGTCTGACCAATAATGCTGTGGAGAGGCATGTCTCTTATTTAATTTTTTAGGGAGGACAATAAACTGAGTATATAGATGGTTTCTTAGAGGGACAGAAGACTATATTCTTCGTTTACTATTAGTCTAAATATTTATGATCCAAAACAACAACAACAACAAAACAATGCACTCGGAGACCACTACCAAAGCTTGTGTACACCCAAAAATGAGGCTGAAACTGGCGTATGCCACTCTCTGTGCCAAAGGTGGGATCTATAAAAAAGCAACTAGGTATGAAACCTTGCGTATCCCTACGCCAGTTCTCACTCGTGCGTGTGCACATTTTTGTGACACTGCACAAAGGCGATCCTCACGGCGAGCTGCTGAAGTGAAGCAAGTTTGACAAATGTATGTTTGGTGCTCGTTCGATGCGGTTTACTTTCACTTTATATTTCTTAGAAAATACAAAGGATGTGATTCAGACATCATTATTTAAGCAAGTAGTGAGTAAAAGTGAGGGAAGGACATTTGATTTTTCATAATTTTACTCAATATTCTTGACAATAAAGCGGTTCAGAACTGTGCACAACCATTCACGCTCCTGCACTTTAATGGGGGGTTGTGCTGGCTCTCCATCATGGTCCATGGCTTTAACTAATAGCAGAGACAATCCCTGATGAATCCGTGACTGGATTTATAAAATAATGATGGGACATGAGCATAAACAACTTCTACAGCCGGTTCATATCAGGGCTGTGTGGTTTTAATGAAGCACAGTGTCAAAAAGAGACTGAATGGACTTGTTCTATATTTGTCTTTACACACGACATACACCTGCACCGTGGCTCTGCCCACTCCCTTTACACACATCCTCCTCTTGGACCTCCGTGTGCATGTACAGCGTGCTACATGTGCTTGAACAGAAGACTGATGCTTCCTGCACATTTAATGCTCTATAAATTATTCTAAATCTCAATTACAAAGTGAGGAAATCCCAAAAAAGCGATACTTGCGATAATCCAAATTAAGCATTTGGTAAGTTTTAAACTTCTTTTTAATGTTTAAAGTTATCTATATTAAGAGGAAGGGGGCATTCATTGTGTCATTGCAATCATTTTGTTTTTTTAATTAGAAAAGCGGCATTCTCTTTCTCAACACAGATGCACGGGTGTGTGTAGTGCTGCGTGAAGCACCTCGTCCCTCCCACTCTCTTCTATGTTTTCTGGTGAAACCCTCTCGATTAGCGGCTCATGTTTAAGTAAATCTCATTCAGAAGTCACTTTGCATGGTCTGTCTTTGGTGGATTCGAGTCATGGAGAGGGCATGATGTGAGGTGGGTTTACTTGCGCACCTTCCTATGACAGGTGGAATCTGTAAAAGGGAAATTGCATCCAGGTGTGCCTGTGCCCGGTTTTATAAGTGTATACGTATGCAGCTTTTGAGTTTCTGGTGTACAAAGACTTTTAGTAAGAATTTCACACAGTTTTATAGATGAGACCCCCAGACTCGTAGCTGGACAGAGGTGAAAAAGCATTTACTATTAATAACATACTGAAGATTCATAACATACATATAAAGTGTATTTGCAAGACTTGCATTTACACTTTCATTATTTGATAGTTTCAGATAATAGATACTGTGACATAATAGTCAGCTGCACCTATTTTTTTCTTTTTGCAATATTTATGTATATTTGTTAAGCTTTATATAATTTCTTTTAAGTTATTTTCACTTTGCTCCAAATCATTAAACATCTTTGCACATGACTGACCATAACTCCGCTTCTTTGACGTGATTTTACATCTTTTAACTTAGTTCAGCTGTAGACATCCTTCATCTACTTTTATCCAAATGCAAGATCTTTCAGCTTCTCTCATTTTACTTGGCCTTAATCAGTGCTGTGCTGTTCTCTTGTTTGATGAGAAGCCAGCTGTTGCTGAGTGTAATCCATACAGCTGAGGATGAAACCGTAGGACATAAACAGTGTCCAAGGCGTGTGTGGCCCGGCTCCCTTTCCCGCCCCACCCGTCCCGTACAGTTGCTAAGCCAGGAAGGTGACCATGAACTAATAACAGCATTCACCCTCAACCAAACATACACACACGTCCTCATCCCAGGTGGATCACAGCTGTTGATTGAATCGCTCCACATTTTCCCTAAAAATACCGGTGCTGACACTGGGAGAAAACAAAAACTAATGAAGCCCTCTTTTGTTTGTGCTTACAGCTGCCAACCTCAGCTGGAGTTTGTGCATTCTACAACAATATCCTACGTTTGGTTCTCCTTTTTCTCTCAATATTACAAGCCCAACTTCTCATGCAGTGTGCCAAGATGAGACCCTCCAGGCTCATGGCACCCCTTTCCTGATATAATGATTGTCCAGCTAAAGTAGTAGCTCTTTTATTAACTAAGTAACGCAAAGTGTATATGAGCGAACATGAGAGCGAGCTGAAATGAAGGCTCTTCCACTATGCCTGACTACAGCAGGATTTTCCACTGTGGGAACACATGGCGGCTTAGTTATAATACAATGTAATGAGATCTGAAGAGGACTCGGGAGTGTGAGGGGCTAGTCCACGCTGCAGGCTGCCTTTATGGCCTGCAAGAAAGACGAGATCCGCCTGGCACCGCAGGTCAACTAGTGTGAGGTTGGAGTGTGTCTGTTATGAAACTGTTGCGCTCTGTGTTTCATTAGTTCTGGATAAGAGAAGACAATGCTCTGCTGTCTAAGCTTCTTTTTGTTCAGTTCCAACAATCACAAAATGACAAAACAGAATCTGTACAGAATCAATTAATTTGTTGTTGATTGTGTTTAGTATTACAGATAAGTATTACTGAGACCTTGGGGGTGTATGGATTTTAACACTTGACTGGTTTGTCTCCATAGCACTTTATGGCCTGGTTGTATCAGGCTACACCACATTGACTACCTCTCCTGTGTTTATTTGATTTAAATGTAATACTGGACCATTTTGACTTCAAAATAATAATATATGACATCGAACCAAAGCGGAGAGCTTACCTTAAAACTAAAGCAAGTTTAGCATGTGCTAATGCAAACCAATAACTACCTCTGCCTCTTTAAACTTAACAGGAATACATATACATAATGCAGAATGCCATTATTTATCTAATATTGGAGCGTCCCAGCATATTAAAATCATTTATAAACCTATATGACATCCTAAGTTGTAGTTTTTACACAAATGATTGCTATTATAATATGCTACTTATTATTATTATTCAAAAGTTTTCCTCAAATCCACGAAAAAAAAGTAGCTATAGTCAGACAAACTGCTTTTTCATACTAATTATAAACTGAGTGTGTACTGTTTTACTGTAAGCAAATCAAGCCATTATTTTCCACACAAACAGGGACAATGACATGCAAATACCTTGAAGAGCCACACTGCCAAGAGCCGTGCTGCTGATAAGAATGACTCCGATGTCCCGGAGGGTATTTACTGAGCTGTGGAAACAGAGTAGAGACACACGCCCATCATAAGGACAAAAAAGCCCCTGGCTCAGTGATAATTAGAGGTCATTGCAGTGACAGCTGGCACAGGGCATGCCATAGGGATCCAAAAGAGGCAGCCACCGCTCTGAATGTGAAGAATGCTGAAAAATAGGCGCAAAGTACGTCTGCACCTCGTCCCAGAACGAATGGGTTTCCAAACAGGATTTGGAGCGTAACAAAAGCAGTATGCCATAAAACCTCTTGTCAATATGCAACTTCATTCGGTCTGCATCATGAAAGAGACGGTTGTGGAAAGTGGCTCGATGGGTATCAGCGAGTTTGTTATAACATCCTCTGTGGGTGTATTTAAAACACAAGGAAGTGCTCAAGCTGCTCTGTGGGATGATCAAGTTCAAAGCAGGACATCCAAAAACTTCAGACAGTCACGTTTCTTCGGTTATTAAATCTCATAAAGAGAAGACATTAATCACATATGGCCATGCAAGAAGGACCCACAGTATTAGAATGCCATTAGGAGGATTATAATTTTACCTCACAGACAAACAATGGCCCCTGAGCAGAGGGTCAGAGCCTATAAAAAGACAACTTCTTCTAACGGCACAGGATTTCATAGTTGTTTTCCTCTTCCATTTCACAGCCAATTCCAGTCCACTTCATTACACCTCTAAAAGTGAAGATCTTCGCCAAAGCATTGTCCCTATCTCGCCACTGAGCTACAAAGCCCTCTCACAATCGTAAGTAACCCACTAAACAGACATTGATCCAGGTGGTGTTCTGGATCCACACCAAAAACTCATCTTCAAATTCAAGTTCTTCCTGAACCCATTACAGAGTGAAATGGTAGAAAAGATTGAACTACCTTTTAATAACAAGCATTTTATATTATTTTAACAATTATCAATCACCCACAGTTTAGGTGCTTTTGTTTCCACTATTAGGCTCAGTTAATATAAGATGTGAATTATAACACTGAGACATCCCAAACATACAATGTCTTGGAAGACTTATGAATATTTTACGCATATTTCAGAACTTTTGTTCTTCCTGCAAAAATGTAACCAAGTGCAATTGGACCTGAAACTGGAAAAATGTTCCATATGGGAACTGTAGGAGCCAGTTCAATGGTGTTATGAAGGTTTACAAGTCCATACTGGATCATCAGTGTAGCACCTCAGATTCTGTGATAAATTCTGACTTTATTGAGAAAAAAAAAGCTATTTTTATGGTGAGTTAGTGTTGAGCAAGTCCTGTTTTGACATGAAAGTCAGCTTGAACCCAGTCAAGTGTCTCAGTAAGACTTTGTGGTGAGCTCTGACTCTCCACCGCATCTAATGAACATAGTGCCCTTAAGCAAGGCATTTAATCCTCGCTGCTCCAGTCTGGCTGCACGGCTCCCAAGTGTAAACATATGCAGCTGTGTGAATATGGACCAGCACAGTGCAGCCTCAGAAAAGAACTGTCTGTGAATGGTGGGCTAATAAAATGGAATTGGGTTCAAATTTGACATAAAATTGTGAGTTTTTCCTTACCAGGACGTTTTTCTTAAAGATATACTGAATGGCTCTTAGCATTAAACAGTGTTGCAAGTAAATATATAATTTTACTCATTTATTTCAGTACATTTTTGAAGAAAATTACTTGAATTAATACATTATAATTAGTGCTGGGACTTTAATACGTTATACATGATTAATTAATTACAGAGAAATTATTGTGTAAAAAACAGTTTACGCATTGAATTGCAATGTGTCTATGACAACACGGAACTTTTTTCAGTGACCTAGTTTCTTGGCACACGGTAACCAGGGCTGGACATCCACACCAGTCAAAACACCAAATGTAATGTATTTCAGCTGTGGCCAATTATACATATGAGCCTATATGAGTGCACTACAGGTAACTGTGGGGTTTCCTTTGAGACCGGCTCAGCCCACGCATCCAGTGCACAGCTTCACTACTTTTCTTTCACATTTAAATGCACCGCTTCAAGGTGCCGCTGATCAAATCTCTGCTGCAGTCTATTGGGTTCAGACGTGAGAGAGAAAGGGGACAGGTCCATGCAGATGTCATAGGTGGAGTACAGAGAAGGAGACAGAGAGAGGAGAGAGGAGCACCACACTCCCGTGTTACTACGTGCACTTAGAGGCAGAGATCGATGCATGGACACTGAATTCTGCCCTATGTGACTGCATTGTTAGTTTAAAATCATGTTAAAATATGCTAGAACATGCAAATAAGCTCCTATATTTTATTTCTGACATATAAATATTGCTATTTGATAAAAATGCAATTAATCGCGATTATTTAATGACAAACTCTGTAATTAATTAGATACATTTTTTAAATCGAGTCCCACCACTAATTATAACATAATTTAACTTGAGTACATTATGACAACAAATACCTAACTTAAGTAAATTTTTTAAATTTCTAAATTAGTAAATTATTTTTTGTCCCTGCAACCAGAAGGTCCTGGATTCAATTCCACATTTGGGTACAGACTAGTAGGCCAATTGGGAGTATCAGTAATATTAGTAATAGTAATAGTAAATATAGGCATCATAGTAATAGGAGCAGCTGTACCAGTTGTAGAAGTAGAGGTAGTAATAGTAGTGGAATAGTAATAGCAATAGTAGTAATAGTAAAGCTGCATTTACTATTCAGTTACAAACAACTCAAAAAAACTGTAATAACTGGAAGTAGTTACACTCAAAAGTGTTTTACTTTTACTCAATCAATACTTCAACTTATAGCAGTACTTTTACTTGAGTACAGATTTTGATTACTTCTTTCACCTCTGTTCTCAGCTTTCTGTACAAGCTGCAATGATATTATTCCCCATTCTTAGGGCATTTTTACAGTCTGTCACAATGGTTTAGCTCTTGACTATCTACAGACATTTTCCACTCTAGCATCTCTGCTTTTTAATACAGTCCCATTGAAGCCTTTTCTAAAAATGTTTCTACTTTTGTGTTTTTTAGCAGCATGTATAACAGTATCACCTAACGCCTGACATGTCATCTGGGGGACCAGTGAGAGGAACGAAAGGAGGTCACGTCTGGATGTGACCTGCTCCGGAGCCTGAGATAGACCAGATGGGCTATTGTGAACTCACAAAAGGTGGGGTGTCCCTCTTCTTACAGTCAGTCCTTCATACAGAGGTGCTTTCTGTGGTATTTTTCAAGACGTGATGAAATCTGTGCTCTTTGCATTCCCTCAGTGTTCAATGTCACTGTACAAACCTCTAAAGATGATGTTGATGAAGTTCTTTTCATCTCTCAGTCGCATAAAAAAACACGATTTAGCAGAGCTTAGATAGATCAGATCACAATGGAGGAAATGATGACTGGTTCTTAATACATGAAATGTGAAGTTCAAGGCTGTGGTGATTAAACTGTGGTTGAACTTTTTTAGGTAAAACACACAGAGATGGGATAGAGATTGTAAGGAACTTATAGATGACTCCATTATGTGACTCGTCATACAGAGCACTTCTTAAGGCTATGTCTGTTTATGCTGATGCCCTTTCTGACAGAAGCCTATCCATTTATTTGGGCTTGGGACAAGTACAAAAAGTATTCTTGGGTTTGCAGTACCATATGGCTATGTGGAAGTGGTTCAGTTTTACATTTTCAAGAAATCATTTTGAAGGAAGTAGGGATGTGCGATATAATGATATTAGATTGTGTCACGATCTGAATCTCTGATGATCTGCCAATTTGGAAAGATTGCTGAATCGTGGTTCAGTGCTTTTGTATTTAGTGCAGCTCTATGCTCAAACAGACGCATGCTGTCTGCTTTCTCCCACCCTCGCCTCCTGTTAGTTCACCTCTGTTATGCTCTTAGTGAGCACAGATTTAACCAATCCCAGTGAAGTCTGAGTGGGGCTCAGCAACAGCAGCACCTTAGTGGCGGAGCCAAGGAGTCTGACTGTTTACGGGAGTTTTAACTTGTGCTGCCTTTGGACTTTATGTTTCTACAGAGTTTAAAGAAGAAACACATACACATACAGCTACAACTACACGTTACTGGGAGCGTCACAGCACGGTGTTTGTGCTCATTAATGATGTTAGTGATGATGCGCTGCTTGTTAACGAGGACAAGCTTCTTGCCGCTCATTGCTGTCATTGTGAAAGTTCAGCAAAGATTTCTCATGTTTGGGGCAACTTATTTTGACTCATTGAATCAGGAGTAACCTCTCCATTCACTTTTAACCTCCTCTGATCTGTGGCTGCCTCTCTCTGCTCCTCTCTGTGTTGCTGCTCTGTCACGTGACTCAGCGGCAGCGTGTGTCCCAGGTCTGTTCGGTTTCGGCCAACGTGCTAAACCTAAACAAACTAAAGACAGGAGGGCTTCAGAGGTATCCCAGACTCTGGTTAGGTCTGTGGCAGTTTGTAGTGTGGGACAGGGGGAGACGGGTCTGTCAGGCTCCAGCATGGGATGGATTAACTGGCCCTACAGTGGATCCCTAGAGTGGGTCATGTGTGCGCAAGGGAGGGACAGACTCAGAGCATTGTAGAGCTGTTCATAGGAAAAAAAAAAAAAAAAGAATAGAAAGGGTTTTACATGGTGTGAATGTGAGTGAGTGGGGACTACGGATGGAAATTAGCTCTGAGCTATAATCCGGTGTATTTACGGCACTAGCTGCTGTTCATTAATACACGCTGTCCCATATAAATAAAAAAAAAATAATAATAAAAAACATTCTAATTGTCATGTTACAAAAGATATTTGGTCATGTTCATATTCAGTCTGATTAATAATATAAATAATACAGGATATATATTTAATAACCACATAATATACAAAATATACAAAACTCAAATTAATGGTTTGGTTTGTAAAAATAACATTGTTCTTTACACAAAGCAAATACTTAATCATAATTTACTGTTAGTTATAGTTCTAAATTGTCAGTACCAAAATAATATAGTATAGGTAGTATAGGTTTATTTTACTTTCAGATAAGGCAGAGCTTTAGGTATGTTTTAAAGGCAATAGGAAATTACAATGTGTAAATGAATTGTGATAAAATCGAAATGGTGATCTAGGCTTTCAGAAAATCGTGATATGAACTTTTTGCCATATCGCCCACCCCTAGGAGTAAGGACTTCACATATTACAGCTTTAAGTAGTTTCCCTTTGTAAAACATAAATGACAGTCCTCACTTTTATGAAGTACTGCACTTACGTTTTTTTTTTTTGTAATACTTGCTCAACTTGACATTTTTATGTTTTTGCTTGTGTTGGTTTATCACTTAGCAACATAACTCAAAAAGGTATAATTGGATTATAATATATATTTTTTTAAATAAAAGGTCTGTAGTGGGCCAAGGAAAGAATTCTTAGTTTTTGGTATCAGAGTGGAAATCTAATGCCCTGGTGGAGGTCTGCTCATAGTTACAGATGCTGTAAATATAATTAGTAAAATTAAAATCAAATGAAAGATTAATGAAATATTTGGTAGCTATCGGGAGTCTTATCACACATTTAATGCTCTACAAAGCCTATGATAGTATCTTGACTGTCTTAACTTTTAACACAACAGTAATATTTCATCAGTGTTGGCATGAGCACTGTGTCTACCTTCGACAGAAATGCGACCGTGTAATTATTCCATGAGGAGTTTGTGGGCTGCTGCATCCACACACAACCAGGGAGCTTTAAAGCACCAGGGATTTTTTGCTCTGAGCTGCTCTGCGTCCTCTTGAGCTGACCGTGTACATTTGGACGTGGATGAATCAGAGTATTATTAATTATCCAGCCAGCAGGTCAGCAGCACCATAAATAACCCTGGACTGACAGACAAATTTGAACCAGAAAAACAGGCAGGGGTCCGGTGGCTTTTAGGGGAACTGGAAGCATTCTGGATTACAGGGATATTACTCCAGAGAAGCCCTGTCATTCCTGATGATTTCTACTTTAGACACTAATTACTGGAGAAATAGAAAGGGAAGGAAAAAGAAAAAAATGAGGAAATTAATGTCTTCTTAGCTTTGACTTGAATGTCTGATTTTTCAACATGTAATTATACTGTAGGAAAATTTTAGATGGTTATTACAATACAGACTTTATGCTCTGGCTCATGCTGCAAGACTTTACATTTAAACATAAACTTTGTTAGGGCTTCAAATTGTAGTGTTGGAATTTAACTGTCTGGATGGTAATATTAGCAGTCAGTGTGGCCTCTACCTTCAGCATAGTTAATCAAAAAGCAAATTAAAAATAATAATAATAACAGAAGTGTTGACTGTGTTCTTATTTCCCTAATAGATGCACTAAAGCTCCAATGCAAAACTGCCTTTGTGGTGTTTTTATAAAACTTAAAGCCGCAACATGTTCTAATAGCTCTTAGCACGCTCTAGGCTGTTGTATCCCACCCACCAAGGCAAACACAAGCTGTGTGTCACTTCAAAGAACCACAGGGCCCTGGGGCCACCTGAGGGGCCCGTACATGTCAGAATCCAGGCTGCATTTCACCTGGACAAATCGCGCTCTCATTACCTCTGCCTTGGCTCTTTCCTGTCAGCTTTCATTTTTCAGAGCTGATAAAAATGGAAACATGTCCGGAGTATCAGCTCTGAGCACGCTCCTGCAGTGAGGCATAAATATCCCAGATATCCACTTGTTGACTCTGTTCAGGCCATGATTTGTATGCCTGCGTTTGGTCAGTACTAGTCAAATATGAGGTGAGTATATTTTGAATCTTAAACCTCTGTTTCAATAGCGCCTGAGCCTGTGACGCGGCACATTCAGCAATCACAGTCAAATAAACAAATACCTGGATCCTTTCTCCCTAGTGGTGCTCATCATTATACACATTTAGTAACTGATGATTACATTTTAATGTGTAAAAAGAGAAAGCCTGTTGGCCTCTCCTTGTCAAAACATTTGTACAGCACGCAGAAGCGCCTGAGGTTTGAGCTAGTTTTTTATTTTAGTCAGCAGCCGCATGGCCTCAGTCCTTCCAGAGCTGGACAGTAGGAGCATTTAACAGAAGGGCCATGACTCCCAGTCACACGTCTGCATGCATATATGTGTGGTGAAATGATTCATGCTCCAGAGGAGAGGAGATGAAACACCTGCACAGTATTATCATTGTACCATCTTTCTCACTCATTAGACCAAACTGCTAAATTAAGAAAATACCAAAGTGTTATTAGGATACGCTACACAGCAAAATGTGCAAATCATTTCAACAAGCCTATAAATATTTTGTCGTCTCTGCTATTTCCAATTGCAATTGCAAAAATGTGAAACGAGCACTGTTACTGTAGGATCTTGTTAAGGAAAATCTTTAAAATGTGAACATTTCACATATTGACTTTTGTCAGAAGCTCTAGAGGACCACGTTCCCTCTTTTGTGATGGAACTGTAAAGAAATGTAGATAAATAAAATGAAATTGTAAAAGCCTTTTGTGAGATTTTAAGAAAGAAAACTGTCTCATTAACAGTGGTGATGTAGCCACTCTGTAGAAGACGTGGTCTAAAGTCCTGTTTCCATTTGAAGTGAAGTGCGCTGACAGCATTTAAACTAGACTTCAAATGCCTATTGTTGCTTCCTCAAGGGGCGGCTGTTTATGGAAGGCCGACTGTAACCAAACGGCAATATTGAGTTTTAGACCAGTGTGATACTTTGCGGTGGGTATCACTCTAATTACGGAACATCTTGTTTAAACAGCGATCCATTTTGATGCTGACAGCTCGTATATGCATTTGGAGGCCATGTGTTAAAAACAGGCATCTTAATTGCAAGTAAATGAGTACAAGATTCCAAAATTGTTTTTATTCTGTGTGGTTTCTCTATAAATTTCATTCATGGGTCATCATTCCACCAAAGCCAATAAAACGTTCTCAGAAAATGCCGTTTTTAATAACTCTCACAGGCGGCCCTCGGTCATTAGGCTCAACATAAAAGACCAGAACACAGTGAAAACAAAGCTGGACATTTTCCATGTAATGAGTGTATCCCCTGCTTTCCTCCTGGCATCTTTTCTCAGCGTTGTTTTGCAGGGAGCCCTGAGCTTGGTTTCATTTGTGCTGGACGTTGCCTCGAGTCACTTGGCTGGCCAGATGAAAGCTTGTGAGGAGAGAATGACGAGCAGACAAGGAGCACAGTAGCTTAGCATGTGGCTAATAGCCAGCAACTCAGCACTCTAGCCTCTGACAGGCTGTTTACCCCATTATTATGTTTGTCAAGAAAAGAATTCAAGCATTATCCAAAAAAATGACTCCTTTTACAGCAGCATATGGAAAATGAAAGGCGAAATGGAAAACAGACAGGGGCTTTTCAAACAAACAGGAGATGAATGTGTTGGGCTGACATTAGCCTCCACTGTGACTTTTACTCATCTTTGCTTTGAGCGACAACAGGACATTACTAAGTGATGTGTAAAAGCATCAGAGTGAAAGCTGATGAGCCAGAGAAATGAACCTGAACGTATAAAGTCAGACCAAATGTGCCTTTGTTCCACACTGACACTAAATGGGACTTTTGGAGCCGTTAAAAAATTCTTTCTCCGACAAAAACAAAAAATATCTTCGATAGCCAAAGCTTCCTCTCTGTCTTCAAAGACCTATATTTTCATGCCTCTGTGACTTTCTGGCAGTTAGAGGGGATTTATTGTCATTATTTGTATTTTTTTTTTACTGAAAATTGTTAACAGATTTTTTTACTTTGAAACTCAAAGGAAGATGTCAGAAACAAAGCGTTCATGTGAAAACAGTAAAATAGTACCAAGGACACAGAGAAATAGGGGGTTCACCATCTGCTGGCAGCCATTTTATTTTTGCCTATTTCTGTGCTATACTCCTGCCTTTACTATGTTAACTTGTAAATACAGACAGAAAACATGTTTAATATGATATATAATGCCAGTGTTTTTTGTAAAAGTAGTTTGAATATACTTTTTCCGCCCAAATATGGATCTACAATACGAGATGAGTCCTGATCAAACCACACTTTTGGAAGACTACAGTCCAATTGTTGTTTGGAAAGCTCTCAAAGAGATGATCCTGGAGCTGTCTCACCATTGTCCGCAGTTGATTTAAATGTTTCCCAGCTGTGAATAGCCTCTACACTTCTGTTGTGCATTGCATTGTGGGACAATAGTGTCCATCAGCACTGCAAAAGGTAATTTGGTATGTATGGTAACATACTTAATCTTTTACATGATCTAAATAAAGTATATTTGGTATTGTGGTGGGCTGTTGGACATTTTATACTGCAGTGTGGTTTACATTTTTCATCATTTGTAGTTGTTTTCCTTTAGTGTTGATAAAGTGCTTTACTGAGTATTTTAGTAAAAAAAAACAAACATTTGTTTTGGTCTGTTTTTATACAGGTGGTGTAAAAGCCAGCAAGGATAACCTGTTAAAGTCATTTGCAATGCCCACCTTCAGAGAGAATCATATCAAAGACTCAATTATTGAGTTAATCTGTTTCTGTAGAGCTGGGGGATGAGTAACACTTAAGAAAGATGCGTCTTTCTGAGCACTTACAAACAACCTGTGAATGGGACTAGATAATCCCATGCAGCTCTCTCCCTGTGCTGGGATGGGATCTTTTGTGAGGGTGCCACTTTGGACTGTGGGTCGTGGCAGCAGGGGACGTCTTCTCTGCAGCGCCACTACAGCTGGACTACAGCAGTGGTGCAATTGTAATCCATAGTAGCTGGGAACCCAGATTGAGTCTAAGCTGATAAAACTGACTTGAGGCTAACGACAGGCCACCGCAGGTAGCTGACCCATCCATTTTCATGTAATAAAGCCTGACTTACAGCTCGCTCCCCTGAGGCTTCAAAGGACAGGACTAAGCCAGGCAACCACAGTGAGGGTCACATCCATAATGGTCAAAAATGGCTAACTCCTTGACTGCCACTCTGTAAAGGACATGTTTCTTAGCATGCCTAATTGTCTCATACTCTGACAGTCGCAGTACACTGAGGTGGTACAGAGGTCAAGGAGCCATGTCAAAGAGCTGTATTGATGCAGCTGACCTCTGACCTGATGTCTCTGGAGGAGGGTGGGGGACCATTCAGCTCCTGGCAGCATGTGTCCACAGTCTGACCTGCAAACACATGAAGTCACCAGAGGCCAGGAGCTGACCAATCCTCACAGAGTGTCCCCACCAAGGTTTAGGCCATAACATGCATCTTCTCGCCTTTTACATCTTCTGCTTCAGGAAAAGGGTATATTATAAATGTAGGCAGCTGAAAGAGAACAAACATGCTAGTCATTGACATTGAAAAAGTGTGGAGGAAATACCAGAGTTTGATGAAGTGGTACCATTCCTTCAGGATATTAGACGGTTACCACACCACTCCAAAAAAGTCAGCTTTGTCTTTTTAAGAAAAACTTTACAATGTGGTCAGTTATACTCTAATGTCAGCCTGCCAGACAGCATTTAGAATAACAGGGACTTTACTGTATATTTCCTCCATCTAAATTCTATTTTAAGTCATTTAGATTTAAGAAATATGACATTATATCAAGACATTGAGTCATAAAGTCATTGTCTATGTTGTACTCTGTATTCAACCAACAAAACACTATTTCTCCATCAACACTGTGGCAACATTGTAGCAACAAGATGAAATTATAATGTAGAAAGGCTTTGAAACACAAACACATGACTCGCCATCACGCAAATGTTCACAGCCCAATGATGTCAGTCATGTTGCAGTCATCGAAGAGCTTTATTTTTTCAGGAACACTGCGATATCTCACATTCTTCCTCTGTAATTTACGACGCATCATTCGGAGGTAACAATTAGGACCTGTAAATTTGCTCAGAAAACACTGAGTGCTTGTATCTCAGCATACTTAAGCAGCACACTGAGCCTCAGGCTGTGGATCTGAACTGTAATGGCAGCAGCTCCCCCACAGAAACTGGATGGGTCACAACAAAGCTGAGAACAACATCGCAACGATCTCCTGCCACGACTATTAGAATAAGCGAGTCACAACGGATCTGGTGGTGACTTCAGTGTCCTCTGGAAAATGGCATATTTGTGGAATAATAAGAATGGCTCACTCATATTTGTTGGGCTTCACGACGGCTGTTTATGTTGATGTGGATGTGTGATATTACTTCACAAGGGGCTCTTTAAGCTTTATAACAATTCCTAATGTGTGTAAGCTGAAGTCTAGTCGTCCGTCAACCAGAACTGCCTCTTTGATTTCCCAGACTCTCTTTACACCTTTAAAACATGAACGAAGGAATAGTAAGAAAGAGGATGAAGCAAAAAAAGCTTAGTGGACAGCCGTGCTGAGCTGAAATTTGGAATGAGAGAAACTAGAGTTTATTCCAAGTTGGATCAAGGTTGGTTTTGATTTTGGCAAGTTTGCAGCCTTGGACTACATTCAGTCAGAATATGAGATGAGACCTCATAGAAGTGTTTGAGCTTTCTGTCCGGTGGAGTTAAACACCTGCTGTGCAAACAGTTTGGTGCATCTCACTTTGATGAGTGATGGACTATGTGTGACCTTCTCTGTGATCAGAACAAGCTAAACAAATCTTCCCTGAATGTCAGCGCTTGCCGTTCTGGCCCACTACAATCACAGTTCCCTGCTAATAAGTCATGCAACAGATGGAGCCATGCAAATGATGAAAGCACGATAGTGAAAGCTTATTAGCAAGGTTAAAGACACACAGACAAATGATTTCAGCATAAAAAGCACAGATGTGTTACATGGCAATTGAGCAACGTTTGGTGAAAAGCTGCGGACTCAAATAAAACCATAAACTCTTTACCCTACCCACTGGAGGTGATACTGTGATATAGACTTTCTGCAGGTGGTTTTCAGCTGCTTTGTTATAGTGAAATACCCCTTAACTGCTGCTGCAGCTGGAAAAGTAAAACACATCACTTCCTGTCAGGTCTTTCCCAAGGAAAATGTTGGAGTAGATTCAAAAGAGGTAATGCAAAGGTCTTGCGGAGAGAGCTGCAGACTTCACCTCACACATTGTGGAGTGTCATCAGCCTGGGCTTGACCTCTGCGTGGCCTGTTACAGTCTAGCAGATGGACCCTGTAATCTGTAACGCAGCAGCAGTAACGGCCAGTCCACTCACAGCCACAAACTCCCTGCAGGGCAGACTCCAATAAAGAGCCTTTGTTCCCCAGGGAGGACTGCATCTCACTGCTACAGTTTATGTTTCAGGAGAAACTCAATCTTCATGGCTTTTTTCACCAACTCTCATGTGAGGAGAATTATGGTGGCTATGCTGAAGTGATTTATTAGTCTACTTACAGAGTTTATTAAAACATCTAAAACCAATGTTGGCCAATGTTTCAGATACAACCACTACACTCTAAGGGTGTATATTGTCAGCAGTAGTAATATTTAATGTAATAATTTCTATGACCTTTTGTCAAATATACATTGTTAATTTTAAAAGTAGGCCTATTTTTTAAATGATTGTGATTACAAAATGCACTCAATACTATATTTTTTTCTCCATTGTCAATAACAGGTCACTTATAGACATAATACCCATGCAACACCAAAACAGTGTAAAATGTGTCGTTGGACGAGCTGTCTCCTTGAAATTAGTCTTACTATAAAATGCTGTATCCCACGGTGTCTATATTTTGGCTCTGTAGGAAGTAGAACTTTTAATGCCCCACACAAGTTGAAGGGAAAGCACAGGATTTTGACACCAGAGTGCATGTTACTGATACCAAACCCATAAACAACACTGTTATTTCAGCACAGCTGCTAAAAATCATGTCTGCCTCTCAGGTACAGAAATTTTAAAGACTTCAAAGTTTGGAGTGATACCATGTGATTACACAGAAATGTTCGTCACTGTCAGTGGATTGTTTGTTTATGTTGCCATGGAGATAAAAGATGGGTGTTTGTGAGTGAATTCCAGTGGTAAAGCCTTATCAGCAGATACCGCTCCATAGACAAGATGTCACAACCTTCTAATTATCACTTCCTCCTTTTGGAAGTAATTGAGCCTGCTTTGAAAACTCACAAGGAATTTGATCTGACTCCATGAATTATCATAATATTTGTTCCTGGGGTAAGTGCGTGCTCTTCTGTAATGATCATGTCATAAAAGGCCCTAAATCAGCTGAAAAAGCAACTCTCCAACATATCATCATGTGGAAGTAGTCCGCTTCAAAACATATTTTATTCAAAGTTCTGATCACTATTATGACAGATGGGAAATAACCTTACAAGTTGCCAAATTTTATTTGTTAATGATTCGTCAGATGAATCTGTTTACATCAATTGGATACCTCAGCGTGAGAGGGCGGACAGGCCACAGAGAGAACAATGGACAGCGTAAATATTTGATCTATGCTGTGTCTATCTGTCATTACAAATACACTGTGAGATGCAAAAGATTGCATGGCTGGATTGTTTAATGGCAAAAACAGCTTGTGTGAGAAATGAAATGTTTTTAATTGAAGTCTAAATGTTTATATGTGTAGATGAAACATCAAAGCCTCTCTCAAATTTTGTATACAACCATGGCCACTATCAGAGACAGTTAATAATGTTTATCCCAGTTGATGACTGAATATTCAGTGCAAACACACACACACACACACACACTTTTGAAAATGTGTCTGTCAGTAAGAAGTATCTTAACATCCACTTCTCATTTTTCAGGTCAGTTTCCACTCAGTGGCAGAGCAGTTAAGACAATCCAAGATGGCAGCAGACCCCACACGGCACAAACTGACAAGTAACAACAGTTTGGAGACCTGATTCTATAAGTTTACATTGAAGTTAAGTGAAGAACACCACAGAAACATAAAACATCTTTTCGTTGGTCATTAGTTGTTCTGCAAATCCAGCAATGTGAATTTATTTTGTATTAATTTAATCAAAGAGCTAAATACTATTTGATATCCGCTTAGAAAACTTCTTTTAAAATGTAATCAATGGATTTATGAATTATTTGCCAAGACTATAACAGTGCATTTATATAGCAGTTCTAAGCAGATTTTGACAATGAAAGAACAATGCATAAGAACATTAGCATTTCAACAATATTCTATTCAGCAGATACTTACAGAATTTCCTAGATTAAAAGATTTCATAGCTCACCCCATGAGGAATAGTTTGGGATAAAAGTCTTTAATTTAGCTTCTAGCCTAAGTTGCTGGAAGTTTGACTGAATAACAAAGGCACATGTCCAGCCAGCAGACATTTTTCCTACTCTCAGGCCAGCTATTGAACGCTCCAATTAGAGGTGTGTGGACTAGGACCATTTCTGATGATGACCTAAAATTGTTCATAAAGTGTTTCTCTTTCCACAACACTCTGCACACTGCTTTTAGGCGTATCACTTCCAAAACATGATCAACAGCAAGATAACACTATTTTATGTCACAGTAACAGAAACAGCAGCACTGTGGACTCATATTCCATCATTGTGTGTGATTTTACATGATGTTACATAAAACATAATTCTTTAAAGGGTCAAATATGCCGCTGGTTTTCAACTCCCTCCATTTTTCACAGCCCGATGCCAAATTCACTTGTGATTCAAAAACCCTCCATGCATATGCATTGTTGGAGCTTCTGGCTTGTACACAGGTTTTAAATTCCCAGAAGCAAGGAGCTATTTCCATAAGCATGTGGGGACCCAGCAACCGCAAACGTGCTCAGATTACTGTCAGTAATAACATCTCAATTTGTTGCGTGATGTTTTATTGTAGTAGAACTGCAACATAAATGCTAAAATGTGTATTATAAATGACCTTGGTTTGCCCCAATATGTGCGATTGCAGATTGCAGATCATGACCATGTTTCCTTTACTAATACAAGAAAGTCACAATTTTTAAACCCTAAAAGCCTATATTGATATACTACACTGAATGAACCACAAGGAAAGTTGTAAAAGAAGCAGTACATTTGTAGAAGAAGCAGCAGCAGCTTCCTAATTGTACTTACCTGATTTGAGGTGCTCTTTTGTGGGTATTTTGGTTGTTTTAAAGCTGTTTTTAAATTGACTTCCAAGCCACACAGGCAACATTTTATTTGTCTTTCTTATTAGTTGATCACACATATATAATTAAAATACACAGAATAAGCTAGCAGGATCACAGCCATAAAACCCAGCTTGACTAAATGCTAATATTTTTGCTAGTTATACAGTATATTAATAAGCTTGGGAGAGATTAGAATGTGCTTTCACATTTTTATGTTTAAATGCTAATGTTACCCACCTATAGGCTAAGATCTCTGGGAAAAGTAAAATAACAGTGGATTTACTTGTCATATTTAACCATCATTCTTTATTCTAGTTATATAAAAGTAAAATAACCTAAGCGTATATTTTAAAAATGTTCATACTGTATTTAAAATGTTAACAATAATAGCTGAATCATTAGGAGAGGTCAGAATGCACTGCCAGAGTTGCCAAATTGAAAGCTAAGATGCTAGTTATATATTAATGAGGTTGGGAGACGTATGAATGTGCTAACACAGTTGCTATTGTAATGTACTAGTTACCTATCCCTGCAAAAAATAGAATATACTTATATGTCATACTTATCATACTTATCATTCTGTTTACTGTACTTATAATGACTGTCATAATATTTCTAGTCTGTTGGGCATGTGGGCACGCCACCTGTTTTGTGTAAGCTTCTGAACATTTTACAGTTAGGGCGCTGCAAACAATGTGATTTAAACTTTTGCCATCACAATAACATCCAAATGGGACTTGTTTATTTTTATTCGCTTTCTAGTTTTATTGCATGGCACTTAATTTTACAATGCTTTAAGTGAAAGCACCTGCCATGTTGCCCAGACTGTAACATTTTGTTGCTATTAAATTAAAGGGTGAAAACATTAAATAAGGATTATGATGCAGTAATTTCCATTTTCAAAATATTGTTTCCAATTGACAGGCCACGGGAAAGCAGAGACCAGCCAGAGGGATTAGAGCCACTGTCAGCAAGAGAAAGGGCACAGGGGTGCACAGGAAATGATCGCGGCCCAATGGAAGTAAGAGGCCACCGCTGCCGGTCCAGCTGCTGCAATCCAGCTCTGAGGGAAACAAGGAAAGTGCAAGGTCAGTAGAGCGTTCAGAGAAAGAGAGGGGCTGGGCACAAAGAGACACAAGAGAAACACTCAGAGGGGCCAGCACGTGCAGAGAGGAAAGACGTGCGAAAAGAATAACACCAATGTGAAAACACAAATTGTTCTCCTATGGCCTAGAGACTACACCGAAATGTGGCGCTAGTCGGCATTAGACCTCTGTGGGATTTTCAGTTGCTAAGTAAGCTTGTCCTCTGAACTGAAGAGGGGCTGGGTGTGAAGGTGCTCATAAATCATACACGGCTGCTCAGACACATTGCTCAAGCATGTGGAGAAGGAGGAAGTGTGCTGGTTTGATTCCTCGGAATGTCATTTGGTCTAGTGTTTTTCAGATAGTTGGTCTTTTAGCTGCAGTTCAAAAGGATTATTGTAACTCCTTAATTCGAATAAGTGCAGCTCGTGTGCATTGCTTTTATTACATAACTTACCTCAACAGTTCAGTAAGAATAAAAGCTGGTATAAATAAGCCGAGTAAAAATAGTACAAAAAATCAACTAACAGAAACTGCTGAGCACTGACATAAAATAGTTCATCCCAGTTAGGGCCACCAGAGATAAAAGCAAAGACGTCAGCCTGGATCTTTCATGTGGGGACCATCGCATTTGCCCCTCTCTAGCTTTAAAGCCAACATCTCTTTTTACTCTGTCTGGCAGCCATGCAGATGGATAATTCTTCCGCTTCACCCTCTAACCAACCATGCAGCTCAAGACTCAAAGTGTCGCTGCAAATAATTACTTTCTCTTGTCCCTGCACTGCCACAAGTCAAATTCTTCACTTACCCCGGTCTTGTTTGGCTGCAAAGAGTCTGAGAACAATTGAGGTCTTGGCACTTTAGAGAATTACGGACCAGAGACTTCCTATCTTCTTCTCGGAATCTATTTACCTTCATCAGAAATCACTGACTTGAGGCAAAGATGATGTCTTTTGCCAAGTTTTGGTGCACAGATGTTTGAATCAAATTTAAAACAACTGTAACAAATGTGCACTGACAGTGGAACAGGTGGAAATGTAAAATTCAATTTAAAGTACCATTCTTTGTTGATGTTATAAAAGATGACATTTAGTAAACTGTAGGTGTAAAGAAAGGTATTGATGCTTTCAAGGGGAGGGCAGATGATGTCATGTTCACCTGTTGTTCCTCATTAAAGCTGTTCAAGTGGCATCTGCGCTCTGACCTTCACCTCACTGGAAACCAGACGGCTGAAAATGTGTGCACATGCGCAGGAATTAGAAGACTTCTCAGTGGGCTTGCACAACTTAAACAGTTTCCAGTCTTTCAAACACCTTTCATGCCAACCCACATCCAAACTGACAGCAAGGTTAAGAACATAAATACCACGATATAAAATTTGGTTAAGTCACTTTGATAGACCAAAGGCATAGCTTTAAAAGGATGAATGAGTCAAAGAGCCATTCCACAGTCTTCATCAAAGACTTCGAGGACAACCAGCTGAAATAGAGCTGGACACACAGCTGCACCTTGTTGAGATGCTGGGTTGATTGAAATCTTTGCTAAACATGATCTAATTTAAAGCTAATATGAGCCTTGTGGTCAAAATGCAACAAAGCAAAACAAGTAAAAAAAAAAGTTGCAGTATCTCTAACACTTCCTTAAGTCTTTTTTTTTTTACAGTAGCTACTTTTTGCTATTTTTGTATATGAATACATTTCAGATTTAGTACTGTAAAAATGGATGTATGTTCAGATGACCTCTAAGTGTGCACTTAAGATTGTCACCTCTAGCCTAGATCTAGACAAATGTTAGACAGTGCTGGCCTGCTGTCCACCTGTCACAGTCAGTGATTGTTGAGCAGCAGTAATTGTTTGACGCTGGCATAAAAGCCAACAGGAAATCCCTCCAACAAAAAGCCCGCCAGGCTGGAATGTTGGCACCTCACTGGTACTCGAGTGCCGCAGCCTGGGGCATTGACCAGGTTCGAGGGCCATGTGACGCACCCAGGAATGCCAGAGGTTGATGCTGGGATGGAGGACAGTGCTGGGGAAGCATTGAGGTTAGTGGGGGATTTGGGGCCAGCAGGCATGCCTGTAGTGCTAATCCTCAGTTGGCAGGCTGCAAAGAAGTGTGAGGGCCTCTGTGCCAAAGAGGCCGTCCATCACCGTGAAGTGCTTCGTGTCCTTTCTGTCAAACGTGCTTAAGGAATGAAGGCGGCTGTGCCTTGGCAATAAGTACAAGGCTAAAAGCTAACAGAGGGGTGAGGGAGACACATTTATTTCAGATGAGTGCAAAAGATTTAGACATTGTATTTCATGAGATAGAGCTATAAAAACATATAGAGTATGTATCACACATATCTCTCTTTGTAAAATGGTTGTGGTATAATTAGGTTCTATTTTGAATAAAGGTCACAAGGTCCGCCAAATCAAACATACTTGGCCAGAATACTGGCAAAATAATTTTGGCTTTATTTTGTTAATAGAGTTGCTGTGGCCAGTGTGTTTGTCATGACACAGAAAGCTGTCATCAAAGTGAATTACTGACAAGCCAAGTGTCTGTCACTGGAATCTACAATCAGCCATTGCAGCTGTGAAAATGTGGCATGCTCTGAAAGAAAGATTTTGATGGAAATTCTGTAGGGAGCAGATTTGTGTAGGAATGCACAGTGATACAACCTCCCAGGCAATAATCTGTTTCTACCACAGGCAAGGGTGAAAGAAGTGAGAACAAGAGGAAACAAATGTATGCCTTCGTCCCAACTTAACTAGTACAAGAAAAATGCAGGATAACCAGCTCCACCTTTACCGGAGGACTTGTAATGCAGTGCTCTCTCTCCCATGCAGCTCAGCAGATGGTTCGTTGTGTTCCCTTTGTTTGTTGGAGACTTTGTTGCTAAGAAAAAAATTGTAATCATTTACCTGCAGTTAGATAATCATTAAATGTCTCCATTGCTGCACCTCACTTTGTTACATGCTTCAACTAGAAATGCAATGTTAAAGGACTACAAGAAAATACTGTACAATTATTTCTGTTTTTAAACAACAAAAGGAAAAAGAAAATTAAAGACAAATCATTTCACATTGAATTTCAGTTACATGCGGTGAAAATAAACCCACATTTTTCTTAAAAACTAATGCATTCAGCTTATTCAGCGGCATGAGCTTTTTGTTGGTTAGCAAGCAAACCAGGCCTCTCTCACACACTCACACAACTCCATAATACAAACATGAAGCAGACAGACAGGACCGCTCTTGTCAGTCTACAGCTGCGCCCCTCCACAAAGTCACACAAGGCCCTGAAAGGACAAATGTTTGTTTCCCTGTGCAGAATTAATGAGGGCATCAGTTCCTGCCACCTCCACTCTCCAGCTCCAGCTCCCGCGCTGCCTGAGCTTGAAAGAGAGAAGTAAATATTAGGACTTTACTATTTAGAAAAGGGCTGGAAATGTGCGGCCTACAGCAGGGCCAAGAGAGGGGCAGCAGGAGAAATGAGAGCTAAGTGGCTCCACTGGAAACACATCTGAACCTGGCTTCCCTGGAGGATGCGACAGGGAGATGTGCGCTAATTGCTTTAACCCCTCACACCTATTTGTACTAGTAATGGATTTTAGGCTTTCCCCACATACATTTTCACCTTGCTTTTTTAAACTCTGCACTACATTTGTTTCAGTCAGATTAAGTTTCAACTGGGCAGTAGAGGCTTAAATAAGATCGTTATTTATGGCCAACAACTTTTAAAGAGACCATTAAATTGTAATTCTGAATAATAACCCCACTGTTTTGCAGGACTGTTGCACTTATTATTACAATAATTACAGATCCAGTATTGCATGAATGTTTAAAATTCCAAATATGAAAAATAAAACATATTCCATTAGAACTCAAAGCACCGTAAGAGCACAGACCTCCACAAAGACATTACAGTCCCTCCCTTGTAAGGAAATCATGGAAAAAATCTGCATTGTTAGCTATGTTTTTTTTGTTTTTTTTTAGATTAGATAGATTGGTTTATTTTGGTCACATATATCACTGCAAATAGCATAATAGCATCATAACAAAATAAATACATAAATAACCAAAAAAAGGAATAGGCTGAAGCAAATGCTTATTTTAGCCTATCCTATTCAATCCATATAAAAATGGTCTGCCAAGTCACTATGTCCTCAAATGCACAGTATATATGATTAAACCTACTAAACATTCATAACATTATAGAGACAAAAAAAACAAAATAAAACAAAAAAACAAGAACATTGTCACTCAATTTTACTCAACACTGAAACAATAGTCACTAATAATTTTATATTTTATACATGTTTTAAACCTTGCCAGGTAAGTACACAGTTTGAATTCATCACTTAATCCATTCCATAATTTCACACCTAGAACTGAAACACATTTTAATTTCACATTGGTTCTTACTTAAGCACATTCAAACATAAATTAACCTCTTAAACAGAAGACAGAACACAAAAAATCTTTACCTTGCAAAAGTAAAGAATCTTCTAAAAAATATCTGCATTCAGATGGTGATCTGAATTGACACCAAAAATATACCATTTGTTACTTGGTGTGACATTTAAAAAATAATAATAATGTTAATATAATTTTATAATTTTACTGGTGGTCTAAACACAAAAAAAATGTATTGTACTTCCAACAGCTTTTTTGCAGTTATGACCTGATGTGTTTATTGTGAATGGCTGAAAATTTGTAAAAATTGCTATTAAGCATTTTTTGCAATGGCTTGGATAATTTTGAGCGCTGCTGTAAATTGCATAAGATATTAAATATTAAGTTACATTGCTTTTCTATTTTCATGTCTTGACCTGATGACCTGATTGGATGAAACGAGAAATTGGAGCACCAGACCCAGGACATTTATGCTGTGAGGCAACAGTGCTAACCACTTTAACACACACACACTCATATTACACTACCATTTTAACAATATTGATGTCTGTTTGCTTTGATTCTTAATATACAATCTACAAATACACAATAACACAGCATACTAGAAGGTCCGTATGAGTAGGTGCATGACTACTTTTGAGTTCCGGTAGTGCAAAATCAGCCTGTACCTATATATTGCCACACTGTTATAGTTATTACCACTTATTTTACAAGGAACCTATTCAGAGTATTTAGCGATAGCAGATTGTCCCGACCACACACTGATTGTGCATAAGTGCTCTGGGAAAGGGGAGTTGGATAAAGGCTGCATTTTGGGAGAAGGCAGAGACTGAATGAAGCAGCAGCAACTCAGAAATTTAACAACCCAGTCGGGGGTGAGTCCTATCCAGCTCTAATAGAAGCCACTAAATCAGGCTGGCGTCAAGCTGCAGGTATGATACAGTCAACCTGTGGTCTGTGGGTCAGACACAGCACAGACCAACGCTGTCTGACATGTTCTTCTTCAGAGGCACTAATGACAGTGTGACAATGAAACACTGGGCTTTAGTCAATATACTGTATTTGTGTAAACAAGTCTGACAGTCTTGCCGAAATGTAGTGGTCACAGTTACCTTCATAAATAAAAGATTATCAGGTTGCTTAAACTATTAAAAACTGCAGAAGTATTAAATTTGGTCCCAAATTTGATCTAATTCTGAATGACTTTTTAAGTAAATTGGATGAGAAGATATTAGATTTTGTTCAATAAGCTCTTTCTCAAATTATTCTCAAATTGGAAATTACACCTATGAATAAAAACATGAATAACTGTAAATATCAATACATTGGCATTAAACAATTATAATTCATGGGATTAAAAAGGTATTTCATTTCTTTAATTTCTTAAACTTCTTCTCTTAACTTTAGTTACACTAGTCTCTTCTGAAAATAACACATAGATAGAACGACTAGAACTGTCATTACTTTCATAACTTCTCTCAGTGTGTGGCCTTATCCACTGTTTTGACAGAACACCAAGTCCATATTACACTATTACTATTAAGGTGTCCAAATCATATTTATTCAGCTCCTCCTCCCAACAACTAAGAATCCTTGACATTTTTGACAAAAAAATTTGATCTACTCAACTTTGGCCAAGATACATCTATTTTTCAAAATCCCACACATTTCGGCACCTGTTCCCCTTTCAGTAGCAGGTTATTGGTGATTGATGGTGGTGCATAGTTTCCAGTGGGGCACTCTTAAGTAGAAAAAAGTGAAGTAGTAGTTTCCCACAGGCGAGTCCCAAATCAAAATTTTACAAATCAAATCAGTGCAAACAGTGCTAATCACACATAATGGCTTTGTTGGCTGCCCTTCCCACTCGGGCTTTTGCCAAATAAATTGTATTACCTCATTCAGCCTGGAAATATGGAAGCAGTTAAAGAAAAGGGGGTTGGGGGTAATCTGGCTACCTCTCAAAATGACCCCCTTATAATTCAAATGGAAGAACGACTTATATAAATATGTGTAAAGTAGGATCTCTCCTCACAACCATTTTGTTTTTTTTGTCCATAAAATATGGCCTTTTAAATGAAAGCTATGGTTGAAAGATTTGCCCAGCTCGAAGATTGATTTATTGTGATGTGCTTGAGTTGGAGAAAAAAAAGAAATGTAATGCTTCAGTCACTCATTTGAGAAACTTAAGAGAACAGCGGCCTCTAACCAGATCAAGGGAGATTTGAGTGTACACTGAGCTCATATAGGCTTTTCTGTATTGAGCCAACTGTATTTTCAGCAACTCAACATCTCTGGCTCTGGTAATAAAACGTATGAGGATTTTTAGGTCTGAACTTGTCCTCATGTTCTGGTGTTGTGCTAATCATGGCTCCCAAGGAATAAAGGGCTTGATTTAAAGTGCTTTTGTCACGTTGAAAGCAGAATATTTGTTCGAAATAAACACGGCTCGCATCTGCTTTGAATATATCACTATATATGACAAACATGGTCGTTTTTCAATCGCAACACTTCAGTCCAAAACAAAGGGCTACACATACGGCAATGGAACAAAATCTACAAATCAACAGATATCCAATAAATTCTTGTCTTACTTTAAAGAAATGTAAATGTGTTCTACAGTTCAGAGAAATAAAAATATTTTATTGAGCTGTTAAAATTAACCTGAAAGGTTGTAAATCAGTGCAGTGTATTTTAGGATACTCCAAATGATTTGTTTATCCTGCACTGGCTTAATTGAAACATCAGCATGCGCTAATACAGCTGCAACGTAAACATATTCTTAATAAATTCCACTTCTTTGTATTCAAAATGTTCCTAATCATTTATTTTAACATCGGCCATAAAGGAATTCTTTGCCATGCTTTTTTGTCAAGCACAAGATGACTAACTGTTTTATTAGCACATTAACCAGTTGAAAATGCTAAATGTATGGTGATAAAACACTTAGGTGATTGGCTCAAGGCCTTAAGCGATGTGTGGGAAGCTGGGCTGCTCTGAGTTTATCAGGTCATCACTGTAGATCTGAGTGCTGCTGGCTACACAAGTGTTTTTCATCACTCGTTCTCCCACACACAGTTAAATGCTTTAAGTCATTTTACATCAGCCTAATGCAAAAGTTACAAACTTGCAGTGGAAAATTACTAGATACTTTTACTCAAGAAAGTACCTCTGCTATGAGCAGTATATATTTTTTATATTTTATAAAAATTACCCACGTGTCCCAAGATATGATGTAAACATGTTTAAATCAGTATTAGTTTTACTGATTTATTCACAATAAAAATATTTTATATAATGACCCAGGTGTTTTGATTTACATTTTTTGTTTTGGTTCTAAAACCCTGCATTGCCCTTCATCCAATCAGAAAAGCAAAAAGACTGTTAACCCACAGACCATTGTTTTAATTTAGAGTGCAGTATTGTTGCTTCTTACAGTACCTTTAATTTTTTTAATTCTAAATATTTAAATATATGATTTGACTGTGGTGGCAAAGTGGTAGTAGAAAGAGGAGGAAGAGTAGTAGTGGTAATAATAGTAGTTCTAGAAGTAGTATTAGTAGTGGCACTAGTAGTAATAGTAGTAGTAGCTGTAGTAGTAGCAGCGGTAATAGTAGTAGTAATGGTGATGGTGTACTGGTTATTAGTGGTTGTATTAGTGGTAGAAGTAGTGAGTACTTTCTAGGTATGTAAACTTTACACTCAATACTTTTTAACTTATACTTTAATATAATTTATTTTGAAGTAAAGTAATTTTATTGGAACATTATTGTATTAAGTAAAATGACTTTAACTTCTTTCACCTCTGCCAGTTTGAGAATCAAATCTACTCTGTCCTTATTTGCATAATTATACTAAACCAGACACTTGGTAAACATGGCTGCATTTTACTGATCTTCGTGTGAATAAAGCCGCGGCGCTAGCCTCTTTAGCCTCTCTGGGTTAAGGTAGTTAGCGAGACGCTTTGTTGACTCATTGACTGCGCTGTTTACTTTTCCCAGAGAACTTGCTTTCTTTGATTCACATTAATTTCTCCCTGCGCTGATAGTTTATGCTCCATGATGGTGGTCTGGAGGAAGGCGCTGATTCATTGTGTGTTGAGACTAGGCCTGTTACATTTATCTGCTGCAGCATTTGTGGAGTGTTGTCTGAAAGAACCAAATCATTTTATCCAAAACTATTTGGCATATAGCTTGAATTTATGTGATCCTGAACATTTCTACTTGTGTAGATGGCTAACAAATCAAATCTGAAGATGAATCAGTATGATTTAGATGTGGCATTTTCAAACACCAAAATTATCATATTTTAGAAGAGTTTATACTCTATTTAGTTGAAAAATTTAATAAATTATTAAAAACCACTGTAGCTATTTGTCCAGCTGGAAGTTTTGAACTGCTTTAGCCATTCACAGTCTCCAAATAGAGACCAAATTTATGTGCTGTATTAAATTATAGACTGTTGCATTATCATTCACAGACATGCTCAGAGTGGAGACTTAGTTTGGATCATGTTTAATGTCTGAGACATGAATTCAATTAGGACATGTCTTGTTTTAGGACATAGGCAAATTTGAAATTTCAAACACAATTTAACTAAATATTAATGGGAAAACTTTTGGGAAAACCAAACAGGCTCAAATATGTTTTTATGGTATAATAAGATTTCCATATTTTTAATCAATTTTGACTTATTGCTCAGAAACCAAAAGAGTATAGAATTCAGTCAGAGCAAAAAAGCACAAGGGCATATAATTGCAATACTGATTAGACAGAAAATTGCTTAAAACTGTAGTGACAGAAAGGTGCATATAGAACTATAGAAATTAGCAAAAATAATATACATTTCAATATTTGATTAAAAAATCTGCTTATAACATTTTTATTCATTTTGCCTATAAAACTTGCAATAGTTTCTTGGGTCCAAACAGTGCTCCACACCTGCATCCACACCAAAAATCTACAATTTGGCCCATTATTGACCTTGTCATCGAAATCTGAGCACAGCCTTTTGAGTTATTGTGTTTGCAGACAAACAGACCACTGCTGGCATAAACATTACCTTGTTGGTGGAAGTAAAAATGTAGCATTAGAAGTCATCTAGGCGTATGTATATTTTATTTTGGCCTTCAGAATTCAAACCACATCAGTATGACCACTGATTTGGTTCTCAAGTAACCTGAAAGAAATGTCACTCACATCTTTTTGGTTTGAGTTATCAGTTATCATGAATGACCATATTCTGTTATTTTAAATTTTAAAAAAGGTTTCATTTTTTAATTTTTTTTATTTAACAATAGTTTACTAAGCTCATTAGCTCATCATTGGCTTAATTTTCTATTTTCAAAGGTGCATGCTTTGCATGACCCCCTATCTCCTAGCAACACATTGCCTTCAACAGCACATACTCCTGGGCCAACCATTTAAAAGCTTGAGGGTGAGGGTGGGGGAGGGGCCCACAAAAGTCCATTTACAGTACGGGTCAGTACATCTGAAAGGCTTTACCACTCCAGCCAAATTCTTTGTCTCCCTCATTCACTGCCAGTTATCTGCACAGGCTGCACAAAGGCAATTGGCATTATATTGTGCAGGCCGACATTAACCTCCCATATTTTGACTGCTGTCCATTAAAGTCTTCTGTTTCTTCTCTATTACAAGGCAATTCCCACAGAGCTAGGGGTCAAACGAACCATTAAGACATAGTTAGATACTTTGAGAGCTGTACTATAAACCTCAATGGTGATTAGTTCCGTTTTTGGTTGTCTTTACCTTTGTTTTGTCTTTACCAGGACACAATAGACTTTTACAGCCTGAATAAGGGCCTCTCAGAACAGTTTGTTGCCTGATCCCAGTCAACGCTTCCGACCCATTCATGTTTTTCTTTACTCACAAAACCACTCTTCCCACACTACCCCATGACGTTGACAGGTGTAATATGAGAATATATAGAGCAAATGAATAGCATAGCCCTGCTTGAGCTGATCTCTGGTGCTTACATTGTTTAATTGTATGGATTGGGTCCAAGTAGGGCATTTCCAAAGGGTTATGTGAGGGTCAGTCAAATGCTTGCACGGTAAAATGATAACAGTAGTTGCTTATAAGCTCAGTTGGCCGGGTTTAGCGTTTCAGCAGCTAAAGTGGAACAGCTTTCACACTAATCTAATCTTTTGAGGTGTGATGAAATTAGCCTAATGTCATGCTTACTTTATAAGCCATGATAGTCCGAAGCGGAATTGATGTGTGACCAATACCTAGAGTGTTTCTCAATGTGACGTAAATATTTGCCTAAGAGCAATCTACTGATTTCCTGAGTAAAATTGACAGAGAGGCTGATAAACAGATTTGAAGACATGTCGCGGACCTTGGCACCATCACTCAAGGGGTCAGGAGTTCAAATGGTCTTCTTGTCAGCATTTGGCCATCTCTATTCTGGTTTGGGGAGCACATGTGTGTGTCCTCTATCAACGGCACTGTCTTGATGTTGGTGCCGAGACATTAGCTGGCGTTGAGGGATCGTTGCTATTCTCTCCAACTGCCTGGCTGAGGAATGCCAATAGCTGAAGGGTCCTTGAGTGGAAGACCCCCGATCACCTGCACCATGTACCCCTGCCCCCGACCCAAAACACTACAGCTTATTGTGTTCTTCGTCTTCTTCTGTTGTCAGGCAGCTGCTCTACAACGTCCACAGACTGAATTGTTTGTCCTTTTTAGACGCTGTTGTTAAGTAACAGAAATGGGACGTCCTTTTACTCAGCCATGCCTTAGAGGGATTTTCTTCCACTATTTTGGGTTCAGATCTTATGTCTGAGTTCATTCTATTACCTAATATAGAAATTCCTCACCAATCAACCAGTATAGCTACAAATGAAATGAAAAGGAAAGCTGGCAAACAGTCCTTCATATATGAAACAGGTCCACGTAGCCTTCCCAGGGCCTTGCGATTGTCGGGAATGTTGTGAACCTTTGTTTTGGCACTTTGAGAGTGCGCACACAGGCTCGGGTCAAGTGGAGTGGAGCAGGCTGGTACTGCTAAGTGTCATGTGAGCTCATGGCGCAACCCGACATCTTCCACTGCTATTTCTGTCAGTGTAAAATCATGAGAACAGGATAATATGTTGGCTGTATTCTCCACAAACTTTCTTCTCATCTAAAAGCCAAATTGTTTGGCTACATATTCAAATTTTATGTGTATTCTCTTCATTTTAGAATCGATGTTTGGGCAATAAACATCTGGCTTTTGGCAGATGTCTCTTCAGATCATGATAGGATGGGCGAAAAAACTATTTTGCGTGCCGTCTTTGTAAAGATGTGGAATGTCAAAACAAACATTTTCTCAGGCTTTGGGTCATTTAGAAACAGATCGCAATACACTGTATATGGTAACTTTGCAAATGATTACAGTCTGTGTTATGTTCATTTACAACCAGGAGATGCTATATTGATTACTGTTGAAGAAAATGAGTAACCAAAAATGTGTAAAGATGATATTAAAGATTTATTTTATAAATACTTCTTTCTTTATTTCAGTATACAAAATAACAGTATGTACATCCACACAGAAGTGGTTTACAAAATCCATGAGTTCATATGCTCTGAAAAATATAATATATTTGAACTGCCTGGATTTAGACATCATAGAGATATAATGCAGTATGTCATAAAGTAAAAAGTCTTTCATTCTCTTTGCATAATCCACAGGGGTGTGGGTATGGCCCAGAAAAAGATCTGTTTGAATGTCCAAAATATTAACCACAATATTTTTTTGTGATTTGTGAAAAATACTTAAAAATTCCCTTTGTGTTCTCCTTGTCCTCTATTGTCCATGTTTTAGAGGAAATATGTGTCGTACCTTGAAAAAGTACCATGTGGATCCATCTGAACCCTTTTCCGTGGAATGACGCCTGCTGAAGAGAAAACAGAGTCCCTCTTCTCCAGCATAACATCCAATCACATTTATTTTATTAAAGATATAATAAAATAGACTTGGTATGCCCCCGTTTGGGACTTATTATTTCTAGAAAGAAAAAGAAGAAAATACCCAGGAGGACGGTGGTCTTCTCAAAATCGACTGGCACTGTCACACACTTCAACGTCCTGGCTTGAGAAGCAATAGCTTAAAAACTCCACTCAGAGTTTGGAGACTGATTAGAAAAATGATACTGACATATGAAGAGACCAGTTCTTGTTGAGATACACATGCTAAAGCTGAAGACAAAGTAAGCCTTGTTGGTATTGTAGTGCTTTGGTTAATCTGTAGCCTTCGTTGGCTGGGTACAAGTAGAGAGCGGTTGTGGGGAGGGCAGTCTCATTTACATACGTATCTCTCCACGATTCGCTCACACTTTTTGCAGGTGACGTAGCAGCACCAGTGGTACTTGCAGTGGCAGCGCTCCACCAGCTTCTCTGTGTAGGGGTTGTAGCCACGGCCACAGCACATCAGGTCGCAACTGTCACTCCCCACGGACGTTTTGTTGCACTGTCTAAATGAACATGAACAAAAAGAAAAAAAGTTCTGTTTTAGTTGGACTTGTCTAAACCAAATAAAAACAATATATTCTACACAAAACAGTTTTCTGCAGTGGTCGCAGCTGTGAAAGCGAAAATATTTTCAACCCGCTCGAAACAATCAGGTTTACAGCATCATTCTAAAACATTTAGTCTTACTGTGTGTACAATCTTACAGCCACTGAAGTGGCCACAATAGTCTTAAAAGTGCCTGGCCTGTTGGCCTTAACCTTTTGTTCAGTCCTTTTTCTAAACATTTTTTCTCTCATTTTCTTTTTGTTTGGCAGTCTTTGGGCGGTGGATGCTGGGAGCCTTAAGCCATGTTGAATGAGCGGAGAATAGCCCCGCTGTAAATCAGCCTGAATAAGTAGGGCTGGCCTCAGCCTCTTTAGTTTGCCCTCTGCACATAATTGCATTGTTTTATGATGGCAAAGTGTTAAAGACTGGTATAGTGAGAAAAACATTGAGCTGATGGCTGTTGTGGGAGTGCAGGAGGGGGAAGGACAGGAGTCATTTAGAGTGTAAGACAGGTTTATTACATCAGAGGCAGCTGGGAGCGTTACACAGAAAGCCTGCATAGTTATGTTATGTCAGGAACAAGATTCCCTTATATTACTGCCTTGCTGTAAATGGACCTCGGGAAGAGGCCTAAATATTCAGCTTTCTGCATCTGCACTATAATGTAATTTAAGACAAAAGCACACTCTTTAAGAATGCCCCTCTTACTTTTTTAAAACAGCAGTCACACTTTATACATTAACCACAGCTGCAAAAGTCCCAGATTCTCTGATGTAAGTGCATTAGACTTGATTCAAAGAAGAAGGAAACCTAGGTCAGTTTGAGTTTATGGGCTAATAATGCAATGACCACAACTAAAAGAAACATCAATAATTGGATAAGTGAATGCTGTGACTGTAGTTGCAATCAATTATTTATAATATTAAAAATGTACAATAGCATGAAATAGAAGATGGTAGAGTAGTGCAAAAAGACAAGCAGTCACAATTTCTTTTCAGCAAATATGAAAAATCTCTGAGTTTTTACATCTCAAATCGACAGTTGGCTTCTCATACACTCAGATCACGTTTAAGCATATCACCATCACACGCTGAAGTAATAACACATCAAACTGGCTGTCTCGTGACTTGGCTAATGCAGTAATGTTGTACTGTTATCGGCTGTAGACTAGAGTCGCATAGGGCAGAGTGAGTGTCTGTGACACAGTGCACGTCTAGATAATATGTTGTGTGCTATGGTCATATGACAAATTGCATTTCTACTTAGCTCTTATACAGCTGAGAATTGTTTAAATATTTAGTAAAATCACTTTTAGTGCAGATTTATGGTCAGAAAAAAATGCAAACATGAGAAATAACAAGCCATCTGCAGGATCATAGATAATGGGAAAATGTAATAAATCTCTATGATGAAGTTGTCAATAAGTGAATATTTTTTAGATTAGTTTGCGATCATGAGTCAAGCCCACAGACAAACAGGCTCCCCACTACATTCTGTACACAAACACGTGGCACAGCACTGCCCGAAATTCTAGAACGATGTGGCTAAATTGTAAGCTGTGTTTTATCTTGTGGGGACCATTAACTATTTGTCCCTTTGTGTGCCACTCTACAATCAATATCAGCTTAAGTGCACTTTATTCTAAGTATAGCTGCATTAGTCACTGTTTTCAGATAGTGGGACAAGGACTTGAGTCCGTGGCCTTTTCGGTGACACATGCTCAGACAAGCTACAGACACAGCACTCTCACAGCCTGCCAACCGTTATCATGCAGCATGCAAACTAAACAGTGCCACCAGGAAGGCTCTTCACTAAAGTCAACATCCTGAACGAGCAGTCACTTCCTATTTGTCATCAGAAACAGTCTATTTTTCACTCCAGCCAAGAGTCTACTCGAGGTTCTTACCTGTCCTGAGTGCCAACAGATCCTTGTTTGTCATTCTTGGTACAGAAGTCTGGAGAACTCTGCAGATAGACCAACTCGTTGTCCCTCACTGGCCGGATATCGATGTCTTTGGGCACCAGCTGTTTTCGGGTGCCCACAGGCCTGGGGACTACTTTGGTGGCAGACAGGTACTTAGTCTTTAAGTCCATGGCAATCTCTCTCAGGTCTTGAAGGCCTCTCCAGCAGGTTCTTATGGAACACGAGCCAGAAACGCCATGGCATTTACACTTCATCACTAGGGCATCTTTCAGGGCCTACGTAATAAAGAAATAATGGTTAGATAGTGTAAACAGGCATGGCAAATTCTACACAATTCGACACATTTTTCTGACAAGATGTTTTAATTATTTTTGTATTAGACAGGATAGTGGGAAAATGATTTAAAAAATCATGGGGAGACAATTTAGTTAAATTGTTGGAGTCTGGGCTCGTACCCACAACACCAAGGCAAGCTGTAGTTGCTCTGTAAATGTGCTGCATTCTCTAAACCTACTGAGCTATACCGCAGCAAGACATGCTACTATCTGGTGTTGTATATTAGGATTCTTTGTAATTTTATAAATATGAATAGTAATCATATAATTACCCGTCTTCCAACTTCGCTGTTATGAAGGTGCATAAGTTTATTGGCATGGGAGCCTGGCCGCTTCATCTTCATGGGAGCGTCAGAGAACTTGGAGCCCATGACCAGGCCGTAGTGCAGGTTGTCAGCGCAACCACCCCAGCGATAGCCAGGCTCTGGGATCTCTGCAGGTATGGGCCCACACGAGCACAGACGCAGGTCTCCTGAAGTGCATGCTCGTGCTATGGTATGGCTTATGGTGGCTGCAGACAGGGCATACACAAAGGCAGCCTCTCTTGTTCCTGGACAGACACATGAGAAAATATAATTAACACTAATCCATAATCATATTTTATTATACATATTTATAAGATTTTAGAAGCTGCCATCTTGTACCTCTACCCAACAGCTTACATAATGCCATGTGTTAAAAACTGACATTTTAAGCCAAAGTTGACTTTAGCTTAAAATGTATTTATTTAAAACAGTGCATCACTTTTCATGCCATAATGTAGACTGACTTCCGATGTAATTAGAAGTGATGTATGTACACAAAAAGCACATATGTTAAAGGCTAGAACATAAAGACCAAATCATGTCTGACCGTGGGTTGGTTAGATCAAAGCCATTCCTGCACAAAGATGAGCCATTTCCTGTTCAGAGCAGACTGTTCATTTGGTAAATGGCTCTACAGAACTCCTCTACCCACATCTCCGTCTAGTTTCAAGGTCTTTTGCACAAAGAAATGACTAAGTCAGACTGAAGCGCCACATAACAGATGTGCAGCTGGGTAGTGCAGTGTCCTACAGTTAAAGGATAATGGAGGTAATGTACACACGCTGTGGAAGTAAGCCCTCTTCAGTGGCTGTAAAGGCCTGCACAGGCCGGACCAAATAAACAAGTGAAGTATTTTCACTGGCGTGGAAAATGGAAAGTTGACGCAACATATCAGGACTAATACATTATGAAAAGGACATGGTTTTGTTCTTGGACAGCTGTCATGTTAACATACACAAATGTAAAGTTTTGTTGAACCAAGACATCATCAGATACTGCCAAGTATCATATCACATATCAGTTTTAAACTAAACTGTGAAGGGTGACGAGCCTAATGACCTTGGTTTTAGGTATTTATTGAATGTCAAACATAGCCATGAATATAGAATCTTGTGGGCTGAAAAACCCGGTCTGTCTCTATGGAGACCACAGACATGACACTATTTAGCTTTTTCTGACCGTACCTCGGTCAAGGTCTGGCCGGTACTTGGGCGCGTCAGCAGGGATATCAATAGACGAGCAGTTCCAGCGCATATCACCAAACGTCTTCTGACAAGTTTTCTTGACCTCACGGGCTGCTTGGATAATGGTCTGCATGAGCTCCAGGTTGCTGCGGCACAGCTGGGCTTGAGAGGACACCAGGCCAGGCAGCAGTTTACAGTGGTGAGTCTGGTTGATATGTAAAGACGTAGGAGCGTGCGATAGCGCTCTAGAAGAGAAATAAATAAAAATACATTAGGGTTTTCTTTTTTATGTAGATTTTATGAAATACGTAGCTGTAAAATTATCACCTCTACATACAAGAGTGAAATATGTTTTTACAATTATGTGTTCACAGTTTGGTATCTTGTATGAAACTGCTTACCACAGAAAAACAATTGAAATATTGAAGCAGTGCATTCAACACAGAGCAGAAACGCTTTATCAGAGAGAAATCCCAAAGGAAAGTCAGCTGTAGATTCATAAAGTAAAACTGACCCCTTTTTGGCAAAAAGCTTTTGTTTTGTTAAATCACAGAAAAAGCTTTTCTCTCCTTTGCCAAAAATAAAAAAGAGATAAATGTAGAGACAGTAGATGTGACCTCACAATATGTGTTTTCTAACTAACCTTCTAACCTTTCTAATGACCTTTGCAGCCCTGGTTTGAAATGAATCATCTATTAATTGAATTCACCATTTTAACTTTTAAAGATAAATTTAACTGGGTGACAACAGGCAACTGTGTTGCTCAGCTGAAAGTTCGTGAGAACCACACGCTGCCTGCTTCTGGGCCTGTTTTACATTAGGGCAGTGGGGCCACCATTCTGTGCCCAATGATAAGCTATGACTCCACAGGGCTCGTTGTAACCCAGCACTTGCAGGTGTTTACAGCCTCATCTGTTTCACATTGCACTGCTGTGCATTATCAACACTGCAGGAGATCGCCATTCGATTTAGCACATGCCATCCCATCTCCCATGGCCAACCGCACCTCAGCCTTCCCACTGTGACTGTATCACTTCTTATTATTTACAATTAAAATGAGTTATACTTGCGTTTTGGCCTACACACAATGTTGTCGGGGAGCATACTAAAAAATGGGAATTTAAAAAAGCATACAAAACGCAAATTATGCAGCAAACCACCAACGCCTTTGAAACACGAACAATTTTTCCATAACAGAACAATGAACATTCAGACATTCAAAATATAGAAATAACTTGGGAAATGTTTGTACTTCCCAAAATATTTATACAAATGATGGCTTATGTCCACAGTAAAAACTGTATGACTAACGCGTGTCTCAACAATTATGTCTGTGCTGTACTCTCCTACATTGTTGATTTACAATCAGTATGTCCTGATATTTCAGCAACTTCTTGATCCAGGTGTCTATCTTATTTATATCTCACTTGGTTATTTTGATAAGGCTCCAGAGGCTACACTTGGGACATTATAAAATATGCACTATGTCTTTTCTAGCTGAAGCAGATGTGACTAACACAGAGAGGTATCCATACAGCAAAATGCTCTGTTTCTCTCACAGTGAACATAATCTTTCCTTGATCAACTCGAGAAATGCTGGGGGCCCGTTTCAAAGCTGCCATGGACACACCACCTCATAAAAGGCAGAAACACACAGCAAACACACAGTCTTATGTTTCTTAATGACGTCAGTTCTACGGACAACATCTAAACGGGAAATGCTTTAAAGATACTAAAACTCTTCAATGACAATACTTACAGCCATTTGATGCCAGAGCAGACCTGAGACAGCAGCAGGGCAGTGAACACACCGAAATGCAGGACATGAGCGCTGCACCTCATGGTGGAGAGTGGCTTCAGTTCACAGAGGAGTTCACACAGGACACAAGAGAAAGGACCGCTCTTGGATTAGGTTTAGAAGTCACTTCTCATTGCATAGACAACCCTGAAACACACAAAATACACTGAAATAAGACACTAATGCAAACACAGCTTAAAGCCATACATAAAATATATTTTCTTTTTTTTTTTTTACAATTTAAAAAAAACATTAGGCCACGTGTTGATTTTATGTAGAAGCTAAATGTATGAATCACAGCAGGACTATATTCTCTGTAATATTTTAGCCAGCACAACTTCAGTTCAGAATAATTAATAATAGCTAATCCAATAAAATAATCTGCATAAAACATTTAAGCATGGGCCATCAACATAACTCGTAACTTTAACACTCTTTCTTTATACACTGACCTACAAGCACAAGTTAATATTGTGATATATACAGTAAGAGAACGGATCAGCGTATTACAAACCATTATCTGATAGGGACTTCGGCTGTCGATAAGAAATCTTTTTGAAAAGAGCGTTAAGGCGCGCAGGTAGCTGATAATGGAGAGAGTTGTCTGCTCTCTGCTGATTGGCCGAGGCGCGTGCAAACAGTGTCAGATCGCTCATATGAATTATTTTAATGAGCTTACTGAAACTCGGTATGCAATTGTTCAGGAATCAGCTTGTACATAATTAAAAAAACAGAGCAAAAATACTAAAATAATTAGCAAGACATTTAATATAGTTGTTTTTGTGTTTTTATAGCCTTGTACTCTGTTTACCACTCGGCGTCTGTTGTTTGAGCAAAGCTGAAGTGGGGCACAAGTGGCTTAATTGTTTAAATTTACATCTGGTCGAAGTGGCCTAAAAAGCAGCTCCTGTTTCCCCTAAAGATAAAGACTGATAGCTCTGCACTTTAACAACGCCCGATGACAAGTCAAGACTATGGCGGCACACAATGGACATTCAACTATGTTTTAAAAGAAGGATTAATAACACCTATAGGCCAATATAACCAAATTCTCCCAGATTACATTTGCCCTGATTAAAAAGAAAAAAAGACTAACCAGAGACAATTGTGCCGTTAATAGTTGGTGCGTTTAAATTGCATTATAAAATATATGTAGGCCTAAACTAATGTCATGGAATCTATAGTGTAGATTTTTAACATTTCTGTTGTCACACTTTGGCTTTGAACCTAGCAGCTTTGTGTTCAAGCCTCTCCCTTGACCGTCTCCATTGTGCGTAAAGAAACACAACACTCACCAACTGCTCCAAAAAAAGTTTGCCCCTCACCTTTCCGGCGTCTTTCACAGTAGAATAAGTGCGCGCAAGAACAATGTAACGTGAGCAGAGTATCCTTTCAGGGTGTAGTCTGTTTCGGTATCAGCCAGACGCGTGAGTAAAATCCAGCATGGGGAGGTAGAGTATCTCCGCACAGGTACGCATGGTGCGTATATGAGAGGCAGACCGGGACTGAGCGCGTCAGGCAGAGAGGCTGGAGTAGACCAGAGTGAGTGAGCCTCGGTGGGGTGAGTGAGCGCTAAAGTAGCCCTGAGCCGCTTTGATCTCACTGCTGATGTCAGAGCACTATTAGCATAAGAAAGACACGGCTCCAAACACTCAGAAATAGCTCCTTCATATTTCCACTGGCAGCCTCCAGTGAGTGAGAGTGTGTCTACAGCTCTGCACTGACCTTGTGTTTGTGGTATTTTAGGGCTTTTCCGCTGTTGAGATGATCTTACTATAAAACAAGAAAAAATATTTGCATAGCATAATTATTATTAGGTAATTTGTAATACAAAAATAGTTTAGATTGTTTTTGTTGGCAAAACAAATGTGATATTCTCCTGCAGAAGCTATGACTGGTCATTAATGTTGAATAGTGTGTTAAATAATATTAATAATAGTATACATTAAAGGAGTGGCAGAATTCACAAATCATAACCTACATTTTATCAGTCTCTGAAATATTTTACTTTCATTAAAATACTTATAACTCCAAAGGATCAATGAAGTTAATATGCAGGAAAACACTTTTACACTTTTTTAAACTCAGGAATTAGACCAACAACAACAACAACAACATGAATATTAATATTAAGTTGTCCTTGCAGTGATATTGTAGTGCATGCACTCACTCACAGTCACTTGCATGTACTCATATGTGTTTGTACTTGAATTAGAAAATAACATTGTGAAGTTAGTTTTCCTGGACTAGTCCATGTCCCTAAATATTAATCACACTGTAAGTGATATGCTGTGGAGCCAGCTGAGGGAAAGTCATGTACAGCTACCTCCAGTGCTCTGACAAAAGCTCAGTGAAGATTTGTCCAGACCTTGACCTTGCTGGTGGTATAGTTAACATGGCCACTCCGCTGGGAACAGCAGATTAGGTGTTGTCAAATCGTCTCTGGAGCAGACACATTTACAGACCACAACAAACTACTGGTCCAGAAACGCCGAGATCCTGTGTCAAAGTGTGTTTGCCAAACAGGGTCGGCTCTGTGCTTTACATCCAGACTTATAGTCTCTTATGTGTGTTTCTTATTTGCAGAGGACTGTGATTCTGATTCCGGAGAGACTCAATGTGTTTTACATGGCAGTCAACTGTGAATGGGCACCGGCCAGCGCATGTGTGGGAGTTGAGGAGCCTCCAGCGGGATGGTGCCCGTCTGAGCTGAACTTTTTACACTCAGGCTCGCCATTTCTAATCTAGGATCTACACCATCAGGCCTTTGGTCTGTACATCTCACCTTTTGAACACCAGGGAGGGTGAGTGACACTGAGTAAACCAGTGGAGTTCATCATAAAGAAATCAGTCATGTCTTAATGCAGCACAAAGAGAAACTACTTGATAAATTAATATTATTAAGGTACTTGATCAAAAGCAGCTTTTTGAAGATACATTTACATTACATTGTCTTTTCACTGTAACACAAGCCTTTTTTTTATAACAAAGAACTTTACTGCTGACATGGATGCAAATTTACCTGCAAAAAGATGTTTTTTTATTCAAACCCACACAACTATCTTTGTCCAAAATATTTACTTTTAGTTCTCTATGCGATTTGTTGAAGCTGTATTTGTGGTTTGAGCCAGAGCCGAAGGTTTATTCTCTAATCAGTTTCTAACAATAAATCTTACACAGTACAAAAATTCAAAATATAATATGAGCTACTCTATTTGCCTTTGGTAAACAGTTTTTTATTTAATAAAAACAAATCTGTGGCAAAAATATTTCCCAGTCCACTTTTCAAGTAAAGCTGAGTTGTAGAATAGTGTAGAAGAGGAAAGATTACTGCGATTCAAGTGTTAAGCTATTGTGGTTTGAATCTCAAGAGGATCAAGCCAATCATGAATTTGAAGGCTCTCCAGGGGAGCAAGGGACACTCAGCTTTCACCCAGGAGGATCACAACTTCAATGGGTGCACAGTTACTATTATGCCCCTGGAAAATACTCCCATGCCTCTCACTAGAAGCAAAACTAAATTCCAGTCCTTACTCGTATTTAATTCTGGCTTTGTTACCGTGGCTCAAATTGAATTCAAATTTAATCTTCAGTTCTGTCAGATTTCCTTTTAGATAAAACCTCTGAAAAACATGAACCACCGTGACAAGATGATAAAGGTTCAAATCTTAAGAAAGGTATGTGCATGCTTTACTCAATAGCACTTGAATGCCTGTTCCCTATTATGGTCTTGATTCATTTGACCATATAAAATCGTCTAATCAAAATTAAAAACAGTGCGTTGATTAATAGCCGTCATAAATACAATAAAGGAAGAAGTTAAAAGGGAATTTTCAGATGGAAACAATCTGCCATCTCTTCTCTTAACAGTTAGTGGTGCCTTTTATTAAAGTAAACGGCACAAGGAATCTGTGGTGAAGATTATTGACAAATAGCATAACAGTGCTCCTGCCGGGCCACTTTAGACCTACAGAGAGAATGGGACAGCTTGACCTCGGCCATGTGAAAATCCCATCACCCTCTGATATCCCTCTCAGCGGGGATGGTCTCCGAAACAACAACCTCACTCCAATCCAGGCCTCACTAAACGAGACTTGTCCACGTCTTTGTGTACCATTTGTTTATGACCTCTGTCTCCATTGTGCTTTGAGGATGCAGCCTTTTCAAGTGACAGATGGGTGGCACTTTTGAACACATCATGTGGTCCCCCAAGGACAGCTCAGACTGCGCAACAGCCCGCACCATCACCAGCGTTCTGGCACCGTTTGTGACGCCTGTACTGCCCAGTGGTTTAAGGATCATTACCAAAAAAGACAATCAAGTTAACTCAGAGACGAGTGGATTTCAGAAAGACAGCTAATGAAGCACATTACAGTCCTGTCATAACACCAGAGCGCCATAAATCTGAAGTCCCTTAACACCACAATAATGTTACGTTCCAAAAACTCTAGAGGGGAATTCAACCTTAACATCAACAGACTACACGCTACACTGAGCCAGATGCTTGACATCTAAAGTGACAGATTTCTGTAGATTCTAATACTGACAGTGAACAAAACAGGGATTATGCATGTAATTTACAGCAGCACATTAGTTAATGACTTTACAATCCACCTATATGGCTGCTGCAGTCTATCTTAGGAGTTGTAGTATTTACTGTCTTAAGCAGCTGGAAAATTAAACCAGAAATGTAGTCAGTTATGTCTGTTTCTCCTCTGTTACGCTAAGCTTTACTTTGAAAAAGAAAAAAACAATACTAACGTGTGTACTCTGTTTTTCAAGATAATCCCTTTAAGAGAGACATTTCCCAACACTGATGGTGGCAGCACTGTCTCACACAGGTCTTCTATCACATGGCAAATGAAAGCATATCACGGAGCCTAAAGAGGTGTTGGTGAAGAGGAGCAAAAGGTGCTGAAGCCCGAGGGATGTGAGGTGGTCCATGTGGGTGACAATTTCTGCAGCTCTGTTCACTTATGCACAACTCTCACTGCTCACAGCTTTCAGTAAACACAAGAATAAAAAGGGATAAATACAATTAAAGGAACAGGAATTGTCCATAATGCGACCACTTAAACATTACAATAGATAAATTGTGCACATACATGTGTTTTCCATGATTCTCCCTCTTTTCTTTGTGGTTGAACCAGAGCATCTTGATATATGATTAAAGCGTATTTTTGAAGAATGAAATCCCTAGCTTCGTGCACATGATCTGCAAAAGATACCACTAATGTCACAGTGTTCACTGCAGAAACATTTGTCTGTTAACATAGCCAACACATTGTACTATAAAATTGTGCACCTACAAATTTATTTACAACCCCTAAACAGAGAAAGTTTACCTAATGTAAACACTGCATTACAAAAGCATCACTAAGTTTTTGAAAATATATAAATAATAATAGTTTATATATTGTGTAATGGAAGGTTATCAAGGTGATCAAGACTATCTTAACTGTAGAGTGCTGTGGGAAAGGCTGTCTTTTTTTTATTTTATTTATATATTTAGATACAACAATATTTTAACATTAACACTGCGTGAGGATTAAGGTAGGAAATAGAAACATAAAATACAAACAAGAATATAAATTCAAGAGATATAAAAAATACATATAACAATTCAGTTGTGGTCTTCAAGGCTCCAAAAATTTGGATTAGTGCAATAATTTAAAGAGGTTAGATACTGTTTGAAGACAGAAGTGAATTAAGGACTATGAATTTTAATTTCCAGTTTAAATATGTAGAACTGTAGATAAAATATTAGGTTTAAGACAAAGACTTTATTCTGTGGAGAAATGCTGTGTCAGTATTCAATAGGTTGCGTTCGCATGATGTCGTCACATTGTAAAAGGCCTCTGCTGTGAGACTGATGGAGAGCAGGATAAAGCTCGATGGTAGAATTTGCTGCGAAATATTGAAAGTGCAGATCTTTTGGCACAGTTTATGGCTAATATCTCTGCAATTACTGGGTCTACCAACTTGAAACATAGACTGGCACAAAGTTCAACATCTCGTCTGTCAGCACAAATTAGCCTGCCTAAGAAACTATTTTTTCACTATAGCATCAAAAAGTAGTGACAAAGTAGACAGGGCATTAAGCCACAAGATGAATGTAGTGAGTTTGTGGAACCAGTTCCTAACAAAAAATCACCAGGTTCAACATTTGAGGATTTTCTGTGCAGTAATTTCTTTAACATAAATGTGTAACTCAGTATGCCCCTGCCCTCCATCTGAGAATTTGACATCTTCACCTATAAATGGGCATAAATTTAAAAAATGAAAAATACAAAATGTAGGAACCTGAGACACTACTGGCTGCAGTAGAATAAAATAAGTCTTTGAAGACAGTTTCTTCAGCACCACTCACACCAATAACTCTTCTTCAATAACAGCTTCATATTGGCAAGTACAAATTAAGTGTTTTTAAAGAGCACAATCCACAAGCTGATTTCTGAATAATTCAAACCAAACGTTTCACTTGTAGTAGTAGGAGGTTTCAGAATTCTGGCCTGTGTTGCCAATTTTCCCTGAGAGAGAACCTTGAAATAAAATCCACTTAAGCCCTCTGTCTTCCCCTCCAGAGTATAGTTAAATCCTTGCTGTGTATGGACATGATTACGGAGTGCCACGGGTCTTACATCAGTGCACAACCTTGACTTCCAGCAGGAAACCCAGTGCACGGGTCAATTATGGCAATACCTTGTTTTGCTTTTGAGATGGGGGATGTGTTCTTAAATACTCAGACACACAAGATACACCTGAGAATTAAACTGTAAAATCGCCAACTCCCAGATCAAAAGTAAAAATAAATAAAAGACAGATTGTCAAAGTATTATTGCATTTGGCTAACGGTATAGCGATGGGCTTATGGGACGGTGTTGGTATGTTTCTGCGTTACATATGGCTACAGTGAGGTCTACTAAAACTGGTGCTGCGGCCTACAGTGAAGACAGGCCGTTTGCTGAGCAGCTGTATAGGGGCATGGAGATGTCTCTCACCCTGAGCTCAGCGTCAACAATCAGGGCTTTGTGAGGCATCTGCCCCTACAGCTCACAGAAAGAGTACATGTCAACTTTAAGTGCTCTCATAGAAGTCATCAGTATAGCGACAGGGCCACTCACTGTCAGCAAATACTGAATATATGAAGTCAGCTTTAGTAGTTTTTATTTACAGGACATGACAGCAGCAAAAAATCTCTATCATGACAAGACGGCTCCTTTTTTGTGCGGTGAGGTCTTTGTTTACTAGTCAATAAAGTTTTGTTGTGATATACTGTATTTTAGCTTTCCGTCAAATCATACTTGCAGAAGAGAATTAAATTAGCTTTGTATCACTGTACATACAGTATTTTAGTGGCTTAAATATCTCATTGGAATTTATAGGGAATGATTGACAAGGTTGCCTCTACTCAACATACAATGCTTAAAGATTACACATTAACTCAACTACAGCAGAGACACCAGAAAGAAATGTTTTTTTTCTTATCACTGATGATTAAATCCTATCCTTAAACTGTGCAGCAGCACATTACATCTATGTGGACAAATTATATTTCTTATAAGATTTCAAAACCTTATACATTTATGATCTTGACCTTTATCTAAAATAACAATCTTGGCCCGAATAAGACCAGGAATTGTTACATCATACAAAACCTACTAGAGGATCCACACTCTGATGGAACATTGTTATTAACATGTATGTACACTGCAGTTTACATTTTAGTTCATAGACTTTTGTGCTATCCTGAAAATGTTATCTTAGGTTTTATTTCCAAAAACTATTATTTTAGTCCAATGTGTTTCTGTACTATAATCTACTGAGGCCAAACTTAGCCAAAGTGCACCACCTTGTGTTAGCTGAGAAACTTAAAAGTTTCGAGAAAACCAATAAACCTCCGTCTTGTGTTTTTTATGCATTTTATTAATTTTTTGACAAATATATATGAAGTTTTTCCTATTTAGGAAACATTCTTTTAAAGATACGTTTACAGCAAATTTATTCCTGCAAATAGACAGGGAAACATAATAAATCAGGAAACAGGATGGGACTAGCCATTTGAGTAATTCATGACAGTAAGGTACCAAAAGTCAGTCTGTTCATTTTTGGTCATGATAAAAATAAAAATGAGTTTTTAAACACCAATGGGACATTTTTATTTTGGATAAGGATTAAATGTGAGTATCTGCATCAAGGCACAGAAGCGTTGATAACCGTCAGTGAAGCAGTTTTTTGCCAAGACATTGGTCCCATTGGACAGTACCAACTGTACAAACTACAGAATATGAAACAAAACAGAATAAGGATTGCTCTTATAATAACCACAAAATGAAATAAGATAATGTACATGTCAGAACTTCACAGCTCTGTTGAGTTTTAGGATAAAATTGGTGCTAATAAAGTGGTGATGACATCTCATACGTATTGAAATCTGCTAAATGCACGGAAGACCTGCAACTATCACAGAGGATGTAGCTCACTAAGGGATCTTTTCTTCTGCTGTATAAATTCCTGTAAGCTTCTTTTTCCCTGCCTGAAGTTGCTCTCCCTTCTTGAAAATGGCAGGATGACCTGCAGTCTGAGGAGAGTCTCAATGTTACCAAAACTTCTAATCTGGGATGTCTTGAGGGCATCAAGCACAGTAGTTGGGAGATAGCCTGCCAAGGGATCTAACCATTTCTCCTTCCACAGCTTCATCTCAGAGTGGAGGGAGGCCTCATCTGGCAAATCCTCCTTGTATAGGCTGCACACAAGACCACTAAGAATGCTGGTTTCTACTTTGGACATTGCATAAGGCACAATCTCCAGACACCGCAAGGTATCCGTTACCTTTTCTGTAAAGAGGTCTTCAATTTCTTTTATTGAATGCTCGACCACCTTAATGCTTACAGATTCTTTGTAAAACTCAGCTAGAGGCTCTAACAGAGCTGAATGCAACATAGTAACATGAAGTTTGGATGCCAATGCAACTGCTTCATCAAACCAGCCCTTGTGATAGGTGTCAATATCGGCCATTAGCTGTTTGAGCTGAGCTTTAAGATCAGGCAAACTGTTCACTGCAAGCAACACATCCAAAGGCTTGCCCAGAAGAGCCTCACTCAGCTTTTTAGTAATGTTTAAGACATTTTTCTGCACAACTGTAGCTAGGATAAACTCAAAGCTTCTGACAGCACTGAAGAATTGTGATGCTTGCTGCTGGTCAGATGCACTCCCTTGAGCTTTTAGCTCATTTAAACACAGCATGACTGCTTCTACAATATCCACCATCACCTGATGCATGTCATGACTCTTCTCCCAGTTTTTGATGAGTTTGTCCCTCAGTTCATTACCCTTTCCTTCATCATGATGAAACACATGCAGGATCATGTATTCTAATTTGTTCTGCCGCTCTGCATCCTCTGTAAACCAGTGTAATATTTTGTGTATCAAAACAGCACCATTTGCTATTTCAGTGACAGGAGAGGATTTTGCCAGCCACACGTTAAGGGACAAAGCAGAACTGATAGTTCTTATAGCCTTTGGGTACTTCGTAGCAAGGGTCAAACTAACAGCACTCATCTGAGCACCTATCTCACCTACACTCAACATGGCCTGGCCTCTACAGTACACCATGTTGAGCCCCCATTTCTCAGACAACGCTGTCTCAAGAGCCTCAGTAAGGCCAAGCACATCTTCAGCGAAAGGGATAAAAGCTAATGTTTCTTCACACTGTATATCCTCTTTGTTTAGATATCTGATGCACAGAGGGATATAGAGATGACCTTCAATGTCAACAGCTTGTTCAATTATAACTGTGAAGAACTGGGAGTCCCAGAGTTCCTTAAGGATTTGCTCACGTAGTTGAGGGTCATAGAAAGACACAGTCTTCCTTGGTCCTTCAGTGACCTCTGGTGTCTCAGTGGGCTGCCCTGCTGGTGTTGTGCCATTTAATTCTGCAGTCACAGGTTTCCCTTGAGCAACTTCTATTTCAAAAATCAAAAAATACATATCTTAATAAACCAACCCTCAACAGAGTATACATCCTGAAAATTATTTAGCAGTGCTAAAACACTTACCACTTTCCAAATTTAGCTTCTGTAATGTCGCTATGACCTTTAAAAAAAAAAAAAAACACACACACAATTTAGAAATTTAATACTTATTTATATAATGAGTGGAAACAAATATTTACCTTTGAAAGGCAGGCCTGGCTCTCTGGGTTGAGTTCAATACATTTCTCAATCACCTCTGGCAATCTCTGCAGTGTTGTAGCGTGAGAGAGAAGCATCACGTGATCTAGTCTGTTGCCTTTGCAGACAGTGTTTTTAAAGACATCTCTAATGGAGTTCAGTGTGGTCTTCATCAGGTCAAACTCCATACTGACACTGGGCAGGACTGCAACTTGTCTAAGCAGCAGGGTAACAGTGGGGTGGTTTTTGGACTCTGCATGGGCCAGTGTTTCAGCTATAGATGCTGGAGGAGCAGTATCTTGATACTTCTCTCTCCACACAGCAGACCAAGCATTGATCTCCTGCTCTGCTGCTTCAGGTTCAGGGAGCTCTGTAAGGTACAGCCTTAAGGGTTTGTCTGTGGACTCTGACAGAATGGGCTGTGGGTTGCAGGAGGGTAGCAAAGACAAGACTGACAGAGCCTTTAGGTGGCTATCTGAGAAGTTGTACTTCATTTCATCAATGAGACTTGTAAGGAGGGGAACACTCAAATTTTCTCTGTAATAAATTTCAGGAGATTCATAGCTGTTGACCTCTTCTGAGAAGCACACTTGTTCAGGAGCAATCTTGGTTGCTAACTGAAATGCCTGCTCAAACCAAGTGCTGTGAACAGTGATTATGTTTGCCAAAGTGTTGCCAAGTGTCTCTATGATAGATGGGATTTTTTCTACCTCACAAAGGATATCAGCGGGATTTCCACAACGAAAGACAGTGCTGCAGTTACGAAGAGGTGCACAAGCACTTTTCAAAATTACAAGGGAAATGATAAAATCCATATTTCTCAGGGCAGTGGAGAGTACCTGCGCATGCATGGATTTGGCACCAGTGACACTAGAACTAACAGCATCTAGACAACTCAGTATACCTTCTAAAGTATCAGCAAGTATGTCAAAGAAGTCTTCTCTTTTTCTCCACCTTGAGTAGCATGTTTCTGGACTTTCCTCTAAAGCCTCCCTTGGCATGTTAAGCAGCCCTTCTACAGCCTGTGCCAACTGTTCCTCCAGGCAGGGGTATTCATCAAAGAACAGCAAAAGGTCTTCAGCGATATTTAACGTTTTCACTACTGAGGGGCAAGGCACACTACGCACCAGCCAGTGAGCAAGACCGCAAGACTCACTAGGTGTTACAACAGCAAGTGAGTGGTTTTTGAGAAAATCTAGAGACATTTTCTTTAGGCTTTGGAAGCCTGAGCCTAGGTTCATGAATGCTTGTCCATGACACTGAGACATGTTTAGTCCCCAGTCATCAGTGAGAACTTTTGCAAGGTTGCGTGCTTGTGCATCAACACTGGCGTTCTCATTGAACAGTAAGAATCCCATTAGTTCTACTTTTGGAGCAGATTCTCCAACATATCTTACAAACACAGGTAAGTTTGCCTTGTCATAGACATAGACAGGCTTGTCTATAATAAGTGAGAAGAATGGTGAGTCCTGTATTTCTTTCAGTATAAAATCTCTCACGCCCTGGATAACAAGTGTCGCCATTTCAGCCTCAACAATATTACATTTGTTCTCACTTTCAAACCAGTGGCACATGGACAGCTCTTGAAGTATAAGCTCACGGTATTCTTCAGATATCTCAGAAAGACTACAGTTCTTTTTCCCTAATGCTGCCGCTAATTTGAACACTGTTGTCAGACTCTGGTGATTGTCTCCTGAGTGGCCATTCTCATCTGCAGGTTTCATCTCCTGGTCTTCCATCTTGTGAACAGACTGATGAATTTGGGGTTCTTCATGTTCCACTTTGCGCATTTCAACTAATTTACAACAAACACAAATGTAATCAAACAAATTATGCCAAATATGTAATTTAAAGAAATCATAGAGCCTTACCTTCCATTTTAATTTCAGTGTTTCTATTGAAATTCTTTGACTCCCTCTCCTGTAACAAAATAATCAAATAAAAACTTAATATACTTCCACTGCACCGGAAAAGACACACATTTAAGAAAAACAAGTACTTACCAAACAGATGCCTTCTAAAGCCTGCGGTGTAGCTTTCAGACACTGGGTCACCATGCGGTCAAGGTCTCTGCTGAAGTCAGAGCCCACCTGGAGCATTGCTAAGCATGGGGATCTGTCCTGTGGATTTGTATTCCTAAGATATTCTAGGAACCTCTTGTGCCGCATTACAACCCCACAGTCCTCCAGTGCTGTGCTGGGCAGCACGGACATTATCTTTAACAGCACATTGATGTTCCCAAAGTACTGCATTAATGGCAGGCGTAAAGTCTGAAACAATGAGCCTGGGATAGTAACAGATGCAACTTTCGTCTTCCATGTCACTCTCCAACAACACAGCTCAGTGAAAAAGTTGTCTGCATCAGGAAGATCACCACTGTACAGAGGAAGTTTGGACTTTAAGCTCTCAAACATGTAGCTCACTGTGACTGAACTTGGAACAAGGGAGAGGAAATTTAGAGCTTCTTTGTGGTCATCTGAAAAATGATCCTTCACGGCATTAATGAGGTTATCTACAAGGGGCACACTCAAGCTATCTTTGTAGAAACCAACTGGCTTCATCATTCCATCTCTTGGCAAAGAATTTTCAGGAACTTCAATCTGCACTCGAAGAGACTGTGCAATAGCACAGGACTCATCAAACCAGTTCTGGTGAAACACTTTTATATTGGTTTTTACTCTGTTCAGCGTGGCCACAATACCGCCTATTTGGCAAAGTTGGGATGCAGCGCTAAAGTGGTCCTTTTGAAGACCAGCACTTAGGTCTTTAGTAAAGGATGATGTATTCTTTAACACAACCATGGCATTGATGAAATCAAACTCCATCACCTTTGGCAGAAGTGCCCCAGCTTGTTCAGATATAGTCTTCCACCTCTGTGGGTTGTTTTTGATTTTCTCTAAACATTCAACCAGGGGCTCCAGCATCTGCACAAACACCTCATAGGAGTCATGCTTCTCTTGCCAAAGTGAACAAAACTTCCCTTGCAACTCTTGAACTTTTTCATAGCTCTCTCTGAGACCTTTAGCAATTACATGGTCCAGCTGTTTTTCTAAAGCATCACTGCTACCAAAAAACATCATAACTTCTTCAAAAGTATCCAGAGCTCTTTTAACAGCAGGCACTGGAATGGATTTGGACCACCATGTGTTGAAAGAGTACGAAGAACAATGTGTGCTTATGGCAAGTGGATACTTTTCCTGTATTTTGCAAGCAAATGCTTTTAACTTGTAGGAAACATCACCAGAGCCCAAGTAGGCCTGACCTCTACAGTTTTTCAAATCAAGATGCCACTCTTTTGTTACAATCTCAAATAAACGTTTTACCATGGCTTCACAATTAAGATCAGCCTCAAGGAATCCCAACAATTCCAATCGCATGACATCAAAACTGTCTACAAACCTAAGAAAAAGTGGAAGGTAATTCTTGTCACCCATCTTAACTACTCTGTCAATAAACAAGGAAAAGAATGAGCTTCCAACTTCCATCAGGATTCCCTCTCTGACAGCATTTTCACAGACAGTGAGAACTTCTTGCATTTCTGACTTGGTGACATATTCAGTCTCTCCATCCTGAGCAGGAGTGACCTCACGGTGTTGTCTGCCTTGGCTGCGGTATGCAGCTACTACTGCAGATTGCAAAGCAGATTTGAGAGCTTCCCTGTCAGTTTCTGCACACTTCATCTCCACAAGCCTATCGGCATCCATCTCCAGGTTTATAAGCTGCAATTCTTCTTCAGTGTCCTTTTCAGCATGGTTCCCTTGGTTTTCAACTACAAAGGAAAAGTACAGGTCAGAGTTTTGTAGTGAAGGAACTAATAAATCAGACTACAAAAATTCTGCATCACTTCAGAACAAAATCTCAGAAAATAACTGAGCAAATCACTGCTAGAACCAACCAGAGCCGGACCTGCCTATATGCACACTATGCAAGTTGAGTAGGGCCCTGCAGCTGTGGCAGGGTTCTTCCCCATCCTCTCTATAAAAGTAGTGGTCACGCTTCTGTCAGTCCGTCAGTGTGTTGTTATGGCAGATGGGGCCCTGTTTGATCGCTCTCTAAATACTGTCCTCTGATTGGTTTTTGCTTTATGAACACTCATGGCAGAGAGCCTGTCTTTCCTCTCCTCTCCCTCCTTGTCTTTCTCAAGTCTTGACTGCTTTCCTGAGCGCTAAATAGAGGACAGAACTCTTGGCTACCTACAGCAGAAACTGATTTAAACTAACTCCAGACTGTGTCCAGCTGAGGACTGATAGATCTGGACAGTAGTTTCCTCAATAAAAAGGAACAAAGTCACAGATATATTTATCACGAGGTCAAGATGCTGTGTGAAATGTGCATAATATTACTAAATGTAACTTCAGCTCTATGAGTGTTGACGTGCTGTCTGAAGCCAATCACTATCAACCTATATTTATATTGGTACAACACAAATCTGTTGCAAGTGTAAGTTAGTTTAGCTCAGTGGTTTTTAAATGGCGCATCATGGCCCTAAGGGGGGGTTACAGAATGTTTAAATAGGCTATGGCAGGCACTAGTATTTTTTAGCTTATTTGAAGCCTATTAGGCTAGCATTACATGACAGTAAATGTGTGAAATACATAACAGTATAACTGTAAAATACTAGTAACCTAATTTAGAAAAAGCTTTAGTTCTATAAAACAGTGGGTTAAATATGCTTAAATAACGTTGGCTTAAATAAACATAAAAACAGTTAACTAAATAAAACATGTTTAGGTCCAGGCAGGGTGACAATTTTGGATAAAAAAATTATCAATTAATTCAAAGGTTATTCATTCAATTAAATTAAAGCTAGCAAGCATATCTCAGTTTGTTTATCACCAACTAATACAGACAAACCGAGCTAATAGTACGGCCTCAGAAAGGAGCCACAAGAACCTAAATAATAAACAAACTTTGAATCATATCAGACAGCTACTCCAGTCACAGCAATGTATGTGTAAATGACTCCAGTCCGCACTGATACAGATATGGACAAAATTATGGGTACCCCTCATAAAACACAGAAAAACCCACAACTATCAGTGAAATAATTTGAAACTGACAAAAGTAAAAAAAAATCTAAATGTACTTAAAAAATAACTAATCTAACACACACATTGCTTTTGAATTGTGGTTCAACACAATTGTTAATAAAATACAAACTAATGAAATGAGCCTGAACAAATGAATTGGTACCCCTATGTGGTTTGTAATTCGCATTACAGGTTTCCCCAATCTACCTGAAAAGTGGTCACTATGCTATTTGGTATCAGGTGTACACTACAATAAAGATGATCTAGAGAAAGCAAAGAAGGGAGTTGTCTAGGGAGATTAGAAAAAAAATTAATAGATAAGGATGTAAAACATATAAAAGCTATAAGACCAGAGGTGAACTCCAAGGTCCTGGTACATCAATGTCTAGTTGCACCATATGTTGCTGTTTGAGCCAAACTGGAGTGATGGAGGAGGACTCTACTGTTGAAAGTAAATCATATAAAAGCAAGACTGGGATTTACCAAACTGCATATTGACAAGCTACAAAGCTTCTGGGAGAATGTCCGTTGCACAGACGAGACAAAGTTGCAACTTTTGGCAAACCATGTCATCTCTGTGTTCACATATGCAAAAATTAAGCATAAAAAACAAATAAACAGTGCATGAGGCACATGGTTTTGAATCTGTGCACAGTACAATGAAAACTAAAAACTATTTGGGCATTCTGGAGTGAAATGTTCCGTTCTAGTCACAGGTCTTGGGTCCTCCAACAGGACATTTGCCCAAAACACGCAACTAAAACACACAAGAATGGCTAAAAACAAAACACTGGACAATTCTGAAGTGGCTTTGTCTCAATAAAATTAACAGATCAAATAATAAATGCATTTGTGTATAGCCTTTGTGCATTCATCACTTGTAGCATTTGGAAATTTGGAGACATTTGTTCCACATTCTACTTAAATAAAAATTTTTTTTTTGCATAAATTAATTGTATTGAGACAAATTTAGCTCCATACTTTTATGAGCCCTGGTCAATTACATTTATATTGAGTTAAGGGTCCCAGCATTTTTGTCCCATTTTATTAGTTTGTTTTATTGAACCAGAATACAAAAGCAATGTCTATTTTTTCAGTAAAATATGAATCAGTGTTTTCCACAGCAAACTAAAATTGTGTACTAACAAATGATTGTCATTTATACATTGCATTTAAAACCCCTTATAAGGTTTACCTAATGTTTACCTAAAGTGTACCCAGCATAACAAAAGCATCACAATAAGGTTAAATAAAACTGACTGAACAAACTGAATTTTTCATAGGCTATCTAATATTGATAAGTACCGACTAAGATACCGACTTGATAAGATCAGACTATTTCAGTCCTGATACCAATACTAGGGTTTTCAGTATCAATCAATACCCAATACCAACTAAGATCAGTGCATAGACTGTAGACATAAACATTTTTTTTTTGTTACTTATTTTAGTTGTGCCCTGAATCCACTGCAGGTTAAATTCTACTTATATATGGGGCAACATATAATACGATATAGCTTTACAATGTCATCATTTTCATTTTTATCTCAAATCTGTTTTGAGTAAGTAAAAACAACCAGAATTCCATAAAATTTAAATCTGTGAGGAACAGATTTAATTTCTAGGGATCATATTTGGGCCTTAACCCATAGTTTATAAAAAACACCTAGTGTTTACCATCAGTGGCTGCAGCAAATCACCAAAACAAACTTTTGTTGGAGCAAACCACATTGTCCTGTCTGTGTGAAAGCAGCAGGGGACTGAAACAGCGGGTTGGACCTTGAGTTTAGGTTAGACTAGCGTTAAAAAATAACAAATTTTTCAGAAAGCTATGGTGAAGACACTATTTTGGTTATAGTAGTTTTTCTGAGCTAAACACCTGTTAGCAAAACATTTCCGGCCATTTTATCTTCCATTGAGAGTGAGGCTACACTGTCTCAGAGACGGGACTTGTTTGGTCCACGCTTGTTCAGTTCACTGGTGGTGTAAACCGCTGCAACAGGCGAGGGCAAAGCTTTCACTAAATTCAGCTTACCTAACCTAGTGGTGCAAATCTGAAATATGTGCACACCTCTGCTGACAGTGTGACTTATTTCATGTATGTGTGCATTGTGTACAAGCTGTTTCAGTGAACATTGTGGGTTTGTCTTTTATGCAGGGCGGGTACCAACAATGTCTGTATGTCATTTCACTGTAGAGCTATCATTAGTTGATGCCAGCGTGATGTGAGCAAGGCTGGTTAGAGAGGTATAATATTTAATGGTTAGTGAGAGTCAAGGGTTGGCTGAAGCAAGATGTACTGTCAAACCCAACTTTGTAGTAGAATTGCACATAACACTTTTAAAAAAGTTGTCTAACTAATCATAGATTATAATATTTGACCTTTGGGGTTGAAAACACAAACATGGATATGGAAAAAATAAAGAACATAAATGCAGCATGAGAGGCAGTGTTTTGATAAGAAGTGACAATGTGTAATGTGTAACGCGAGCTTGATCAGAAAACATACTATAATGATCCTACCTGGAGCAAGCTTTTCTTTAGTGTCATCATCCTGGAAAAGTACCCACACAAAAGACATAATATAAATTAAAATAGCTTATTTAAAGCATGTTATCAGAATGGATTGAATCTTTTACCATTTGCAGCAGTTGCAGAATGTCCGGATGCTTCTGGACATAAGAATCCACCATTTGCTCCACATTGAAGTGCACGTCTTGGTTGACATAGATAAATGCCTTACTGCATTGTCTTTTGTCCTCAGGTGTGGCACTCAGGTAGGCCTGGCACCTCTCCAGCACCATATGGTACTGGCCATACACATCTGCCTCAGCGTTCACACATGGGACAGTACCCAACACCCTCAACAGATTCTGCACATTTGGGTAGAAGCCAATGTCTGGAATCTTTAGTGTGGCAAACACAGTAGTCGGGAGGATTCTGCGCTTGCTAGCATGTCTCCACTTCACTTCCCAACAACCCAGCTCTTCATAGAAAGTGTCTGGCCTTGCAAGATTGTTGAGATTTGCATCTGCTACTTTATCTCTGCGAATGCTGAAATTGTGGTCAGCCATGTAAGATGGCACTAAAGACAGCCACCTGAGAATCCTAACCATCTCTATGCTGAAGACTCTCTTCACCTCTAAAACTAGATATTGCAAGATGGGCCGGCTCAGAGACTCTCGGTACAAGTCTTCCAGTGGGGTCTCAGCTGTGTTTCCTTGGTCCGTCTCAGGTTTGGTGACTTCTACACCAAGCTTCTTTGCTCTCCCAACAGCATCAGAAAACCATTTTCGATGCAATATTGAAAGCTCTTGTTGGTATTTGCTTACCAGCTTTAAGGCATTAGAAATACTGTACTGTAAGGTACTGCTGATGCTAATGATTCCCCTGAGACTAGCGTTCAATATGCTGACACAACAAAGTGTGTTTTTCAGAACAACAAGAGTGATGATGAAATTAAAATTCTTCAAAATTGGCTTGAGCTTGGCTATTTGCTCAGCAGTGTCTTCATCTACCTTTGAAATAATTTCATTGATGCAGTTGAGAAATGGCTCAAGGATATCCAGCATGGTCTGAAAGGCATCAGTGCCATGTTCCCAAGTACTACTTAAACAAGTCTTGACCCTCTCTACCTCACCTTTTATATGCCCATATGCCATCTGAATCTTTCCTTCTAGTCTCTTGGAAAGCTCTGGTGTTCTCCTGAGTAACAAGGCCACCTCCTCTACAGTGTCAGCAACATTTTGAATGGAGGCCACAGGCATGCAGCGCATTATCCAAATGTTAAAAGCATATGGGTCACTTGGTGAAAGAACTACCTGTGGAAACTCCTGAAGTATTCTGCAGGTCAGATCTCTGATTTTTTGACACATTTTGCCTTTGACTAGATAGCTTATCCCTCTGCAGTGCTCCATCCTCAGGCCCCATTTATTTCTTAACTCTGAGAGAAGGAGGTAAAACAGATTATCTGCATCTATATCACATGGAAAGAAGCCAATCAGGTGCTTTTGTGGAAACCCTGCGACTGTGACAGACCGAACGAAAACTGGAACCTTCTCCTTTCCTTCTATTATGGTCACTTCCTGAAGCAGAATGGAAAAGAAGCGTGCCAAGCGGAGGCTGTTTTGTATCTCCTCCCTCATTAGGTCTTCACTAAACTGCAAGATTTCTTTTTTGTCAATCTTCTCCACACAAATAGGATTAAGAGACTGCTGACCCCTTGCACCTCCAATGGGTTCATCAGTTGGGTTTGCACCATTTATGCTGAATCCAGTGAGTGCCAGGATTTCCTTAAAATAGACTTTAAGTGTATCCTTTGCTTTACAAGTGGCTACATCTTCTTGCGTTTGTGTTTCATCTTGCAGATCAAGTGCTGCACTGTTTTCACCACACACGTCTGCTGTCTCCACGGTCACTTCTATATAGAAGGATAAATTATTTGGGCTTAAAGTTATAAATAAATTAACATTACAATACAGTTTCAATGGCCTAATAATAATAGATAAAATAAGTATACCTTTTGTTTTCTTTATAGAGGTGTGATCCTCTTCAGACTGGAAGCACAAAATAGGTAACAGAGATTTACCTTTAGAAATAACTCACATAAATTACAAAAACAACTACACATTTAATCAACATCTTACCAGATCTCTGGTTCGTTTTCTGTTCACCGACTGATTGTTTACTGGCACTGTAAGGTCAAATATTGTAGGAACAGCATCTTCTTTAAGTTCCATGTTGTCATCCTAACAACAAAAAAACACATTTTCATTCACTTATGGTCAACATAACATGGATAACTGCAGCAAAAATAACATCCAAAATATATAATTTGGGCCTACATCTTTTAAAATAAGCTGCTAAAATAGTGGTTTTGCATAATACCAAATAACTAATCTGATACAATTAATAAGTTAAAATTGCCAAGAACCAATTTGTCACATTGACAATGTTTCTTTTTTTGGATTTTAACAATTATGACAAACACACTGGTCTATAGTTATCTCGTCCCAAAATTATATTATATATTTTCAGTCTTACCTTATGAGAGATCATTGCAGGTTCAAAGTGCTTTGCACAAAGTTTGTAAGTCTTGTGCAAGTGCTCTGGGGCTTCTGATGCCAAATCTTGGCGATGACATTTCGTAAGCCATAATTTACAGCTGAAAAGACATAAACATAACACTTACAAATGACCCAGAAATGAAAAATACACCTTAAAAGGGATGTTATCATAAACCTATTATCTTATAGGCTATTACATATAAAAATGATGCGTTTAGATGTATGCTTTTTAAATAATACTTATAATAGACTTTCCATTTAGCACTTGTTTAATTACTCTTTGAAACGCCATTGTTGTACTTGGCCTAGATTTCTTGATGTTAGTTATTTTTTCCATTTCATCTGTGGTTGTCCAGATGACAACGACAACACGTCGTGGTTGCATGTAATTTACACACATTTACAGCAAATTCAAGCAAAAGATGCCCTCATCAATATGAAAGACATGTTGAAGCCAAGACGTTTTGGTAATATTAGTTATTTAGCACATAAAAAGCGAATCTTATATTTAGCCAATGATGATCTGAAAGTTAATCGGACTAATGAATGCGCACATTCTGTCGATAGGTGTCGTGCAGCGATGGAGACAACGCCAAAGTTAACAGTTTATGAAAAAAAGAAAAACACACAATGTACAAAGACAATAAAAGTACAGTATGAGAGAACAAAAAATGCAGCGGTCTCAGCCCTGAACCCGGAAACCGGAGTTTATCTCATTTGGACTTTTCTAGTAACGTTAACACAGTATGCGCCATTTTCCACTGAGTTCAATTGCTACTAGCCAACATGCTGTTGGGGCTAGTTTCGGTGCTAATAGAAAGCTAACACATTTCCTATTCAACGCGTCTAATTAGCTACGTTTATCTCTGTACAATAAGCATAACACATACCGTTCAGCATCCAGTGGAAAGCTAAAAAGTGGGGTGTTATCGCCCTCTCCTTGATGATAACCACAGTTGGCTGCAGCGCAGCAGTCAGTCATTTTGGTTTGCAATGTAGCCAGCTACCAAGTTAGCTAGCTTAGCTTGTGGTTGCAAACTGGCAAGGCTACACAGTACAAATAAACCTGCAGGGGACTCTAAAGAGTCATGCTTTAGCGTGAACCTGCAAGATGCAAGGTCAGTCCTTAACGCTGCCTTTAGTTAGAAACCCCTTTGGAAACTAAAAGCGTCTAAATCCATGCTTCCAAAGTTGTTATTAGGCGCTAAACAAGAGTGGACCAAACGCGTGTAATCTACAACCAGGAACTGAAGTGTGCAGTGCAGACTGTTGTCCAGCAGAGGGAGGGGTGGGACCATGTGGCTTGACAGAAACACTTGAGGGTTAAGAAATTGTGCTCAAAGAACGAAGAATGTTTAAAAAGTCATTTTTTAAAATAGAGTATCTACAAATAAAGTAATTTGAATTGTTAAAGTAATTAGAAAATATCAAGTTCTTTTTTTCAACTGCAATGTATTTCGATATATATTTTATTGATGTTTATTTCAACAGAAAATATACAGCCAGTTGAATAGCAGTTGAGATTTTTTTTTTTTTTTTGCGCAGCTGAAATTTTCGTCGTATATTACTTTACAAAACTACAGAACATTCAAACAAATCCAGAATAGCTATAACAAGTCCTCAGCTATAAAAGTAATGAAAATACAGAATAAAAGCACAGAACAGCTTTGTTTCTTAAACACAATTACCACATCATTAACAAAAGATTCCACTTTATACATGACGTTTTGTGAAAACAAAACTACCCCTTCACAAGTTAGGCATCATCCTAATTAGGATAAGTCTTGACATACAGTTCCACCATTAAATCAAGATCACACTGGACATGAGAATTGATGTTAATAAACGCAATGCTTTTTGATTTAAATTTATCAGGGGTGTTCTCCACATACCTTCGAAATAGCTTGTACACCACATTGCCATTTTCCTCCAGGGACAAACAAGGTGTGATGGCAAGCAGTCTTAAAACTGCCAGCATATTTGGGAAGAATTTCATGTCAGCCAGCTGCAACGTGTCTTGGATAGTTGAGGGAAAACTCTCTTTGCCCTTTTTGCTCCATTTGACCCACCAACAGTGTAACTCAGCAGAGAGAGTCCCTGGATTTGGGATGTCATTTTTAAAAAACTGCACACACTCCTCATCAGGTTTGGTAGATTTCTTTTGCTCAACCGCAAGAGGAACCAGTGACAAACCTTTAAGAGTCTTTAGGTTTTGCTCACCAAAGACCTCATTCATCTCCTTCAGGATGTGTTTCACGACAGGGACAGACACATGTTCCTTGTAGTAATTCTCTGGCTGTACTGCACCAGATTCTGAATAATGTTTTCTCAGAAAGGATCGAGGAACCTTAACTGTGACATCCAGTGCACTGGCAAGATTTGTGGCTTCTTCATACCAAAATTCATGGTACACATCAATGTTGTCATACACCTCCTTTAGGGAAAGCAACACAGCTGGGAAATTGTTTGCAGCACAACTGATATCTACAGCATTTCCCAACATGTTTTTACCAAAGGCCTGTGTAAGTACTGTTGTATTCTTCAGCACAATTAATGCCATGAGAAACTCAAAATCGGTCAGTGCTTTTGAAATCACCATGGCTTCATGGGCAACCTTGTCACTCCACCTCATGTCTTCATTGTCATTCACACTATCTAGCCAAAGTAGCAATGCCTCATACAATTCAACACCAACCTCAAAAACATTGTGGCTATTTGTCCAGTTAGATTGACAGATGCCCTTTAATGCAGTGGCTTTCTCTTCTCTGTCTGCATAGAAAAGGGAAATGGCATGCTCAAACTCCACACCCAATAAAGGAGAGCAACTGAAGAAAGACTCAATCTTTTTAAAAGTAGAGATGACAAGCTGAACTCCTGACAAAGCCATACTATTGGCCAGTGAGACATTTACTGTTTGAGTTGATCTCAGTGCAAGTGTTGCTGCTGGAAATCGCTCTGTTACCTTTGCAGCTAACTTTTTTATCTTACTAGAATGTGTTCCAGTGCTGGAGTGGGCCTGACCTCTGCACTGCTCCATTTTCAAACCCCATTTTTCAGTTATTTCTGCCAGCACTTTATCTACCAAGACATCCTCATCTCCCTCAAAAGACACAAATCCAAGAAATCTTTCCTGCTGGCAGTTCAACTGATCCACAAAACGAAGAAAAACAGGAAGGTACCATTCTCCTGAGATTATCACTAACTCATCAGTAAGTAATGAGAAAAGGCCATTTTGCATTACTTCCTCTACCAGTTTACCACGGATAAACTGTTCACACACCTCAATCAGGTTATTGAGCTGTTTTGGAAAGCTGTCCTTATTCTCATCCCACTTCTTCTTGAGAATTTCATCTCCACTGTTTATTCGATACTCTAACAGAGCCTGAAAGTTACTTGGTCTGGAGCTGTCCTGATTATTATCTTCAGGATTTATTGGGGGAATATTGTGTCCTCCTAACAGTAACACGATTTCAAATAGAGACTTAAGATACTGTTTATTCTCGTCTTCTTCTGGCACTCTCTGGGTGTCTTCTTTGGCAGGCTCAACCTCAGGCTTTTTCATCTCTACAGAAGAAACAAACATAATTAGACATCCTAATTCAGACATAATTTCTATGTCCCTCTTTTAAAAAACACTAGCGGATATGTGCGTGTAAACATACTCTTTCCTTTAATCTCCTTTTCATTGCTTTTTACCTTAAAAAAACAACAACACAATTAAAAATTAACTTTAAATAACTTTAACAATTCTATTTCAGGTCAAATGTGATTTACTCACCATTTCCTTACGCTTCCCCTGACTAGTCTGAGGTAGGCCTGGCGAATCAAAGATGCTGGGTACAGCATCATCCTTCAGCAATACACCTTGAGCCTCCTAAAACAATTTGGATGGATGTTCAGTACCCACAGTGCATTTACACAGCATTGGTACTTTAAAATATAGCTTACAGCATCAATGGCAGATGGTTGAAAATGTTTTCCACAGAGTCTTTCATATCTATACAAATGCTCTGTGGGCTTATCAATGAGATCTTCTCGCTGGCATTTCTCCAACCATTTTTTGCACCTGAAAAGTTATGTTAGATATAAGTCATTATAAGGCCAGTACCATAGAAAATAAGAAAAATAAGTAAACATGTAACCGTAGTGAGTCAACAATTAAATTGCAGAATATTACGAGTAGCCTACAAGACATCTAAGTAATGTTTATCATTTAATAGAAGATACAACATAACTGATTAAGCTCCACATTAAATTTACACAGTTTGATAGCCTTTCACATGTGCTGTCTACTAGCTGTTTTCTTCCTGTGATATTAGCCTCCTAGCATAAAAGCCCCTCGTTCTCTGTATCATTACCTTTCTGAGTTCAGAGGAAACCTGAATAATGGCTGTGAGTCCGACTTTCCACCGCTGCAGTTCGGGAAAGCGCACCGACCCTGCATTTCTATTTTTACTTCTTTTTTTTTTTATGAACTAGCTTTTTGTTCGAAGATATTTTGGTTTGCTAACTGCGGTTAAGCTGAACCATTGCTACGAGAGATGGTTTTCCGCAATGCGCTATGTTTCAAAATAAAAAAACAATACGTTGGCGCAAGATCCGCTCATCGTAAAAAATACAATCTCTATTCATATTTAAATGAGTATAGGCCGGGTGCAAATTATTTAAATGTTATTGATCGTCAACGTTGCAGTTGCACCGACACAGTGACCTGTTGTGATTCGGTTTCTTTTATTTTGAAGTTTCGGTGTTTTATAAAAAATTGTTAACTTGACACCCAAGCAAACTTAAAACTAGCGCGGCATATGCGGCATTCATTAATTATTTTTGAAGTAATTGTGAATAAATGCATTGTAAATACACGTTAGAGATATATAATATTTAAATACAAATTATTATTTCAAAAATAAAATCGGGCCAATTTCAAATGATTTTCATTCAACAGCCCGCTTTTACTTTTATACTGCTTATACTGGCATTTTTATGACTTGTGGCCATGAAATACTGCAGACATTTTTTATGTATTTTTTTTTATTTTCAACGCCCACTGTTTTGCTGAGCAGTCTGCCGCCGGTACAACAGGAATTCTATTTAGTTTCAAACATTCAAAACTGTTCAACCCCGAGACCACCACACGCCGCGCCTCTGCTGTTCCTCCCATACTGGTTCCTCCTGTTCCCGCAGTTGTCACGACGCTTCCTATTGGTCCACTTCATGTTCTCGCGACATCCACGTGACCAATGGCAGCACAGCGCCAAAGTCAAACCGAAGTTTTTTTCCCTTAAGAAAACAGACGTCGTGTTTTGCTCCAGCCTTGAACGTTGTAGGAGAGGATTTCTCCTCACAATTTCATATCAAACGACGCCCTTCAGAGTAAGTTAAAGTTTAATTTAAATTTCTTATCATTTTATGTTTAGGTACATTTGAAAATCTTGTAAATGAGCTAACTGTGCAGCTTGAGAAGTTTAACGTTATTTCAAATAAGATCACACAACATCTGACCGATCACACATAAGATTTCACACTGCAAAGGCAATTAGAGCAAGCTAGCAAAAAATGTATTATTATATGAAATTTGCTACGAATATTGTAATAAACTGTCACTTGTTATGACAAATCTTTGTAAAATATAACCGCTACAATGTCTTCTCATGACTTTTCCTTCAGATATTTCTGTTGGTAAGGTCGCCGATCAAAAATAAGGATGGACAGCAATACCGTTTCAAGTCAAAATTACACAGCTAAGAAAGTAAGTAAAATATAAATGCATGATTAGAATGTCCATATCATCTCGTCATCATCATAATTCAGTGCCATAATGACATTTATATTTTTCATTCATCATTTAGAGAAACCAGGAGAATGTTCAGCCTGCACAAGAAATTAAATCTTTCATTAAACATGGGGGCTCAAAAGCCCCTGCTGGTTCCCTCCAACCAAAAGCAATTAAAAAAGAGACTTTGGCAAAAACTGGCAAAGTAACAACTGCCAAACAAGCAGAGAGAAAGCAGATAGTTGGTGAGCAAGAGCTGAAAAAGACAATCCTGAAAAAGTCTGCAACTGACAAAAAGCAAACTCACAGCCAGGACTTCAAAACTGAACAAGCTGCAAAACTTAAAAAAATTGTTGGAGAAGCGCCAAGGCCAACAACTGCTTTGCAGCCTTCAAAACCAGCTCCCGGCATGTACAAGGGCAAAATTGTTGAGTCAAAGATTGGATCCATTTGGAAGACAAGTGTTCGTGTTAGTAGTGAAGTTCCAAAAGTGGCAAGCCAAAAAGCTAGAAACTTGACCACAAGTGCATCCACGTCTGCTGTTGGGCGTGGCACACAAACATCAGCACCCACTTTTACTAGATCTGTCAAACCTACTGTCAGTAGTCGTCCCCCAAATGGATTCTCCTCTGCTCGTCCTCTGGCCAGAAGTGTCCCAACCATGGTACGCCCCAGAAATGCTACAGTGGCTCAGAGCAGAAGATGTGAAACTTTGATCGCAAAACCAAAGGTTCCAGTAACAGACAAGAAAGCCAGCAAGCCTCCTGTCACAAGCACCATCAGTCAGTACAGAGGTAACAGTGAAACTGCTGAGGAGAAGAGGTCAGTGTTTTTTTACCACAGAAATTATGTCCATAGTAATCTATATGTCAGTTAACATATTTTATGTGTTCACTTTCTCAGAGCAAAACTTGCACAGTGGCTAGCATCCAAGGGGAAGACCCTAAAGAGACCAGCCATGGTGTCCACAGCCCCCTCCACAAAAAATATAGTAGCCAACAAACCTACTGCTCCTCCTAAATCTCAAAGTGCTGCAATGTCAAAACCTAAACCTGCAGTGAACTGGCCCAAGCTGGCCTCTGAGACATCTGCCCACATTGCAGATAAAGAAGTGGTAAAGAAGACCGAGACCAGAACATCACTAATTATGAATACCACCCTGGACCTGCTGGAAAATTCTGATTTAGATCCTCCAGTAGAGCCACAGGACAGTGGCAGTGACAGAGTTGATGATGTAAGGATGAACTGACCCTCAATTAATTTTTCACTGTTATATGTTGTTATTTTAATAGCCTTTTTATGTTTTACCAGATTGTCATTAACCTATGTGATGCACTGGAGGCTTTAGAAACACCCTCTCAGTGTAACAATGGTAAGTATGACTTCTCTCCTATTGCAAATTATGATTTATCACTAATTGTAATTTCTGTACGCCAAGTAAAACAGTCCTAAACAATTCAGGCAATGAGTCTTTAAAATTGCCAATGTATTTTCACGTTCTTTATTCAATTGTAATCACTCAATTGTAATCTTTCTTACAGCTCTCTCTCAGGTGGATGAGTGCAGTGAAATGGACAGTGAAATAAAGAGAGAATGCAAACAAGAAGATCTAAAGAATGAAACTTTTGATGATGAGGAAGTAAAGAGTGAAGGAAGTGTCAGTGATGACCAGGAAGTAGAAGATGAGTCTGAGGAATGTGATGACAAAGAGAATACGCCACAGATGAAGGAAGCTTCTATTGTGAAATACAGTGTAAAAACTACACCATTCCTGCAAAGGTAAAATAATATAATGAATAAAATACTTTTAAATAAAGCCCCATCCTTCTTAATTGCTAAGAATGTGCAATCAATTAACATTTTCTCTGTTGTAGTGTCAAGAAGACAATTGAGGATGAAGTCTGTACAAGCACATCTAAGCGAAAAAGTAACATCAAAGATATAAAGTTCCTGACACCAGTCCGGCGCTCCAGCCGTATTCACCGCCAGTCTTCTCGCCTCCCAACAATGCTTGTTGATCATGATCCATGCATTTCATCGCTTGCTGAGCTGGTGAAGCTCGATGATCTGAATGCATACATTTATAGGAAGAACCCTGCTCTTCTGGAAGATCTTCCTGACCATCCCAGACTGTAAAGGCTAATTTTGAACCCAGCCAGTTTGATTCACTTTAAATTTGTGGGACTTGGATGAATACTTTTGGAAATGTATATGGTTCATCTTCAAGAGACACTATAACTTTAAACATATTTTCTGAACTGTACTGAATGTATGCACAACATATTTTATATAACTGATAATCTTTTGTTTTGGAGATAATCTATAACACTTAGTGGCTTACTAATGAGTTCAACATAAGCTGATGTGTATTGCATTATGCACTACAAAAAAATTGCTTGTTTAACATTGAATAAGGTTGTATAATTTTTGGTTAGTAAAGGCCATTGTCTCTCCCTCTCAATGAAATTCATTATGCAAAGACTCTTTAAACACATTAATTCCCATTTTATTTAACCACATTGTAAAAATCCAAAGCGCTTTTAAGTGAACATTGCTTTCTTTTACCACAATAATGGATAATTAACACTTCCTCACAACAGGACGTTTGACACCGGTTCCCTCTGATCCCAGATGAGACATTTCATTATTACAAAATAAAAATAAAAAAAAATCTATCCACAAAACACTAATCTCTTTAATGCAATTTCTTCCAAACAAAAAAGTATAAAAAGTATGTATTTTTTTGATTCATCTGTTGATCAAAGGGGAAGGCTTTCAGTGCTGTGCGCAAAAAATGTTTTCAACTGCCATCTGGTAGTTTTATGTCCTAGAAAGGCCCCGGTTGTCCAGATCTTTCACCTAAAAGAAGTAGTTAACAGATTAAAAAAAAAAGTTTAAAAGCACTTTAAAATAGTTAAATACAAACTGTATGATCAATTCAAAATTTGTTTACCTTGTATATCCTAACAAGCCAGTGCTCTGTAGTGTAGGCTTCCTCCAAAACATCCAGTTCAAAGTCTTTATTTCCAATCTCAGCATTTCTCACTCTGTCATAGCCAGGTGGGCGCTCTGCAAAGAAAGCATTAAGACTACTTTGCAGCCGCTTAAATATGCTTTTTATTTATTCAAGCCAAAAAAATTGCCTGCATTCATTGGAAAATGTCCATCAAAAACAAGTCTTAACAACTGATAGAATTTTTTCTGGAGAATTTGGTAAGATTATGTGTTAAGGATACTTACTAGCTTCTGTGTAGACCTGTCCAAAGCGGTAGTAGCACATCTTGTACATAAGGCAGTTGAGCAGGACAGGAGAACCCTCACGATCTACTCTGAACTCCCCAGTGGGAGTGTAGTAGTCATGCTCTTTAATGTGCTTGCCTGTGTCAGTGCTTCCTCCAATACGCACCATCCAAAGAAACTTGTTTATGTCTGGGATATAGAAATATGACAAATATGCCTTAAAGTCAATTGTAATATGAAAGACAGATTATGCGGGTCCAACTTAAATTTTTAGATTTAAAAAAAAAAAAAAAAAATCAAAACATAAAAAGGTCCTTATATATTCATTTTATACTATACAAGCATATTTATACAAAGCATACAAAAACATAGCAGCCATTACAAAATTATGCTTCCATTCTTTTTTCAAAAGTAACAATTTTCCATTTACCATCAGAAGAATAACCAGTCAGTCCTCCAAAAATGACTAAGACGTAACTGACATCAAGTTCCCTCATAATCTCATAGGCCCTTTCTTCTGTGGATGCCATTGCCTAAAAATAACAGACCAGTCAGAAAGTGCAATTTTTTTACAGCTTGAGTGTGCAAAAATGCTTACCTGACCAACTCTAGATATATGGGTATTGTTCCATGTGTTGTTGTCCACTAGAATCGTTCGATTGGCCATAGCTGTTATCTGATAGCCATAATCCCACCATGACATGACTTTGGCATCCTTTAAAAATGGTTGAAAATATTTATACTATTAAATCTGCATCTAAACTGTACTCAAATAATCTTTTGTGTGACTTACCTCTGGTGTGTTGTGACGTAGCCAGTAGTAAGCCTCTCTGAAATCATCAAAAATAATGCGGCTACCGTCTCCTCCACGAGCCGACAAAACAATAGAGGGAGAGGAGTAGGCTTCACTGGTGACCCAGGTTGAGTGAAAGGTGTATGTGATAAGAAAGAAGGCCATAACCAGAATCATCCCACTGGCAACCTGATATGTAACAGAAGTATTCAGTCAATTAAGATGTTGCATACTTGTTGTAAATGTTAATTAAGCAATTATATTAAATCTCATACCTCATTTTTAATTGGGTAGGTGGAATCTTGCTGCTTCTTGGTTTTCTTGTCTGGGCGGCTGACATCCAGGTTCTTCATATAAGTGGTCAGTACTTGGGACACACCAATGCCAGAAAGGATGCACATGACTGGAGCCAGAACCAGCATCAGACGCACCTGAGAAGGCAACATGCAAACACCATCAAGGGAATGTTTATAGAATGTTAATTTTTAAATTGTGCATATGTAAATACCATGACAGCTGAGAAGTACATGCTGGTCACTCCATACATGATGATGAAAATCCTTGCGTCTGATAAGTTGTTAAAACAGTAGTACAGGCCAACTAAAGGAATAGAAAGACAACTGTCAGCTAAAGCTGAAAGCTGCATTGGGCAACACTTTGTAGTAGGTTAACCACACGGAACACATTTTTACATATATTTGAAATGACATTTTTTTGCCTTTTATCTTGGAAAAATAGAGAATAAAACACCATAAAACTTTTTACAACTGCCTAAACTCAGTGCAGCCAAAATGAGCACTGCTGGATGGGAAGTGCATTCATGTTAAAAACAAGCATGAATGCTTATAATTTGTTTATATATTTAAGTGAATATTTCTAATTTCTAGTGGCTTTCTTTCTAACTACAGACCTAGGGTTTAAGTGTAATTAATACATGTAGATCAATTATAGCCAAATTTAAGATTTCACTTGCCTGGAAACATAAACACTAGCAGTTGTAAATCAAAGTAGTAGGATGACCAAGTTGTAGGTTGATGCTCAGAAACAGAGGCAATGATGGGAATGTTGTTCTTGGCATAAGAGGGGTCCAGCAAGGAGTAAAAACGGCCAGTCCATGGAGAGATCTTTCCTAAGGTTAGGAAATGAAACATAATTGCTTCAGCTATGATCCAGAGCAAAGAGACTGTATTTTTGTTAAAATGTTTAGCCAAATAAGCTCACCAGTCAGCATCAATACAGCTCCCACAGACAGCAGGATGAAGCCCACCAGAGAAATTACACTCTTGAACAGCACCTCAAATTGCTGGGCATTGAGTTTACTGCGCAGGTAATCCACAAAGGCATGAATCTGGCACAAGCCAAACACACCAAAGGCTGCCATGTGCTCTGATGACTGCACTGGCTGGTTTGAAGTAGTTGAAGAAAATGTCAGACCCATAACACAAGAGGAATGGTTTGCTAACATCTCTACATATAAATCAGTACTTACCTGGAAGCCTACAAATGAAATCTGCATGGAGAGGACAGTGCCTAGACAATACACAGTGCAGTAAGCCACATAGATGCGGTGTGAGAATCGGCCAGTCAGCATCAAAACCAGGACATGAAGGGGAATTAGGTTGATCAGAAACACATAGCCACCCCATGAGGAAACCTACAGACAGACATCAAGAGATATTATTATTAAGGATACACTGAAGACAAACTATACTCTCTCATTTCTTTCTCACCATGTAGAAGTATGCAAGGGCACACATGGATGACCAGTACACAGATCCGGTTTTAACAGCCTTGATCCACATGTAATAGGTCAACAGCATGCAGAAAATGGCAATACCTGAAAAAGAGGCAGTGTGATTTGACCAAAAACACCTTGATTGAGTTTCTGCTGGTAAACCAACTATACAGTACCTTCATTATCGTAGGAGCCAGCAACGGAACGTGAGATGTAACCAGGCACTACAGCAATCATGGCTGCTGCGAGAAGCCCAGCTCCTGCATCCTGAAGAGAGGAATTAAGAAACAATCTAAAATAAACTATCTAACTCAGTCACCATAGAAATTCCTTAAAATTTTTGTTACCTTTAGCTCCTTGGTCAGGTGGTAGGTGACAATGGCAGTGAAGGAGGAAAACAAGGGAGCAAGGAATACACAGACATTGCGGATATCAATGGTGATGTGAAAAAAGTGTAGTATGTGGTACAGGACGGCAGATGTGATCATCAATCCTGTTCGCAGAAGCAAGAATTTATCACATAAAATGACCCACATACATTTACTTTATTTACATGATTTTTTTTCTACCTGGATAGATAGTACCACCAATAATCCTTCCAAGAGGATACCATGCCCTGTCATCAAACCAATTGTGAAACTTATAAAATCCTTCTTCTGCTAGGAAGCGGGTGGTACGGTAGTTGAAATACCTGAATGCAAGTTAAAAATATAAAAATTTAAGAAATCAGCTAGGCAATGGGCAAATAGGGGAATATAAAATACTCACGGATCAAACTCATGAATGACACTTTCGAATCTCAACACAGAAAAAAGTCTGGTGGAGAATGCTACAGAAAGGCAAAACAAACAAATATTTGACACTGCTTGTAGAGATGTGAGCAGAGATGTGTTTACTATGCACTGGACTTACACAGGACAGCAGCCATAGACAGAATGAGCAGCTTCAGCAGTGTGTCCTGTTTCTCATAGGACAAACGCAAAAAGCCCAGTTTGGTCATTTTGGCGAGGTTAGAGACAGCTCACCGTACTACCTGATTAGAACAAAAACAATCAATAGATTATGGCATACAGAAAGATATATTGTAAATAATTGATTCTACAGTGCAAGATCCCCGTATTATGAGCAGTTAACTAGAACATGCACACAAAGCCTAAGTTTAATTCGAGGTGTACTCTAAAGAACTGAAGTAACTTGTTTGTCCAACCCAACGAGACAAGGCCACGCAGCGTTAAGTGGCGTCAGGAACCAGGAAGCTGCAACTCTAGCAACCCTTAGCACTGATTCATTTCTAGTCTTACTATAAGAAAAACAGAACAGCTTAAATCCAAAACTAAAACCCAAATACTAAGCCAAACACTGTTTAAACAATTCAGTGTAGTAACGCTAGAGACCTGTGCAACATAGTGGTACGAGTTACAAATCATACCGCTACCTGCATTCACCCAACAGAAAAACACAAACTTTATATGCACATTGCAATACTTAACAAGCAATGTATTTTACATAGTCTGCAGGCCGGTTAGTCCCGATGAGCAGTGCATGAGTAGCTAGCCAGGCTAACAAGAATAGCTTCTGTGTGATAACTAATCTTACCAAACAATGAGTTGTTAAATGTACAGTTACTAAACCGCATAAGAAAACCGTGTCAACAATACTGGTTTTGTCTTATACTCTCAAAGCATGGTAATTATGTTCAGAAACACTCACCCGCTCCGCTCCTGCTTCTCATACACTTTTCACACACAACCTTCACTGTTCTCTAGTCCCGCCCCAACCGCTCCCCGGTGCTCGCTCATTGGTTAAAGCTCAATCTGAAGAAATACTCCATACATTTTATTGGCCGCCTCTCTGCCAATCAAACATAGTTCCGCATCTTGCTGCGTCGGTGTAGTGACGTGTCCTTAACGGGCAAGTTCATGTATCACCTCCTGCTGGACCAAGAGAGGCAGACCACCTCTGCCATTGTCCGGTCCCAACACATTTGTTGGTAGCACATTTCTGTACACATTGACCACAATTTTAAATACTGATTATTTTATTGAAATGAAACGGTATTGGTAGTTTACAAAACCTCTCACATATATTCGCCTGTGCATCTCTAGGCTACTAATTATCGCACACAGGGCCGGTCCTGTACATTTGGGGACCCTAAGCAGGATAGGGTTGTGGGCCAAGCCTCTCAGTCATTTTTTTTAAACCAGTTCAATTTTACTATATAACTTATTTCTTTAAAACACTGACCAACTATTTTTCTAGGGGGATGAATGCGTTAAGACATTTTGACTTGCAAACTCTCCAAGGGTCCAAGGGGGGGCCCCAGGCAAGCAGTAAGTATAACACTGACAGGCCCACTCAAAAATGACTGGCAATAACAAGCAGAATATTCATTAGAGTTGACAAATTAATCAAACCAGCAAATGATGGATAAGCCTTGGGCCCATCTAACGTCTGTGGGGCCCTATGCAGCTGCTTAGTTTGCCATAGGAAGGGCCGACCCTGATTGCACAGTAATGTCCCCTCCTAAATATGGGCTCTGCCCAGTAAAAAGCAGGGTAGTCAGAGAGTCACCAAACAGTTGTGACATTGTGACTGAATCACAATGTACATACAACAAATAACGTTGACATTTTGAAACTGACCGTGTTTAGCTCTGTCAGAAAACCTAAACAGGCAGGTTAAGGCTACTCACCCATTTGTTAAGATGTGCATTTTAAAATGTTGCTCTTACAGCCAAAATCTCTAATGGGCTATGGGCTCAGTCTATTAGTGGTTAAAATAAAATAAACAAAAAGCAGCAGTTTGGCAGTGTCATCACATTTCCAAACATTTCACACTGAAAATGCTTCTTTGCTGGTGTCACCTTTTCTTTTACATGTCACTACAATAAAGTTCAGTTCTCATTTGTGTTGAGAGAAGACACACCTTCATGTCAAAAATAACAGTTTTTTGGTTTTCAGTACTCTTTGCTGATATCATCCCAGCAGCTTCAAACTCAAATAAAATTCTCAAAGGTTTCCATTCCTTTGCTAACTGTACAGCACGAGGGCAATGCTAGTAGTGCTAAAACATCAGGCAGAAGATTTTTTTATGTGCATGAAAACATTCACTTTCAAAAAAATGTCACTTGAATTATTATCACACACACTAAAATCAAACATCTTTGCTATGAAAACACACAAGCCCCCTTGAAAGTTAAATGCTCCTTTTTTATCAAGTTTGTTTAAGCATATCAAACCTCTGTGGTTTCTTGTGCTGTAATTTATTAAATGAGAGTCACTCAAATGGCACATTATACAAAAAAAAAAATCAATAAAATAAAGTTCACCAACAAAAGCAAGTCAAAAATGTAATATATAATGTGTTTTTGAGTGTGAGGCACAGGGCAGTCGATTGTTGTGTCACACTACTGTATGTTGATGCCAGGTGCTGCAAATGAAACTCCAGAGGGCAATGGGTGAGTTAAAACATGTAAACCTTTTCATCCATAACCACGTAATCCTTCAGAAATAAGCACTATTTTCACATTATGTGAAGTGGCTTGTGTTCTGTGTCCTTCATCAGGTCCATTACTGGATGGGCAGGAAACGCTGGCGTGACGGGGAGGTGTGGGGGGTTGACAGTCGTTCTGAGGAGGCAGATGATGTCAGGGAAGATTGCAGATGGACAGTCTTGTGAAAAAGCTTGTTGCTTATCAGCACAACAAGGGAGAAGAGACGCAACTGGAAGTGGCTACAACAGTTAAAACACAAATTTGTTTATGGTGCAAATATTAATAAGCACAGATTAAAAAACACAAATGTGTTTTTTACTTACTACAATTTTGTTGGAGTCTTGGCTTCATTAGCACTAATGATAAATAGGGGGAAGAGAATGGAGAACAAGCAGCCACTGGCAAGACACACAAAAAAAGTAAACTTATGTTTAATTGATTTAATTAATTTATTACTATTCATTCTTTTCATCAATATACTCGGGTTTGAGTGCGCCTTAAAGGAAAATGGCTGGGCTCAAGTAGACAGCAATCTCACCTTATAATGTACGAAGAGGGCAGCGCAGTCAACAGAGCCATGGGCAAACCAAAACCAAAGTAATAGGGCCAATTTCTCTCAATATTGGAAAGTCGCTGGTGCATTTCAATTCCTTTTAAGAAAAACATATTGTGCGTTACTCTTTTGTGTGTACATGCAACTAAGTTTATTTTACAATTAGGAAATAAAATAGCTTACCATGATTAAACCAGCGATACTCAAAGCAGTAGAGGGAGTACAACAGAGACATGTGAAGCAGACTAACCATCTGTCCAATGGCATCAATGGGGAAGAGACTAACAATCATACCCTAGAGCATAACATAACACAATATAACAATGCAAAAATACAGTACAAGATGCTTTTAATTCAGAAACAATTTTTTAAAATGCCTACAAGAGAGAAAATATACCTGAATAAGAAAGAGTGCCTGAAGGAGGAGGTTAAAGAGCATGTCTGCAATGATCTTACTAACACTGGGAAATGGCTGAGCTTTACAACCAGACACTTCAAAGGCCAAATCTGCTATATCCTGCAACACATCAGACACATATTTAGCTAAGAGCCAAGTAACACTATACCCCCATAAATTCATAAATGCACACAAGAAGATAATAGGATAAGACAGGACCAACCTGGAACCAGATAGCATTGACTATCTTGCTGAGGACAAACAAAGGTAGAACCCAGAGAGCACTGAAGACCGATGTTAGGATGAACTCTAACCAGGACCACACACTGCCATGAAGAGAAGGGTCACCTGGAAAAATGGCAAATTCATTTACAAACGGCTTTTTGTAACAAGACAAGTAAAAGGCAAACAAACATACCAATGATTTTAGCAGTCAATGTCTGCAGCAGTGGGATAAACACCCGGTAGAAGAGAAACAGACTGAGCTGGGGAGAAAATTAAAGTTCTTCAGTTTTTGTTTTGTTTACCAGAGATAATTCAAGCAGCATTTATGGTGCAAATAAAATTAGTATTCAACCAGCTTTTAGACTTTTTAAGTGTTACTTTACCCAGAACACTCCTCCATTCCAGGCACAACACTGAAAAATTCTGCTGGCCACTTTTGGTTCACTAATAAAAAAATAATAAATTTTTGTTAAGATATGTTATACTCTATATCACATAGAAACCACACTCAGTCTTTTATTTTATCTTACTTGTCAGGTTTACGCTCTTCACTCTGTGCCCGTCTCTGTGCCAAAGCCCCACTGGCCCTTCTTCTCCGCTGCTCTTCTCTTTTCTGCTGAATGCGGGCATCCAGCTTGGAGATTGTGCCAATCCCCAGTATGGAGTCCTTGATCCCCTTTAAACCCCGGAGGAAAAAAGAAACACAAGTAAGATGTTATTCATTAGAGTACTTACTTTTTAAATGTGTAATCAAACTGGAATTAACACATTATTGTACTACTTGTTTAAATGTAAAATATAATCAAAGCTAAATAGAATATAAAAACTACATAAATATAAATACAATTTAAACTAAATCTGTGAAGGGTTTGGAGTTACAGCTATAGCTTAATAAATAAAATTTATTAATAAATTAATAAATAGGTTAATAAAGGCTTAATACTGGCTATACTGCATATCCACAGAAAGCATTGTCAGATTGCTAAGTGGCTATTGGATAATGGACAATAATGGAAATATTTATGTTTATTCTCCCATTAGCTGATAGCAGACAACGACAATTACCTCATAAGCACTGGAGGTATGTTGTGTATTCTAGAGGCAAACATTATCTTTGTACGTTTGGAATTCAAACAGGTTAGGTTTAAGATGACAGGACTAAATGATTTAAGATATAAAAAAATATCTGACCTATAGATGATTCTGACAAGTTCAATGTCTCTATGTCTAATATCACTGGTAGCCATGTAACATCATTGCACTTAGATTTTGGATACTGGTTACATAAACAAGCTTCATTAACTGTGTGAATGTCATGAAAACCTTTTGACAGAAAATATAGTACAGAGTTTGTTCTGACCGTCGCAACATTGCGGAGGAAGGCCCTGACGCTGTCTGTCATCTCTGGACCAGCTGCAGATCCATCAACTGCAGAAGGAAGAGGGGCTGATGACCTGGTGGTCAGCTCTCATGGCAGGAAAGGGCTCACCCAGCAACCTAGCAGAACAATGCAAATGGAAACATTCAAGAAAAAAGCATATTTAAGATACTTATTAATTACACGTACCACTGGAAACATTATGCGATTATTCTTCGTTAAGTTGAAGTGCATTATGTCAGACAGTTCCTCCTCTCTTGTTCTCATCGAGGTTAGATAACAATGTTGTCTTTCTTCATGACTTTTCGTTATTTAGCAAGCTGACTCAGGACTTAGCAGCTGTTCAGTAGCTTTGGTATCTATACTCGGCATAAACCGACTTTTCATGGTCATTAACAAATTAATATACTGCGATGCCAGGGTATATAATCACGTTAGAAAGACATTTTCGATCAAACCCTGCTTTAACTCAGTGGCTTGTTTAGAGCTCTCCTAGCTCGTCTGTGTTGGTAGCTAACGCCAAACAACTAACTTAGCTTACAGCCTTTAAGTGTTTTGTATCTGTCCAAGACAGCTCCTGAACAAAATGCTCCAGCACTGACACCACAGACAGTAACGAAAATGTCCTACTTGCCTCATGCGACAGGTTTAGGAGTTTAATAATGTCGTTTCTTCTTTCTTTGTGTTCCCAATGTAACAACAACAAGCAAACACTCCAAGCAGCCTGGGCCGTGAAAAACATATTGCGCAAGCTCCGACCTGAATGCATTGTGGGAAATGTAGTCAACCCAATACAAGTTTGACCAACGCTTTAGAATAAGCTAGTTAAATTGCAATTTGCAAAACATTGCCTAGCGTAGCCCATGGATTCACTTGCAAACAATGATATGTTATCCTTTTCTTAAATTTGAATAAAACTCTATTTAGCCTAGATTCTATTGAAAAAAGACGTAAACTGTCCTAAAACTTGATATTACGGCTATTTCTGGGTTTGAGATGACAGTATTTAATAGAGATGGGTGGCAGGCAATATCTAGTCCCGCCCCACCCGCTCCACGGTGCTCGCTCATTGGTTAAAGCTCAATCTGGAGCTCAGTCTGGAGATATACTCCATACATTTTATGGTATGTAATGGGGGCGATGGGGTGGCCAAGGTCTGACCAGCAGGGGCCGTGGCCACCCCAGGCCCTTACGCCACAGATCAGCTTCAATCATCACATCTAGCGTCATCACATTCTAGAATCTGAAAACAACCCAACTGTTTGTTTTTTTCAGATTCTAGAATGTGATGACGTCACAGTCTCAAATGGGGGCAGGGGCCAGCGTTACTGCATTAGTTATATGATATTTTCATAAGAAAAAATTTAAATTCCGAAATGTTGAACCTGATCATTTATATTAGTGATAAGGTCTATGGCCTCGCTGCATGTATCCTACCACACCAAAATATCTGCATATTATATCTATTATCATCATATATATCCCTATTATCTCAGCAATAGAGATCGGGAACCTACGTTAAAAAATGACCATTAAGTGATGAATCTGCCTTGTTAGTAGTCACAGACAAAGAAATGGCATAGAGTTGCATTAGAAACAGAGCCGTAAAATGTAAACAAACGAGCCTTGAAACAACTCTTTTAACCGCTTTGTCACTTTTGGAGAATATTTATCACACACTAAAGTATCAGAATACTTTTGTGCTAACACTAACTCGAGTAATGTACATCCTAAATTGCTCCATTTTTTTGCTATAGAAAATATCTAGTGTGACCACCGATATGATGTCACCATTCCGTTCTCTATTTTTGAAAAACTTACACTGAAGCGAGACAAATGAAAGCACACTTTGTTTAAGGTGTGTTCAATTTCCATGGGGGCATCCCAAGAGGCGGTGCATGTTCAACTCAGCATCAGCGTTCACTGCTGAGATGAACCACAGTGCTGTCTTCTTTACTGTGAGGGACCTCTCCTAACATCCATGGTCGTTTTTAGGATAAGAAATGTACACAAAAGGAAATATGCTCTTGTCTGTCTCTGCATTGTTGGCTTTATCATGTACAGATACTTTGGGTAAGTCTGATTTAAAGTGTCCATTAGACTGTTAAAAATTTGTATTGTGTGCTAGGCAGACAGTACAGTGTGTCTGCACTTAATACTTGTCCACAAAATATTTGACCATCCTTGTCATGTAATATTAAGATAGGCTTTTGTATCGTGTTGCTCCTGTGGAACATCATAACATTATATGATACAAAAGCAATATGCTATTATTAGCATGTAATGGCTGTGTATTCTGCATCATACTGTATATCTTTAAGAAAAACATAACAAAAAATAAAAAATGCCTGTAATATATGCTCACCTCGGTTTCAAACATGTTCCTGTTGCATTATAAATGTGCTTGCAAAAAGCAAGTCTGCACAATGTGCACATTGCTATCAAGCATGTCATGTGGTTAGTTGTAGCACAATAGCCAGTGTGAGTATTCTGTGGGTATGACACAAATAAACTAACTTCTGCTCAGTGTCAGTGTGTCCACAGGGCAATGGAGGATGACCAGGAGAGTGGGACTGAATGCAAACACATCACAGTTCACTCTGGAGAGAGAGCCCTTCCGCATCACTGGTGGGGCCATCCACTATTTCCGGGTACCTAGGGCCTACTGGGGGGACCGGCTGATGAAAATGAAGGCCTGTGGCATCAACACCATCACCACGTACAAATATTATAAAATGTTTTAAACAACAACTTTAAAGTACCATTTTAAATCTAAATCTTTCTACACATTTCTAGATATGTGCCATGGAGTCTACACCAGCCACAGAAAGGGGTGTTTCAGTTTCACACTCAACTGGATTTAGAGTAAGAAGTGTTTTTTAGAAATACCTAATGTGTAAACAAAAGACTTAAGAGACGTGTTCCTTGCAGCATCACTGTAGCTTTACTGGGTCTATTGGGAATACTCTAGTTTTTCTCATCATCAAAGTCCCATTGCTCTGGGGAGAAAGCCGCAAACTCCCACCTGACAACAGCAGCATCTTCACAACAACAGCAGCAACTTCACAAGCAATTAACAACATGGCAACAATGAAAAAAAAACAACTCACCTGCTGCTATTGTGACAAAGCACATTTGAGCAATGTGAAACATGGAGACAGGGGGTCTCATTTAGAAGCCAAATCTGTTTACTACGAGGAAAATATGTTGAATATTTTATTTGTATTTTGGTTCCAGAGCTTTTATCAGTCTCGCTGCTGACCTGGAATTGTGGGTGATTTTATGTCCAGGACCCTACATTTCATCTGAACTGGACCTCGGAGGACTGCCAAGGTACAGGCCATAAATGTCTTTGCCTGTAGAATATATGACCCCAAAAAATTGAAAATATATAGTAAGTGTAAGTTCTTGGGGAGCAAAAATGCCTTGTTGAGACCAGAGGTCAAGGGAGAATAGGCAGACTGGTTTGAGACGACTGAAAGGCAATAGTAACTCACAGTGCTTCTGCCTCTAAGTAACAATACTGTGTTGATCCATGGGCCAGCCAATTTACAATCTCTCTGCATGTGGAAATATTGTAACTCAATTTATTTCTGAAGACTATTAGCCCTTGCAGATGTTCTTGTGCAAATCAAATTAACCTTTTAACCAATTTTGAATTACACAAAAACGACTTCATTAATTTGTTAAATGCGCTGGGTGAAAAAGTGCCTTGCCATGAAAAAAAGTTTTTTTCTGAATGTGTAAAGCTTTGTCTTACTTTCTGTACCCCCATTGTTCTTGCCGTCTTTTGGCCTATATTATAAGTGAGCATCTTGTTGCTTCGTCTTTTGCAGCTGGCTCCTCCGTGATGACAAGATGAGACTCAGAACAACATATCCAGGCTTCACTGAGGCTGTCAATGTTTATTTTGACAAGCTTATTCCAAAATTAGTTCCACTCCAGGTAGGGCTGAATGACATCAGGAAAATATAGTGTTATAATCATGTTGGATATTGAGACAATGATATGACCTGATATACTTGTTGCCTCCTTTAACATGGTAGAAGTAAGTAAATATACCCATAATGCTAAAACTATTTTTTTTTGCAGTTCAAAAAAGGAGGTCCTATTATCGCAGTGCAAGTTGAAAATGCATATGGATCATTTGCAAAAGACGATAGTTACATGAATTTTATTAAAGAAGTAAGCGCTTATCTAGATTAATTCCACATACATATTCAAATAGATAATAATGCTAATACTATTTGTTGTGAAACTTCTTTTCAAAGGCTTTACAGTCCAGGGGGATCACAGAGCTGTTACTCACATCGGACTCTCACAACACTTTAAAGGCAGGGGGGATAGATGGAGGTACAGAGTATTCTTCATAAACATGTAAGATTCAATGCAGACAGATGGCCCTGATCTTTGTCTTGTAGCTGTAAGGACACTGAAGTTACAGAAGCTGAATCAGAGAGACATCAAGGACTTGACCGCATTACAGGTTTGTGTCATTATCACCCGTTTTCTATTATGGATAATTGTGATGTGTCTTGATAATGTTTTTTTTCCCCCTATGTTTTCTGTCAGCCTAATAGCCCCACAATGATAATGGACTACTGGACAGGCTGGTATGATGCGTGGGGTGAGCTCCACCACATGCTCCCTCCAGAGGGTAAGGAAAGATTCTTTTATTTTTAGATAAGTTGATTTCATGTAAGTGTGTTATATCTACACAACAAATGTACACACACAGCCTACAGTTTCCTATACCACTTCAAAATAGTCATGAACAATCTATGAGAGTAGAGGTTGTCCACTAATCAGAGGGTTGGCAGATTTTTTTATATAATGGTTAAGAACACAATATTAACTGGTTCACTCACCCTTTATATGAGCAAACCTATTCAAAGTAGTGATGTGTAGTCATATATTTACATGCTTAGGTCTGTGCAGCTGTCACTATGGCCTTTTTCCAACCTTGGTTTTGTTTTTGAAATATTGCATGTAAATATGATGCAAATATTTAGGCTGTGTTTTCCCCAGTGAGCCTGTGTATGCTATGTAATGATGATGAGTGATTAAATAATGCAGATTTGTTTTGTCCAATGAGGATGATATTAGCAAAATCCCGTCATGTGTCATTAGTTATCTCAAATGTACATTTTATCATGATTGTTTTAACCTTTTTCAGATATGGTGTCAACAGTAAGGGAGATGTTGAGACGGGGCATGTCTGTCAGCTTGTACATGTTCCATGGAGGATCTAGTTTTGGTTTCATGAGTGGTGCACTGTCTGATCCCACATACAGAGCACTAGTCCCCAGCTACGGTGAGCTATAAACAATACCATAGTCATGTAAATGTATACGCAATCCAAAGAAGTGAAGTTATTTCTGAAGAATTGGCTCTTCCAAGGCTGCAGAAGTGAGATTCCCTTAACTCCCAGCAGGTGGCAGTGTCTGACTATTACTGTGTTTCAGATTATGACGCTCCATTGTCTGAATCTGGGGAGTACACTCCAAAGTACCATCTGCTTAGAGATCTACTTTTTCGCTACAGCAGTGAGTTAATCAGCAAAAAAGAACAGATATAAATAAAGCCTAGTATTAGTAATTATATGTTTGACCTTTGAGCAGATGGTGAGACCTTCCCTGACATGCCGACCCTACGATACAGAGAGGCATATGAACCTGCCATTATGTACCAGCACCTGTCATTATGGGACGCTCTGAGCTTCACAGAGGAAGTATGTTGTTGCTCAAATACAGCCTACGTGCAGTTTGATGAATAAATAGAGGATTAAAAAAAAGTCTTAATTCAATTTTGTCTGAAGCCTTTTAAGTCTTACAGGCCAGTAAGCATGGAGAACCTGTCTGTAAACAGCAACAGTGGACAGGCTTATGGTTATGCTCTGTATGAGACCACTATAACCAGCGGAGGAATACTGAAGTCTGGAGATAATGTCCGAGACAGGGCCCTGGTGAGTTGGTCCTAAATATTCAAATACAGTATCATAATCAATCTCAAGAAGCCTGGCCAGCCATAGAAATGGACAGAAATGCAATGCAATTATACAGACAATGAATCAATCTGAAAACAGGTGGCATGGTGGCAGAGTGGTTAGCGCTCCTGCATCACAACAATGAGAGAATGTGATCAGTCCTTGTTACTGAAACCTCTGTCCAGGTACTCCAGCTTTCTCTCAGCGTCCAAAGACATGTATGCAGAGGTAAACTGGTGAATCTAAATTGCCCCGGTATATAAATATGTAAAATAATTGTCCATCAGTATATGTATCAGCCTAGCAACACCCTGCCTCTGGCCAAGAGGTGCAAGGGTTAACAGCAATACAGCACCCCAGTGTGTCATTAAGTAATTTATGTTTTTTAGGACAGTTTTTCATTTTTTAAAGGTGTTCATAGATAAAATCTACATTGGGCTTTTCAAGCGTCAGACCCAGGAGATGGCAGTTCCTGATGGTCAGGTATGGCATCAAGATGAACTATATCTACTATGTCAGATATAGATGTATACTGCTTTCTAAAAATAAACAAAAAAACAAAACAAAACAAAAAAACAACAACAACAAACAAATTATATAAAAGCAATCTATTCCTGCAGGGAAGAAGAACTCTTAGTTTATTGGTGGAAAACTGTGGACGTGTTCACCAGGGAAAAGATCTTGACAAACAACATAAAGGTGATGGACAGACAATATGCAGCATATTGTTACTGATATTAAATCACTCTCTGCCTCTGACGGTGCAAGTCAATTTTGATTTGTGTTTCTTCCAGGTCTAGTGGGGGACATTTTATTAAACAATATTCCCTTGAGGGACTTCACAATATACAGCCTGGATATGAAGCCCAGTTTTATTGATAGGTTTGTGCACTTTATTGGTTTCAGAGTGTGGCAGATTGCATTTATTTATCTGTGATTTTAAATGGCTTTGTTTTAGTCTCTATCAGGCACCATGGAAAACCCTGTCCAAAAATCCCAACTTCCCAGGGTTTTTCATGGGGAAGCTTTTTGCATATGGATATCCAAGTGACACGTTTGTGAAATTACCAGTAAGTCAAAAAATAGACCAGCATGCACATATAGACTTCTGGCATTTATAGTACATTTTGATATAAATGCAGAATTGTAGCAAATAAGACATTTTAGATGCCGAAAATGTCTGGTTGTTGTGTATATGGTTGTATAAACTGATGTACAAATAATTGCACACAGAGCTAGTAGTCTGATCCATTAGCCAAAGTTGATTTTACCAACTTTGATATATCCAAACCACAAAACGTGTATTGACCTGTGCTGGGGCCCAAGAGGTTGAGGGGCCCTATATACAGTAAATAGCCTATGTAATCCTGTATATTAGTTACTATGTTACATCTAGGCTTTGAACATTCATAAAAAAATTGGAGCAGGAGCAGAGGTGGTACTCAAAAGCTGTACTCAAGTCAAAGTAATGTTACTTCAAATGTAATATTACTCAAGTAGAAGTTAAAGTAACAAAGCAAAAATGTCACTTCAGTAAAAGTAAAAAGTAGTGAGTATAAAATTTACTTAAGTAAAAAAGTATTTGAATGTTTTTGCAAAATCCTCTTCTTGCCTTGAGCTTATGTAGTGGTAAATGCTATCATGTTATAAATTAAACTGCTATATCTCAAGCCAGTTGTTCTGTCATGGCTCTGTAATGGCTTGTCCAGCATAACATAGGAATTTAGCCACTATAAGCATTTAGTCTTTAGCTTTATGCAGCGCTAATTACTAAATGTTTTCTACCTGAGCACTGCCGTCTTATTTATGCTCCATTAGCAATTTTTTGTGATTAATTCTAATTTGTTGATTAAAATGTATTACTTAACACATGACAAACATCTGGTCTCTCTATACAAAATTGTATATTTATTATTTTGTGTTTTAGGGCTGGGAAAAAGGTGTTGTCTTTATAAATGGACTAAATCTAGGCCGCTATTGGTCCATAGGCCCTCAGCAGGCTCTCTATCTCCCAGGACCCTTTCTCAACAGTGGGATTAACCAGGTAACAGCAATGAAAACACAGAATTACTCTAAAAAATATATCCTGTGTGAATATTTGGAACTTGTAATATTGTTTTTGAAAGGTCATTGTGTTTGAAGAGCTGGAGAGCGACTACAAAGTCCAGTTTGAGGACACACCCGATCTGGGCCTGGCAGCAGACATCCAGTGACAAATTAGCACCAATAAAAGACAGACAGACATGTTCATGTGGGAGCCTTTTATATACACACATTTACATACAGTACCCGCAGTTACACAGACAGAATGACATGCCCAGTTGAGAATTAATCACTTTGTCTGACCTTAAAGCTTAAAGCTACACTATATAACTTTTTACCATAATTATCAAATAATCAAACATTTGAAACCCTGATGTAGTCTCCAAGTCATTTTCATGATTACTGGCCAGGGCCTGACATTAACTTTTTCACCCATTGGCCACTGAGATCAGTCTTTTTCAAAAGTTACTAGTCAGTTAAAATTTTTACTGGCCACAGTTTACTTAGTTGAAATGTTGATGTATTTATTGTATAGTTAGCTTTATAATAAGTGCAAAGACACGTAAAGTTTAATTTTACAATCTTTTGCAGTCAACTAAATAACTTAAATACATAGAATGAATGTTATCTTTTTGCATGTATTGAAACATATCTTAATTCATTGTTCATTGTTCATTTTTACCTAATCATCAATTATGGAAACATTTAACCCTAACCACAAAAATTCAGGCCTAAATTTGTCAAATTTGTCTAAATTTGTCATAAAAAATATAGATAAAATCCAACCAGTCAGAGTGGCTAGTGGAAGTGTTACCAGCCAAAATGGAAATCTACCTGCATTTGGGCAGTTGGTTAGTGTTAATGTCAAGCCCTGTTACTGGCATAAAAAGAACACTAAGCTTTCTTTTGTAGTCCTTTTGGGATTGGTTTACCACATACGCCTCTGTAACTCTGAGGTCTGAGGTACCATCTGGAAACTCTTATCCTACCATGTTAACACAACTTGTATATAAATAAATACATCATAGTAGTCCCATACATTAGCAGCAGTACAGTGTCAGTTGGAGTTTGTTTAGTGGTTGCAAATACTGAAAAGTTACATAGTGTTGTTTTAAAATAATGCATTGTGTCTTGAGTGAATATGTGTGAATACGTTGTTGGTGCTTTATGATAAAAATCTTATTTATGCACAAAACGGTGAAAGGGAGAGGGGGCGTGGAGTGAAAATGAACAGTTTAGAACATTTCATTAAAAGTCCAAGGCTGTCATACTGAAATTAACCAAACTTTCCAAATTCATATTTCTAATAATCTTGGTGAACATTAGCATTTGTAAGTGCTGCTAGTGTGAGTCAATGAGCTATGAAATCATCGGCTAGGCAGCCGTCCATGGTGAGAATAATTGCTGTTTTACAGCTATTTGAAAAGGCTGCAGAACCAATCCAATATTTAGAGTAATGACCCTATATGCCATTGACTCATACCCCACATGTTCAAGCATAGGAACACTTCTGTGATCTATAAATGACCTATAAATACTGGTGAGGATCTTCAGTATGATCATGATTAGCTGAACTACAGTACATCCTGAACAGGAGATCTTATGGTGGTACAGGCTAGCGCAGACACAGAGCTTAATTAGCCGTTGTACAGAATAACTCTGCTCTAATGAGACATGGGGCCTGTTTTTGAGTGCAAGTGCATCATGCGCCCTGACAGCTGAGCATGTGAATATGGATGTATGTGTAAGTGTTCGGGAGGTACAGGGCATCTAATTAGTGCTGGGTTCTCAATAGCTTAGTCTTGTACAGTACACATAGGGAGGGCTCAGATCCCTCAGTGCAGTCTGTCAGTCCGCTCACTTAAGACAAGGAGCTCTTTTATTAGTGTGTGCCGCCCTGTGCCCGACAGCAGCTCGCTCCAGAACAAAAGGCCACTCTTTAATGCTGATTGGTGGCTTGCCTGGTGTTGTCTGCACTCACAGGGCTCTTTATTGCTTGCTGTGCCATCTCTTCCTGCAGTTAAACCTCCTCATATCCTTTGTCTCAGGACTCCAAGGAGAACTGCTCTCCTTTTGGCACATCCTGCCAGCGTCTCACATCAGAGCGATGCAGGAACAGTTCATATGTGCACTTGTGCTTTGATTGTGAGGTTGGTGCCACAGCTTTGCCAGCAGTTGGACAGGTGTTCATCCATTTCTAAGCTGTGGCCAGTACCCCGTCCCCTGCTCCGGGAGCTCAGAGGTCTGCAAATCCAGGCGGAATCCCACGATGACGTGTCCTCACTGTAACAAAATTTATAGCAGAAAAAGTAAAGTAAAAAAAAGTAAATAAAGTGTGACTTTTCAACCAAGTTCAAGGAAAAGCGAGTTAAAAAATTTGTGAAATGTTTTAATAAAAATCCGGATGTAATTTTCATATCATATTTAAGAATGTACATTAATTCTTAGATTATTAATAGAAAACATTTATTGAAAACAAAAAACATTAGTAGTGGCTTAACATGTACTACTAAGTAACTGTTGTATGTCTAAGCAAACAAAATCCTGCTAACATGTATTTATTTATTTATTTATTTATTTATTTTATCTCGAGGCAGAAAGCCCTAAGTGGGGTGTGTTTCCTTTCTACCTTCAGCTACTAAAGCTTTACGCATTTGGCTTGTGTCCTTGTCAATTGTTATCTAAAGGTCAGACATCTGTGTCACTGCATCCATATCTTATTTGGTCCACCTCCTAAAATAATTACTTTGGTGCGCTGCACTAATTTGCATTTCTAAATCTGTGCTCTTACCTGTGTCAGATGAAGGTTGTCATATCTCCACATTCACATCTGTAAATCCTTTCTTGCCCTCATTTACCAGCACTGGCTTCTCTGTCCGTGTGTGCCATACTAATATCTTCAGGAACAAGTATACAAGGGAGACATATAGTGATAAAATATGTACATTTCTATTTCATTTTCTACCAGCAACAACTAAATGTAAAATAATCTCAATAAATCAGAAATCTCAAGAATTTGTACTGTGTACCGTGCTGTGACAGCAGGTGATGCTTTTTACAGATGAAAAATAGCTTGGTCTGGTGGAAGTAGAGTGAAATGATTGCACACTCTTGTGTTCCTTACCTTAGTGCAGTTTGCTGCTTTAGGCTCCAGGTCGCCTAAGGTTACCAGCTCCTTTAATAAACTGCTCTCTTGATAGCCTCCTTTCACACCGCGCAGCTTGAAATAGGCCTGAGGTTTAGACAGAATGAGGCGCAGGTTCACTGCAAACCCAGCCATGTCGATAGCAAAGGGCCGGTGAGGGTCAAAGACAGTTTTCCAGCCGAACACTTTGCCCAGGGTATTCACTTTAGGGGATTCATAACGAAGCCCGCCTACAAAAGCCACGGGCCACACTGACACCTTTTTGGTGGAGCGTATCTGAAAACACAGAGCAGGAATACTCATCATTATTGGACAACATTTCAAAAGCTATATGCCCTGAAGTAGACCTATGCAATATACAGTATATTTGGTGGGGCACAGTTGATACAGTTGTATTATATAATATATTGTTGACAATTGATACAGAATGGCTGGCATCATAATAGATCTCTGGGTGTTATACTGAGTAATGCACCCTCCTAATGTCATGTCTGACCTCCTCAAAGAGCTCCAGACTGTACGTGTTGTCATCATCAGCAAAATAGACTATCCCAGGCTGGCTGGTGTTGATACTGAAAGTCTCCCGAAGCCAGCGCAGGGCCAGGTTCCTCTGGATGGTCCCACGGGGAATGCGGGGGTCCCTGGTGTCCCCTCGGACCTTGTAGTTCCTGGGTGTCTCCACGTTCAGGTGGGTGTAGTTGAGGCCAGTGTCCTGAAGGAATCTACTGACTAGTTTAGTTCTCTTTGGTGCGTCCTCCACCAGGATCCAATGCAAATTGGGGATGTGGAGCAGGGTGTTGGCCAATCTGGTCAGCTCGGCCTTCTGCACAGGCCGGCTGTAGGTGGGGGTGACCACATGAATGGTGGGGAGAACATCAGACCAGGGCGGGGGGCGAGAGTACACATATTCAGTTCGCACCACCTCTACAATCTCCCGGTTCTGAGAGGAACAAGAGTCTTTAAAGACGAAGGAGTTCCTGGACCGACCATTGAGTCTGTCATCTACAAAAAGAAGTAATAGTTTCAGTAATTGTTTCATCCTTGTAAAACCCTCTATAGATACTGGTATTAGTAGAACAGTTTCTCTTTTTTGTCAGTTAATCAGAAGTGTATTATATTAAAAAGTGCATAAATGATAAACTCAGTACATTGATACTCTCCAAATAAAAAGTGATACAAAACAATCTTTAGTAGACTAGTGTTTGCTGTGATGAAAGGAAGCATTGCCAGTAGTCTCATATCAAAATATGTCATTGTTTAAAGCATTTTTTTTACTACACCCTGGCTGTGCTGCATTTTACTAACGTGTGTTGTGCTGCCTGAGGCTGCACACAACACTTGATAATAGAATAAGGCTAAGTTGATTACTCTTGCGAGCTGTAAGCAGAGGAGCGATGGCGTTCTGGTGCCAAACAGTGATGAGCAGTGTCCACGGCAACACAATCAAAACAATGGCGACGATGTCTCGTCTCTTCGGCATCTCCAGAGTCAGCCCTGCGTCATGTCACTACCTGCAGGGCACACTTACAGTATATAACATGATCATGAGTTAAAGCCAGCAAACTGTAAGACACTGTACATTGGGTTTCATAGACAATCCTGCGCTGTGTAGAATGTAAGGAAGCAGGATCTGCTTGTTCTGGGTCTAACAAAAGCCTCATACTTTAATGTCCAGTGACAAAGACTGGGCTTAACTGTCTTTGTGTGTGTTTTAAATACTTTGTACGGTTTGGACAGAGAGGGCTAGCTGTGACAAATCTGATTTTAAAGGTGCATTGTGCCACTTTCTCAAACTTATTGTAAATTGCTCACCAGTGATGTGTGTTTAGGCACAAATGAAAACATTGCATTCTGTTTTTTTTTACAATACACCTACAGTGTATCCTAAAATAGACAAATTCATATTTTACACAAAGTTCTGTATAACTGGGTCATGATTATTTGTGTTATACTTCTGTCACAGACAGTTTTGAACAGCAAAAGCAACTCTACCTGACAGAATTGCATCATAGATATGATATTTGAAAACATTTTGCTACTTTTAGAGTTATATTTAAAAGCAGTGTGTGACTTATGAAAGATAAACCAGTCCTGAGTCAGTCTAATGGCTTCTCATGTATTACTATGATGTATTACTATAATGAGTGTATCCATAGGAGGTGTCTGAAGTCTGCTGCGCATCAGCTGACCAGAACTGAAAGGCCTGTTCCATCATTGAAGAGGCATTTAGTGAAGGAAGAGCACAAGCTTGACACAGCCGCTCCACAACAAAAAATAGGTCACAAAGTGCTCCTAGCTTTCCCTTTGTCTTATTTGAAAGAGTCCTGTGAACTGCAGGGAACAGTGGAGCTAGTGATTTAAGGAGACTATTAAGAGTCAAGCCATTTGCTGTAAACACATACATAAAGATAACATATGCATATAGAGGTTGGATTAAAAAAATAAACTTTTGATTCATAGTGTTAAAACACAAACCACACTATCTCACAATGGTAAACATATAATGCCCAGATATGGATTTGAAAGTGATTTTTTAGTTCAGGGGTAAATGTTCTAGCCAATGTCTTTATATTTCACAATGGTAAAGAAAAATCACTAAAACTAAGGATCTGTTCTTTTACTAGCCCCCTGTGGCTGGAGTATCTTTGGTACAGATGGTGTTCCAGATCCACACCAAAAACTAATCACTTTCTTCCTAGGCCAATTAAGACCACTTCTGTCTCACACATATGAACACATGAAAGACATGCATGTATGTGTAAACACATTTTTTTTTGGAACAACTAAAACACTGTTGGCTGATGTTTAAGATCTTACCTTTGTTTCTGGCACATAGTCTTTTCTGCGGCTGGTCCCACAGAGAGGGGCATTGGTAAAGAGACTGCGTGGTTGTTGATTCCTGAGGGATGACAACATAAAATCTTAGATTCTTTTCAAGAAATGTGCCCTGCTCTTAACAGAACCCACACTATCCACAGATTATTTACAGTCCATTTGGTCTGCTTGTATCTAGGTGTGGCTACTGAAATCTAACCACACAACACTTCTTCAGTTTGTGTATTAGACAGCTCCTCTGCTGAGTATTTAGACATAATTAGTCTTTGATTAAAAGGATCAGAGCCAGTCTGAGATCAAAAGTGGTGGGGGCTAATCAACACTGGGAATGGTCTAATAAGGCCATGTATAAAGAGCACACCACTAGAATTGAATAGTGTACACTTTGTAGTGCACAGTGTATATAGTGAACACTATTTTAGTTGCACTTTGTAGTGCCCACTATGTAGTCCACATTTTGTAGTGTGTACTTTGTAGTGTACATTTGGTAGTATACATCTTGTAGTGTAGGCTACACTATGTAGTGAACGCTTTGTGGTGTAGACTTTGTAGTGCACACATTGTATGCAGTGCAGGTGTATGCAGTTATGCATATGAAAAAAACAAACAAACAAAAAAACAGAAATTGTTTCTGGATTTATTCCAAGGTTGCTAATTTTGAAATGAGACGCCTGTACTAGTTTCATGAACTGTTCATTTGTACATTACCCAACACCTGTGGCATTGCTCCTGTCTGCTTCTCTAAACTGTGTAAGTGTGCTGACAATTACATACTGTACTATAGGGATTTAACATTCACATTTTAGAAATAATTGTTTGTCTTTTTGTACATTTATACATAAGAACACTCGTTTTTATGCATACCATACCACACCATACCAGTTTTTCTATCAAAACCAAACTATTTGTGTTTTCAAACCAAGCTCCTCCCTCTTCTCTCACACCAACTAACTTCATGCTTGTTTGATAAAATAAAACGTCAAGAGGCCCTTGGACATTTTCATAATCACAAATGTGTCCCTTTTCAGGGTGTTCTGTTTGACACCTCTGGTGCAGAATCTGTGAAAAGCTCTGACAGCTCTGACTCCCTTTTTTATAGCAGTGCAGTCTGTGGCCTTCTAGTGGCATTTGGTGGTGACATTGACTGCAGTTCCATATTTCACCTACAGTAGCCCTGGCCCAGCCAGCTTTTCCTATTCAGTACAAAGAAAATAGTCTGGTACCTCATGTCTTGAATTACATTTCTAAAATTCACAGGCAGAGTAACTAATCAGAAAAACAAAGGGCGGGACATAGACAGCGCGCTGATGACTAGTCATAGAGGCCACAGGGCCTGCGACCAGAAAGCACCTAAGTAGTTTTTTATTTGGGCTTTATAACAATGAAGCTTGGACATTAAATGGCTATCCACTTATCATCCACTATCCACTTAGCATGCGGGAAACTACCAGCTAGCTTATCGTAATTACGAGATAGTTTTTTTTTTTTTTTTTGGTGACTGCTATGCGCGTCCGTAAATTTTATTTGTTTGTTTTTATTTTTTTTGTTTGTTTTTGCCAACGGAACTGGCGCACACTGCTGCCTTGTTTTTCTTGTTTTTTCTCCCTTTTTCTTTGGGTGCATTCTTCTGACTATTACATTAGTGTACTGACTCTTGTCCATAGAAAAGTGTATTTTCAAACTTACAATAGACTGTTCACAGGGATTTTATGCCTTTTGTTCATATCAATTTCACTTCTGCAACACACTAGCATTGCTCAACTAAACAATGCACCCTCTCATATAACAAAACAAGTGATCAGGAGATAGCGTGGAGAACAAAGGGTAGACTAATTAAGATGATAAAAACAAAAGCTGGCTGCCTTCCTGACAGAAGCATCCAAGCACAATTATCCTTGTCAATCAAACTAACGCCCCTAGACATGAAGGTGTGTAGTCACATGGTGTACAAGTGCATCAAACATTTCTGATGAGAGTCAAGATGATGGGTGGATACTGAGAGCATATCCTATTTCAGTAGAATTACTTCCAACAAGGTTATGTTTTTTTTCTGGGAGAGGTTTATTTTTGCTTTGTTTTTTGGTGTGTTTGTCAGTTATCAAGATGATTCTAAAAGTAATCGTCAGTTTTTTATGACATTTTCAGATCAGTGGGCCAAGACGGATTCTGATTCAGTACCATTGCAAGATAGGGCCATATCCAGTCACAGGGAATCAATAAAGGAACCGATCATTAAAACGTTTTTGGTGTCCAAATGACTATCTGGAACAAGGCAAGATCTAAGGGCTTTGTGATTCTATGGTCAGAGCATTTACCCCTAAACTTAAAGATCCTGGTTCAAGTCCAGGTGTTTACCATTGTGAGATAGGGCCTTGGTGGAGGTCTGCTTTTTCCAAGTGCTTCTTGTTATAGATTTTCCCTAACATCTTTTGTTTTGTTTGATCTTTTTCAATAGCACACTGATTTCATCTGCTGTGCTAATTTGGCTGTAAAACTTGCAATTTTCTTGTATAAAAGCAATAAACAATAAAGCCAATTTAATATTGCATTTCTTTGTTATGCTGTATTGTTTATTTTTTTTATCATTTACTTTATTGAGCCATATATTACTTAGGCTGCTGTACTAATATTGCTGCCTCAAAGCACCTTGTATGAATACTAGACACCCATTGTCATTTTATCTATGTTTAAAATGTATGGCACCGCTCAATGCTTTAGGTGATATTAGAGCTCTCTTTTGTCTGTGCTGATGGTGGTAAATAGCACAGGCTGCTGGGGGCCATCAGGTACTCACCAAGTGCAGCCTAGAGTCATGAAACCTCCTGATCAGAGGCTAATGAGCTGGAGAGAAGTGTGCAAAGAGACATATACTGTAAGGGAATGAAAGAAACGGACACAACGACACTCCCAAAGAAACTACATCACCTAACTATTCCTTCTTCTAAAAGTTGCTACTATGCAGCTCTCGAAGCCTGTCACACTTGTCTTTGACAAACTAATTAGCTGCTGCTGACATAAAGGTTTTATCTGGTGTTTTGTCAGCAAATTTACTTTTGTTGAGGCAATGAAATGAATGTCAAAGCAGTGAAAGAAGAACCACCACACAAGGCAACTTTGAAACTCTCTGCAGTGTCACATTGAACTGGAGACTAATTGCAAAAAGCCACAACAGACAACTCATAAAATGGCTGACTATCTGAAAACTCACTATATTTTTATAAAAGAAAAAAAGTTGTGTAACCAATAAAACTTTGTCTAGTTTTTGCCATACATTTATATTCAACTCCAAAACCAAAATCATTACAATCAATACTAACTTCAGTCATTTACTTCCTGGGTACACGTTGTATAAGTACTTAGACATATTTTTTTTATATTAGTGGTAAATATTAGTGGTCCAGGCAGTATTAGTAATAGCATTAGATTACCTTTATAACCTACAGGTTACCTTGTATACAATGAAAGCATACATGAAAATTACTGCCACTGTCTTGTTTGCCAGTATGTTATGGTTTACTTACAGTGATTATATTCACATAATAAAAAATACAATAATAATACAAAATGAGAGAATGGGCAGAATCACAAAATCTACCTTTGAAAAGAGTGACTGCATATAGCCTAGTGTAGCTGTACGTGCCTGTCCATTATAAATATCTTCTTGTATCAACATCCATACACTGCTCTGGTGCTCAGTGTAAGAGTTTGGGGATTAGATGGAAAGGTTGCGCGAGGTGCCTGCCTGAATATATTACAGGTGCTCAGGGATTTTAGGGATAAAACTCTTTCACACTTGAGTTCCTTTGCTCTCTGCCTGTCTACTTCTCCGTTGCTGAGCCTCGACACTGCTGAAGTATTTGGAAGCCCTTTAGTCCTACAACACAAAATATCTTCTTGTGCTAATTCTAATTCTAATTAACTACAATATGATGCTAATTGAACTGTACTTACAGAAATAAATAGCGTTGTGGCTAAAGAGGATGGTACTGTTTCAAGGCCTGGGTACAGCAGCCATGACAGTTTGAAGAAGCCATTATAGGGTAAGTCCAGGAGAGTTTGCAATAGTATTGGGGTGACGACTGACTGGTCCTGATCATTCAGCGTCCCGACGGGTGCTATCCAATCCTAGGGAAAAGGGCCGCGTCCCCAGTGCCAGCCCCTGTACAGACAGAGGAGGTCATCCTGTGAAAGAATGCTGCTTCTCATAGCAAAAACAAAGACTGGGATTGTCAGAGCTTGTCGTGGCAAGGAGATGAGGCGGAGGGGCAGCTATGGCTCGAAGGACTCGGGACAATAGAATAAATCACATAAAAAATTTTGCACAGCCAGGCAAATGGAATCCTTGCTGTTTATCGTAGGCATAAAGCTCCATAGTCACATGGGCCAGTGGTCAGACAGTATGGGCATTTCCTAACTTATGAAAGGAGAGCAGTGTGGATGGACCCCTAAGACCTGATAAGTCTAGCAGTGGGCACAAATATGCTTGTGATCTGACAAAGAAGTCGGAGGCAGCTCAGTTAATTTCCTTAGGCAGATCTGATTGTCTGAGGTCTGATAAGAACCATTAGCCAGAATGTGATGGAAGCTTGCGGCACAGGGCTGGGGGGTATGTGTGGGGAGTGTATGGAGAGAGGAGCAGGTGCCCTAAGTGACTGATTTCTCATGGTGTGGGACAGTTTCACAAAGTGTGCAAAAAGCATTAAGGCGATTAGAAGTAGGCTAGTTGTAATCATCTGTTTCAGCGCTTGTAAATAATCTATAGGTTATGTGTTATTGAGCAGTGATTCTCAACTGGGATCATTTTGGGAACCAACATTTTCCTTTATCATTTTGTTGGGACATACATTTTATGTTTTACACTCTTGTCTACAACTTTTAACTATCTTATCTCATAACAAAATCAAAGTTTTGCATCAAAACACTCCACAACCTCCTAAGAACATGTTCACAACCCACTTTTGGGCTGTGATGGATAGGAAGTCATTTAAAGGCTCACTGTGCAGGGTTATTTTTAGTTTAGTTTCAAAATTGCCTACTATTATTTTATGCACACACACACTCACACACTCACACAAAGAAACACACAGTGGCAAGTGCTAGCATAAGGCATTTGGAGTATTGCACAACAGAAGGTTAACTTAGAGCAGAGGAGGTGAAAACACTTGATCCAGATGCATAAAGTATAAATGAGATAGGAGAGATTAAAGTCACTGGCACCTATCTGGTAATGGTAACGATATAGCGCCCAGACCTGGACTGAAACAACTACATGGTGTTCTGGGTCTGCAATAGAAATGTGGGAATGTTTTCATCTTTGGCCTACTTCTAAAATGTAATCAATACTTTTTGTGTTATCTTACAGACAAACCAATGCAGCTTCATTGGCAAAAGTTAAAAAATACCATGTATTTAGTGCATAGCAGATCCATTTAGCATTACTAAACAATATATGCTGGACATGCATTTGGGTGCCACAAGATAAATACATTATCACTGCAAAAGCACTAGACACATTAAAGTAAGAACTTTTATGATGGACAAAAAGATACTGAACAATAGCAGATCACAATATTTTGTCAAAAAAAAAAAAAAAAAAGAAAAAGGAAAAAAAAAAAAAGCTAAATCTATTTTTATGACTTTGGTTAAATGACAAGATGCATGTGCTATTTTTTCCCTGTCTTGTTTGTCAACTAAAACATAATTTTATACTTTTTAAGGTAGACCATGACCAAAGGTGCCTGTGACTTGACAGTGTGCTCCGTTGCTCCGTAAACCTAAATGGGACTCTTTCTGACTGAGATGTGCTGCTGACAGAAAAACTCTGGAGGACACTGAACAAACTGCTCTTCATCATGGACAACCCTCTCCACCCACTACACCGGACCATAGAGGGGCAGCGGAGTTCTTTCTCCAGCAGACATTTACAGCTCTGCTCCCACAGTGAACACTAAAGGACTTCAATTCATACCATTTTCAGTCCAGCTTTATGACAACTCACCTTTTTGTCAGAGTGAACCCTGTATTACTCATGTTAATGCTCATCCACATTACTGCACAGCATTATTCTTACCCACCTGTTTGTATATAGTGTATATTTATTTTTTTTATATTTTATATGTTTACTGCTATTTTTATTTTTTGTAGATTTGTAAATATGCAAACCTTGTACATTTTGATCTATTCTATTGTATTTTATTCAAAGTTTTTTATTGCTGTAATTATTCTATTACTATACTCCATTTTACTTGTGTTTTGGAAAAACTGAACTACTGTGACCAAGCAATTTCCCTTGTGGATCAATAAAGTCTGTCTAAGTCTAAGTCTAACTCTATTCCTGTTCACACTAAAATGTCTTTCCTTGGTGGCTCAGTCCTTCCTATCTATCTGTGTTTTTATGCAGAGGCTCAAAGACATGCCATTCAGTCTGTGACAGATGGCTCACTAATGACACCCTGATGCGGTTTGAAAAGTCTCACATAGAAAAAAACAGTGTAGGTGTGCTATTAACATGCAAATCATTAGCTGCACAGCAATTAATATTTTCTCAAGTTGGCAATGTATTTACGAGGGAGACATTGTGAACCATAACTTTCCACCATGCTCGTTTCTTAGAGCAGTAATTAGGGCCCTTTCTCTGCTGTGACTGTCTTTGGAAATGCCATTTGGCTGTCACGGCTGTTTTATTTTTGTAGATATAGAATAGACTGTAATGGTATAAAACACGTGGATTCTATGTTGCAGGGGAACAAAGGAAACATCTCACTGCCAAATCAAGTCTCGTCTTGGTCTGACAGTCTGATATAAAGGGTCGATAGATAAATAGCAGTCATTATGGTGTACTGCACAGAATCACTGGTAAAATTATACGGAAAAAGTCAGATAAATACCATGAGGTAATGCTAACGCTATTCCATGCAACTACATTATTTAAATGTACATCAGCTTACTTAATATACACTTTAGGGTTATGCAGCATTTCACAACAGTTGTAGCTTTTAAAATGCTTGCTCTAGCTGCTTACAGGGGCAACAGTGACTAATGTCTCTAAATAATGAAATGTGTTAAATAATTGTTAAATAGCTAATATTTGTTAATAAAATAAATGTAATACTGTATAGGTTTTATTATGTAAATAGTAATGATATAGATCCCAGACCCAGACTCAAAACAGGGCTTAATGGGTAAAGCCCCTAAGTCTTACAAAAGTAAAAAAATGAAGAAATATACATCACGTATTGCTTTACTGACCACTGACTGCTTGTGACTGGAGTTAGTATCTTTGGCCCTATCTTGCATTGGTATATAATTCTTTAAAACAGGGTTCTCAAACAGTGGTATGGGTACCACTGGTAGCACACGGGCATCTTCTGGTGGAGTCTTTTGCTGTTCAAGGCCTGGTTTAGTTTAATTTAGATATTAGATTAGTGGTGGTTTAGACATGTTTTAGACCTGGTTTGGTTGTTATTTAGTAATGTATGTTTCTATTAATCCCTATTTAGACTTATTTAGTTTATTAAAAATTGTACTTGGAAAGCCAAATATTTGTTGCACATGCATTAGATTCAGTATGCTGTATGCTGCACTCTTCTCTTTGTACAGGTAGACAGACATTTTTATTACATAACCACCTCATGTTAATATTGGTGGACTTCTGACTTCTGCTGAAAGTGTGTCTTATTAAAAAAATGTTAAATGACAGATTCTTGAAGAGTTTATTGCGTGGGTGTTTGAAATTACAGCTTTCCACTGTGAAGATGTTTACAAGTACAAATGGTGTGAAGTGGAACATTTGAGTGAATGTGTTAATGAGAGCTGGATCACACAATGCCAACAGTACATTTCACACTCCTGCCTCCTACAGCAGGGACGGGACTGCAATAAGGCTCTTTATATTAGAATATGTTTTGGGAATAAACTGTTATGGAACTGTACACAGAACAATGATTCTCAAACTTTTCACACAAAGCAACACCTCAGACAATGTTTGGCTTTCAAAGTACCATCTTTAACAGAATGCAATGAGCATTACAATATAAGGACAAAACAAGGACTAAACCAGGACTAAACAAGGACTCAAACACAACTAAGGTTGGATTTTGATGCTTAATTTTCAGGAGTAATCAGTAACAAGTCAACTTAGAAAATAAATTTGTTTTCGGTGTGGATCAGGTCAACCATCTGGATCAAGCAATTTTAAAGAGACTCTGTACCATTGTAAGATAAGGCCAAACATACAAAGCCACATACATATCCAGCCACAAGGGGTCAGTAAAGGACTAACTAATTAGTATTAGTGGCTTCTTTATCATGGCTTTGTGGCTGAACTTGAAGTTCCACAGTCCAGACGTGACTGGACGCAGTGCAGCAGAGGTCTGTGCTCTCCAACTGCCTGTAGTTTGATAATAAATGTGCCCCATTAACAATTCAGCACTGCCTTTACATGACCTCATCATCATACTTCTATGGTACAGTACTGGCATAAAACACAAAACACAAAAGTTTATAAGCAAACCTTTTTGTTACTATTGTATGTTCTAAAATAATTCAACCCATCATCCTTTATTTTGCAACAGCTCAAATTAGTAGTAGTATATAGTGCTCCTATACTCTATAAAAGTAAATATTTTGTTATTATTTTGACTCATAGCAAGACCTATTAGGTGTAGTACCAATTGGTTTAGTAGCACTGGCATGGCATTAGTCGCATCCCTTGCTTCAGATCGTACTGTATGTACACATCTGGCAACCCAGATGTCAAGCTCTCTCAGTTTTTGTGATTGTGCAATTGGTGTTGGGTGGATTTTACAACCAAAACACAAGTCCAAAAGGGTTAATAAAAAAAAAGTGTTTCTGCGCACGCTCTGATGCTGTCATATTTTCTCTCTAGAATCCATGAACACGACTGCAATCCTAGTGATAATCTGCAGGTTGCAGCTCAAGCAGGCGTTGTGTCAGAAACTATAATTAAGTTATTGAGATTATTTTGTTACATGCACACAATAATCTAATTTCTGCATGTACAAGAAGTGCAATTTGATGTAGCTGTTTCTTCAGCCACACTCCACTCTCCTTCATAGTGTTTTGCGTCTCATATGTGTTGATGAAGTAAATTATTATAAGGCTGTTTCCTCTGAGGCTATCTGCAATCATCAAAATGCATGTTTTCTTCTAGAATTGATTTTCTGATCATAATCAAAGTGATAATTGTGTTAAGACGCTTGTACGGCAGTAATCAAATGTTTGGCCAGAAGGACATGGCACTCAGAACACTGCAGCATACAAGTGTAAAAGTCTGCCGGCTGTGTAATTAGCTTAATCCAATTACGCTTATGATCAAAGCCAGAAACAACTATTCTCACACTTAATGGAGAAGCCTGGATTTGTACCTCTGAGGGACAACAGATTGCTTCAGAATGGCATGTTATGAAATACAGTACTGTGCAAAAGTTTAAGTGAGGTGTGAAAAAATGCTGTTAAGTAAGAGTGCTTTAATAAATACAGAATTAAATGAAACCTAAAGTTAAATTTTTGCTATGAAAATTGCAGGTAAGGTCAATAACGACCTTATAATAATAAAGACCAAATTATAAATTTTGGTGTGGACCCAGATCACTCTTTAGAGCCACTATTTTGTCTTTTAATGGATTCTGTACTATTATGAAATACAGAGCAGGTACAAATGATTAAATGTTTTAGTTTATTTGTTACCATTGTGAGATATATGGGTTCAGATCTAAATTTAGTAAACAGTGGTTTCAGCTGACGCTCAGTGGACTAACATTAAACCAATGAGCTTGCTCTCCAAGGAAGTGCTGCCCTCCAGGTGTGACGTCACTGTGAAAACTATGAATAGTGTTTACTGAGATAGTGGTTAGGCAAAATGTCAATGTTAATTTGCAGATTTTATGGTGTGGTAGGATAAATGTAGTAGGATAATGGACCTTGTCTATAATATAAATGATCAGTTTCAACATTTATGATTTTTCCTTCTGGATATTTCTTATGAAAATAGCTTATAACTTACTCACAGTAAAACTGGCTCCTCTGAGAGTGTGACATCATCACATTCTAGAATCTGAAAACAGCCTGGGCTTCAGATGACGTCACGACATTCTGTTGGCTTTATTAATTTAATTGATAAGGGGGCAGGCAAAATGTCCACTATTGATATGCAGATTTTTTATTGTGGTTGGATACATGCAGCGAGACCATGGACCTTGTAATAAATGATTAGGTTCAACATTTGTAAACTTTTCTTCATAGAAATTTCTTATTAAAATAGCTTATTACTTATACAGGAATACTGGCTCCTGCCCCCATCTGAGGATGTGACATTATCATATTCTAGAATGTGATGTCACAACATTCTACAAAGTGAGACTGAGATGGAGACAGGCAAAAAATGTCAATATCCAGATGTTTTGTGAGGTTTAGAGTCGCTACAAATGTTGAAACTGAGAAAACCAACAACAGTAAACCTTCTAATCTTCTCTGTATCAGTGTCTGAGAGCACTGCTGCTTCTTTCTCTTCTGAGCTGCTGTAGCGCCTGGCCCCTGAGCTCCTAAAGGTAGCTTCAGCCATAAGATTAGTTAGGTCATGGACCCACTCACTAACACAAAATGATCAGGTTAAATAACTATAGATTTTCTGTTTGGATATTTCTTTTAGTGTCTAAGAGTAGTTTTTTGGTAACACTTTATTTTATGGTGCACCTACCTTAACCATTCACCAAGCTCTAATTAGCATGCTAGTTAGTGGGTAATTAGCTCTTAATTGGTAATTCTGTCTTTGGGCAAGACATTACCCACCTTGCCTGTATGAATGAGTGTGTGAGAGTGTGTGATTGGTGGTGGTTTTATTATTAATAGGTGAACCTTAAACTAAAGTCTTACCACTTTTTTTAAGAGTAGTTTTTTGACATCATCACATTCTAGAATGCAAAAACAACCCATGGAAAGAGCATTTACCCTTGAACTGGAAGAGCTTTACATCTGAGTCCAAGTCAGGGCACTAAATATTTACATTGGTAAGATGGGACCAGTGCCTTGACAGAGGTCTAGGCTCTCTGAGTACTCCTTGTTTTAGTTTGTTTCTTAAAAAACGGTCTAATACTTTTGTACACTACTGTAAATGCTGGGATGGAATTTTAAGCACTGTTAAAAACTAGGGTGAAAATATGACTCCTAAATGTATAGCTGCATCTAGATCTGAATAAATTAGCATGCATTTCATTGATTGTCTGAACCTCCCCTACAGAGCCCTTACGCACATATAAAAAAATCACAGCCCTGTATACGATCAATCAGCAAACATCCCTAAATGCATTGCTTCCGTTCTCTCCATCTGTGACATACTCCCACATCTTGAAAAGCAAAGCCGTACATGTGCCATTTTGTTCCTGAGAATGAGCCCTGTACAGGAGGTGTTTGAGAGGTGTGGGGCTCACTTTGGCTCAAGCTTTAATGAGATCATTCCAGGTGACTTATATAGGGCTCTTTCAGAAGTGAACTTCCACAGCTTAGTAATGAATGCACAGTTATAGATGTATGCAAATGAGATAAAAGAAGCAGCAACGCAATCAGCTCACTTTTGATGTTTGGTAAGAGGAGGCAATGGTAAAAACCTATTAAATTCTATTGTTTGTCTATTTGAAGTAGAACTATGTGATTTTATTCTGTAACTGAGGAAAATGCAATCACTTAATAGCATGTTCTAATAATCACCAAGTTCAGGTTCAGTTATTTCCTTTTTTAGAAGTGTTAACAACCCACCTCCGCCCTAGCTCTTTGTTTTGCTGCATCTCCGTCAATGTGATCTGGTGCCATTAATGCCTGCTCTGTTCTACTGTAAACGGACAATTGCTGCAAGTGGTTCACTCAAGTATGTATTGCTAAATTATTATTATTATTATTATTAAATATCAATCATCCATGCTACATTAAACATATCTTATAACTTTAATGACTAAAACAGACTGAATAATTACAGCTGCCTTAAAAGGGATTTTATTTTATTTTTTATTTTATTTAACCATTCTTTAACCAGGAAAGTCCCACTGAGATTAGCTATTATATATAGAGTATTTTGTCTGTACACAAGCTACATACTAAAGTAAGTTACCTGCAGCACATTATCATCACAAATGTAGAAAATTTGATAATAGTTTTTCGAAACAAAGTCCCTTATAATTTAATGTTAAATGGGAGCTGCATGACAGACTGTGAATGGGACACACGGCCAATCAGAGTGCTCCTCTGAGGGCGACGTCAGACCCTAATTCAATGTTAAATTGTCTACTAGATCTTACTGTCTCACACTACGTACAACGGTGCAGAACACACAAACACACAAACAGACTCATGTCACGGACAGCAACAGACTGTCCCACTGTGTCAGACAGCCATATATCGGCCCAGTGTGTCTCAACCTTTGATAAAATGGTCTTATTAAATACAGTTAAAATTTGCCAAATGCAGTAGACATGTGCTTCCTGTTCATACAACATCGTCCCCTCAGGGCTTTTTAGACCTCAATATGAATTATGCTTTCTGCCCTTACACCCTCCTGGACAACTACACAGATAAACCAAACACAATAGCTACTGCTGTGAATGACCTGAAAAAACAGCTCTGACAAATGGTGTGAAGAATGCATGCTAAAAAGCATTGATCATTCTAGTGGCAATGCAGGGTATTAAGAACATTTGAAAAGAAAACCCCAGTGACTAATTTGTAATTTCCTAGATTTTTTTCTGCTGAGTTAGAGGAAACTCTAAAGGAAAGCAGTTTAATTACCAAATAACATATAAGACATCATCAGAAGATGATAATGTGCATGTGTCATAAGCTTTGGCCAATCACGTGCTTGCAAATGAGGGGCTTTGGCTGGGCAGCCTACACCACTCAACATTGAATCAATGGTGATATTAAATCCTGTCCCAGTTCCGGCTATGTCTGCTTACACAAACTTAAATTGGCACTGCATTCACACATGGCATTGGTCTGAGGCAGAACTCAAAGCTAGACGTTTAAGGTAAGCTCTAAACTTATGGGGTTTAAGTAACTGTGCAAAACAAACTTGTCTTGGCTGCTAACTGGAGCGCTCTCATCATACTGTTTTCTTTTTTCCTCAGTTCAAAACTGAGGATTTTGGCTAACCTATTCAAAATGACTGTAGATTATTCCAAAAGTGTATATATACACTATATTGCCAAAAGTATTAACTCATCTGAGCTAATACTTTTGGAAATATAGTGTGTGTCCATGCATTCTTAGCACCATGTTGCAAAGTTGTACACATTAAAAAACAGATAGTGACAAACTGCAAAGTTTTGTTTTTTGTTTTCTACGCATTCAGCTTTCTCACAGGGTCATAACCCAGTGAGATCTTCCTGTTGGACAATAGACTCCTCTGTAGTGGAGAGATGAGAGCTGAGCAGACTTCACAGACTCAGCCTCCTCTTCGGGTGATAGTGCTGCTCCAGTCACTCGCTGTATTGATCTGCTCATGCAGCATTCCCTCTGCTTCTACTGGGAATGTCTCTGATGTGAATGGGCTTTCAAGTGGGCAAAACAAGCTCAAATGCACTAACCTAAAGGCATTTCCTGCTATGTTCATCATGACCTAGAGTGAGATGTTGGCAAATGATTGGCACCACCACTGGTACCTGTACCATTGTTTGAGAACCGCTGGTCTAGGAAGTTGTCATAGACTTATATCTGAAAGCTTTGTAAGAGCATTTTAGAACACATGTTACTACTATTACTGCCATGGGAAATGTGGCTTTACAACAACACATTTGCTGGCAGGATTTGACACTTTTAAACTGTATTAAGACTAAATTAATCAATACCATTCTACAGTCTATTCCCAAGCACCCAGTGCACTTGCATCTCTGAAGTTGTCTAGAGTTGGTTCAAATTCATGCCATAAGGGTTTTTTACTCTCCTTGGCTGATGATGCTAAACCAAGAATAATCCACTGACACATCCCAAGCAGAAAAAGAAGTGCAAATCTTTTACCTTAATTGTAGGCTGGAGGAATCTACTTCTTTGCCCCCTCCTGGGCTGCCTCTGCTCGGCAAAACTCAAATCATCTCATCACCGAAAGATGTTGACAACACTCTGGTTCCACTGTTAAAGGCTGCCATCTGTACTTGGACGCTGCATCCCCAAATAAATGAATGAATGAATGTGGAGATGGGAATACTGTGGCGATGTGCTACGATGCTCGCAGACTGTGAGAGCTGCGAGAGAAGAGAGGACAGATTATTCACCACAGAACACTCCTCCTCTCCCCTCTGTTCCCACCTCCTGCCTATGCTGTCTCTCCCTCTGTCTTTACCACACTCTGGCACCTTCATACATTCTTCATCTAAGAAAAGTGCACGAGCATTTTTAATATGTTAATGCATCTTTATGGGACTTGCTTGGTGAAATCTGTGTATATAAATAAATGTCATAGTATGCATTTGAGGCCACTAATATTAGTAATCACAAAATTGGTATAGCAAGGATCTGCTTGGTAACACTTACAATAACTCTCCAATGTTAATAAATACATATTAACATAATTAAAAGAATTAACAGTTTGTGGATTTTGAATTAACAGTGTGTAAGTGTTTACACAGCTTAGTTATTACTATAACAATATCAATGTTTATGAAGTAATAATACATTAACTGGTTGCTAATCTTTAACTATTATATCACTAATGGCATATAGTGCGTAGTATAGTTATTTTAAAGTGTTACCGCCAAAATTTTATGGTTCTGAGGCTGCACAATGTGTTGAAATGTTATCATCAGAATGATGATAAAATTGGTGCATTGCAATCTGCATTCTAATAAATGTTCCCAAGCCCAGATAAATTGAGAAAAACTAAATAAGTATTTATTTTTTAAAAGAAAGCTAAAGAAAAGCTGTTCATCATTCATTCATCTAATGGTATATAAGACACATCAGCAATCTTTGGCCCATTACATAGTATACTAGCAGGGGCTCTTAAATAGTGAATGCACCCATTGGCTGTGTAGTCTACACCACTTATCAACTACTGAAAACAACAAACTGCATATATGACAATATATAACAATATATTGGTCTTTCATGTGATAGATACTCCCCCTTACAAATAACTGAAGTAGTGTTTTTAATTTAAACTTAGTATGGTGCTGGATAGACATAATGCTCATCCAATGGGATACTCCAGAGTCAGTTAAACTTTTACAAAACATCTTATATCATTATCACAACATTTAGTTATTGTTACCAAGAAGGTTATGTTTCCGCAAGGGTTAATTTGTAGCTTTAAGCAAAATAATTAGGAAAGTTATAATCAGATTCTGATGTAACTTTCAGATGAGATCAGATTGGGACAAATAGGAAATGTTTAGTTTTTGCTGTGGATCTGGAACACCAACTATATACAGGAATTCTGTACCATTGCATGATAAAGCCAAAGATATAAATCCAGTCAGAAAGGGCTAGTAAAAGAACACATTTTAGCTTTAGTGGATTCTTCACAATTGTGAGATATTAGTGGATAAGGCATTTAGCCATGAACTAGGAGAGCCCTGGTCTGAGTCCAGATCTGGGTACTTTACCTTTACAGTCTGCACTCTAGTTTTATATATGTTTTTCCAAATTGGTTCAGTCCTAGTATGCAGTGTTTTACTGTAAACAAGTCCACAGTCATCTTTCAAATGTGTAGGACACTATTAGGCTTTTTGGACTTTGAAAGATGGGCCCTGGGGAACCATTAAGTGTTACTTTCCCTCCTTTTGAAAGCTGTGACATTTAGAAAAAACGCCCAGCTTCAGAGGGTAATCCACCATTCTTGAGTCTAACCTTTACTAAATAAAGGATTGTGGCTATGCATCATGTGGCACACAGTAATTTGGGGAACCATATGAAAGAATAAAACATGTATAATGGTATGAATGCTGTATGAAAACATGCATGAAAAATGATAATATCATGCCATGTGTCAAAGTCATCCATAAGCTATATAGCTATAAGCTATAAGCTTTGACTATATTAAATTGCATCACAATTCCCCCTAAAGGAACATTCAGGATTTCAATAGCAAAGGCCTCTTTTCCTGCATCAAAAAACATCAAGTAGCATTATACTGTAGCTTAGAGACATTTGCCTATAGCCACATTAGCAATAAATAGTTTGTTATTCTGCACTGCCAACTCTTCCCTGAGAGGTTATTACAAGAGAGATGTCTAACAAAAATTCCTGTCTCCTATACACTGTGTGCACAATTTTTAGGCAAGTTGTATTTTTAAGGACAAATTTTATTTTTGGACAAGTTCAGCGCTCTCACACAACCCAATATGTTAATAAAGCTCAAACTTAAATATTTGAGAAAGTAAAAGTAGGATTTTGTCTTTCTTAAGAGAATATCTCAGTGTGCACAATTATTTGGCAGATATTAGTGCACAGAATTTTTAGGCAACTAAATGAAGAACAAATATTCTCCCATCTCACTTGTTTATTTTCACCTGTTAAAGTGAAAATAATGCAAACAACTGAAGATGTACTAACACAAATTTCAAACATTTCAAAAAAAGAAAATTAGTGACCAATATAGCCACCCTTCCTTTCAATAATGGTCAATTTCTTTATCTGATGACGATCAGAGAGGTGTACTGTTTTCCCATATGGTAAACCTCCTGTCTAAGAAGAGCCCACAAGTTCTCAATAGGGTTTAAATCAGGTGACGAAGGGGGCCATGTCATTTCCTTGTCATCTTTAATTCCTTTACTGGCAAGCCATGCAGTGGTGAACTTTGATGCATGTGATGGAGCATTGTCTTGCATAAAAATCATGGTTTTCTTGAAAGATGCAGGCTTTTTTCTGTACCACTGCTTGAAGAAAGTGTCCTCTAAAAACTGGCAGTAGTTCTGGGAGTTGATTTTAAGTCCATCTTCAACCCCAAAAGTCCAACTAGCTCATATTTAATGATACCAGCCCATACCAGAACCTGACCTCCACTTTGCTGCCGTCTGAATTGATGTGGAGGTTTGTGCCCATTACTGATCCAGCCACGGGCCCATCCATCTGTTCCATCAAGAGTCACTCTCATCTCATCAGTCCATAAAACCTTTGAAAAATCTGTCTTTAGGTATTTCTTGGCCCAGTCTAGATGTTTCAACTTATGTGTCTTGTTTAATGGTGATTTTATTTCAGCCTTCCCTACCTTGGCCATGTCTCTGAGAACTGAACACCTTGTACTTCTGGGTACTCCAGGCAGGTTACAGTTCTGGAATATGCCAGCACTGGAAGACAATGGATTTTTAAGAGCTTCACGCTCGATTTTCCGTAAATCTCTGGCAGTTAATTTGCGTCTTTTTTGCTCAACACGTTTCTTTCGACCCTGTTGACTTTTTGCAATTTGCAATTTGCAATTTGATAGTTCTGTGATCACGTGCCAATATCTTTGCAATTTCAAGAGTGCTGCAACCCTCTGCAAGATATTTGACAACTTTTGACTTTTCAGAGTCAGTCAAATCTCTTTTTTGGCCCATTTTGCCAGAGAGAAAGAATCTGCCTGTTAATTATGCACACCTTGATATAGGGCGTTGATCTCCTTAGGCCACACCCTCTCTTATCACACAAATACACATCACCTGATGTGCTCAAATACAATCTCACTCAAGTTTAAAAAGCTTGGAGTTGGAAAATATGAATAAAAATTATGATATGATCAAAATACTCACTTGCCTAATAAGTGTGCACACAATGTATTGTACTAAATTTTAAAAAGGTTTTCTTAGCTTTTGCAAAATGCACCAATGATAATACATGAATCTCTCAAAGGCTCATTGGCACAACATAATTCCTCACCACCATGTTCTTTGTGTTTGGCAGACCAGTGGGCTCAAAGGTAGGTGATAGAGAAAACATCCATGATACAAAAACTCTTCTTTTTAGATTCAAGTCAAGGTGGGAAATACTTTTGGGCTACATGGCATTTTAAAATTCACAATATTGTTTACAACCCCATTAAAAATGAATGAAATACAGACAGACAAAAACAGACATTCCCCAGGAGCTCAGGTGGAGGAATAAAAGGATTCTGTAACAAGAATTGTGAACAAATTTAATGGCATCAGCAGGCAAGCAGTGTCCTATAATCCCAAACATTATTGTGTAACTGCAAGTTTGTATGTAAATTAATCTTTTTATGTGTTTGTTGTTTTGCTAGCAGCTTCATCAAAACGACAGCCAAGAGTACAACAGCTGTGGCCTTTCTGAGCATTAAATTTAAACTGCAATCACTGCAATTAGTAAGTTACAAATACAAACTGCTTTTTGTATTTTGCTAAAGGTGGAAAAGGCTGAACATACTGCTGTATTTTGAGTGGCTTAATGAATATGCATTGGGCCCTAGTTTAAAACACAATTTGGCATTCTGGTTGTGATCTGCACCAGTCAAACACTAATCAGTAAAACAAGTAATTAGCTCATTCAAAATCCCTACAAACATTTGCTTTTAAATTCCAGCATTCATATTCCATTGATAAGTTGTGTCCTGAATTTGTGAGTAAAAATATGCAAAATAATCTAGTCTTCTGGCAATGGTGGTGTACAAATCCAACCAACCTGCTAAACTTCTCTTAAACTGCTAAATATTTCCCATCATTACTTTGCACAGTGATGTTTTTCTCAGTAAAATCTTGCTGCTCCACAGTTTGGCTGCCAGAGGAACAAGTAGGTCAGAACGCCTGGGGACCTGCGAGCAGCCTGACAGACTTCCACATCTCCTGAAGTTTCTCTCCAGAGGGGGAGAAGGCAACATTTAGGGCAAAAAAAAAAAAAAGTCTGCTCATTTAATTTCCACCCTGAAGTATCTTGAAACTCTGAGCATGCAAACCACATTCTCTAAAAATAGAAAAATACTGTGTGTGCTTAGCTGTGGGAGTTTGATTAAGCCAAGGTAGATACCTATATATATAGTGATACGCGCAGTGAAAGATGGCTGCACTTTTAATATGCCTATACTTCCTAATGAGAAGGATCATATACAATCCCAGTTCAAAAAATGTTGGGACACTGAACAAATTTAAATAAAAACAAAATCCAATGGTTTGCAAATGTTATAAAAAGTGTTTTTATGTGCAATATAACATAAACATTTCAGGTGAGATATTTTACCATTTCATGACAAAGAATATTATTATTTTGAATGTGGAGGCAGCAACACATCTCACATCTCAAGTAGGGCTGGGGCAACAAAAGGCAACAAAATGTCTATTCATCTGACCATAGAACTGTTTTCTATTTTGCCTCAGTCAATTTTTTCAATTACTTTTGTCCCAGATGACATTGTTTTATGGATCATAACATTGTCTTTGCATGATACAACTTGAACTTGAATTTTTGCAAACTGTGTTTTGTGACCATGACTTTTGGAAGTGTTCCTGATTGATGCAGTGATTTCCAGTACAGAATAATGTCAGTTTTTAATGCAGCTTTGCTAGAGGACCATAAGATCAGGAGAATCCAACACACATAATACTAATAATACAGACTCTGTCTTTCTACTGAAATATTGCCCATTAACTTAATTAGTTATATAATCATCATCCAGCTGATTTTTCAGTAACACTTCTTTCATCCTTTTAATGCTCCACCCATTTTTTTTTAGATGTGTTGCTACCATCATTAAAAATGGTTAAAACAACGATTCTTAGCCCAACCTGATTGGTTGTTAGCTAATGACGGTCCCACTCACTCCAGCAAAGGACACATGACTGCCAACAAGCCAAAACTAGTCTAAAGCTAATTTTATTGGTCTATAGTGGATGAAAGATCCACTATAGACCAATAAAATTAGCTTTCAGGTCAAAACTCCTCCTTCTAAGCAGTGTATAACTCAGCTCTTTCTCTTTAAATAGAGCACAGTTATTGCACTGTAGAGGCAATCCCTAATGGGAAGAATCACATACTCACATTGCCACTGTTACCAGACAACAGCGCACAAACTGTAGCAATGGAGCTGGAAAGGGCTTATACATAGGGTAAAGAAAAAGGAAGTTTCATGTGGGAGGGGGGATAAATGGTTGAGCCAGCCTGAACGGCCCGCTATTTTGTCTCTGGGTGTCTCCATGGGCAGCGTACAATGTGTGCTAATTCATCCTTCACAAAGAGGCTCGGAGCAAGGCTTTCCCAAACCACCAAACAAATCACTGGCGCAGCCGATTGGTATTCTGAGGATCAGGCTGCCGGCTTTGTGCTGGAAAACCAACAGTGGAATCACAAACATGTCTGAGGTATAGAGGCACTCTTCACTCTGTCACTGAGACTTCCTGCTTTTTGTCCCAATTTACATTTTACACTAATATAAGCTTTACATTGTAGAGTACTTCCAGGATAGACACATCAACCATTCTGGCTTTAGCTTCACTGTGCCACAAGAGTTAGCTTTACAATGTTGTTGTTGTTTTTTTCAGTACAATGTAATTTAGAAATTGAGTAATAACATTTGTGCTATTCTCAAGTAATCCATCCACTTTTATTAAATCATTAGCAAGGAGACAGTAAAAAGGCTTTCTTAGTGGAGCAGGTGGTGGCTTGGTCTGGCATCCTATTTTTCAATTTTAATCAAAGAATGAGACGGTCCCTGTTTACTGGATTTACAGGAGACAAAACACATGGATGCAGGTTAAACTACCTCTGAATGCATGCATTGTTTTGAGTTTGATTTTATTGTGACATTTTGTCTTATAGTTCAAGTGTCAGAGAGTTGTTTAATGGCACAGTAATTAAAGTTTTTCAAGACATCTCTATAAGATGTGGGGCTGATAAACATTAGCACTGTAACAATACAGAAACAACAGAGAAGGAAGTGAAGAAGAACCAATTTTGGTGGAAGTCACTTAGAATAGGACGAGTTCCAAAGCCACTTCTCCAACAAAGTGAATGGGTCTGGCCCACCCAGCTAGCTGATATCTAGCACAGGGTAGCCCCAAGGTCTTAATATTAAATATGTATTAAATTTAGTCTTGTCAAAAACAAGGCCTTAAAAATGTTAAATTTTATGAGTAGTTTTTTTTTTCCCCATCTAGTTCTTAAAGTTTGTCAAAAAAATGTGTTAATATTACAAAGATTCAAAGAGTCATTGCAATAACAAAATATATTTATTGAAAAATGTTACCATTGAAATGCTACAGAAGAGGATTAGGGCCACTGTAAGGAAAAGAAAAATTGAGGGTTGAGTTCTGAAATTTAAGTAACATTTCTGAGAATAAGCCCAAAGTATGGGTGCCTGTAAGGAAGAAACAGAGAATCCCTTTTATCTGTATTAGACTTCTGAAATAAAGCCCTTGAGTTTCAGAGTTGTACAGATAATTCCATAGTGTACAACTCAGACAGATTATTGTTCTGCTGTTGACAATGCTGACATTAAATTCACTCTAAGTGGCATTAAAAAGTGTTAAAAAGGTTTTAAATTACACAAGACAAAACCTGGAGCTACCGTGTAGCAGCAGGCATGTGAAATTTTATTAACTTTAAGTATTGGTACTTAATTAAGTGATCCTGTTGTGTTGTTTGTTGAGTTCTATTGCATTGTTTAATAAACCAAAACATTCTGTGTTATCACATGGGTTTCTAAGGGCGCCTAGACAGTTGATATCTGGGAGCCCAGTACATCATATTCCATTATAATTACTTCAGGAAATGCTTCCAACATAAAAAAAAAAACCCTAAGCCAGACTCAATTTGTAGGCTTACATAACTATGAAACATGGTGTACTTTATGAAAATATTAACTTGGAATAACTAGGTCTAAAAGTTGTTCTCAGATACATAACGCTTTTCTCTGTGATTGTTTTGGAAAGTCTAACAATGCTACAAACATAATGCAGTCTTAAACTTTGCCCTATACTGGACGTAAGAAATTTATTGAACATTTTAAAACTCCATAAAGTCAGTCTTTTGCTGATATTTACTGCAGAGATCACAACCCTGAGCCATTTAGCCAAGGCACAAGGTTATTTTCTGTTGCGGTATAAAATATTAATGCACCAAATGGCCTCTCCTCATTATTCAATAATAAACAGGGCTTGTCCACGTTGATTCGACAGAGTTTTAGCTCCTGTGTGGCTACTGGGAATGGAGCCATTCATCTTTAATCAAAAGCCCTTCAATAAATAATGTGTGATGTTGTTTATGCATATCATAAGCTGGTTTTGATTTCCTGTTTGTTGTGTGTCAGTCAGGGTCCACATTAGATAGAAATTAAACACTCGGTCCTCAATGTATTTTAATAAAACAATCTTTTTTAATTTGTTTGTGACACAGTTTGAATGGAGTTTTGAATGTAAGGAGTATTTCAGTATAGAGCATTTCTTCTTTGTGTGTACTGCATGTCATAAATACTACATATTCAGCTTCTTGTGAGATATTCTAAAGATACTGAAAATACAATTTGAACTTGACTGTACGGTCATCTCAGCAGCGCTACATAAAATCAGCTATAGCAGCACTTCTACAAAAATGATGATGAATGCTGTATATTTTTTTCATAGACTCTAGCCCTGTTTGTATTGAGTTACTGTCATAGCAAGTAAGTTCAGTGTAGTGCAGGCTGTTTATTAATTTATTGAAACAAGAGTTTCACATAAGCAAAAACACTTTTTCATATGACTTTTGGATGACCTTTTGTTATAGTTAAGGCTTTAAACTGCACATGCTGTACAGTACATTAACCACTAACCAATCAAAGGATTTAATGACCATAACATGCCTCAGTCAGTACAGTATTACAGGATTATTTCACATTCCATTCCAAGTGTCCATGTGAATTATAAGCCACATATATAGCCAAAAGGAAAAGAGTATAACTTAATGATTAAAACAAGTGGTGCTATTGGTTTCCATTGCAATGTGTGCCTTTGAGGAAAACTTTCAATACTTTGGATCTATCAAGACTATGAGACATCCTCTTGTCTTTATTGTCAAGGTTTTTAATAAATATGATTGCTCAGTCTTTACTGTAAGCTTCTCCTCACATGTCAGCCTTGCTGTTTGCTGGTTGGTCTACTCCAGACATGTCCAAAGTGCAACCCGGGGGCCATTTGTGGCACAGGTCGAGGTTTCACTTGGTCCTCAGCCTCCATGATGAAATGTATTACTTATGGCCCACCAGGACTTTCGTACAGTGTGTCCATGGCTTTATTTGTACATTTTGCATCTCTCTCTGAATGTGTTTTCTAAGTTTAATATGTTTTGAAGTATCCGAAATTCTGCCATTATTCGTAAGCAATGAAATGAGCCTGAGCTAAACATATATGACCAAGAGGATGTTTTCTATGTGCACATCTTCAAATTTGGCCCTCTTTGGAAAAAGTTTGAACGACAACACGGCTTATCAAGGTTGGTTCATTCAACATGAACCAATTTTCGTGAGTTCCTCAGTCTTACAGCTGCTGGGAAGAAGCTGCAGCAGTGGGGGGTGAACAGTTTGAGTGCTATAGATGGGATGGGTTCCTCATAATAGACATTGCCCTGCTCCTGTCCCAGCAGATGTGAATGTCCTCCAGGAAAGTGAGGCTGCTGTTATTTTTGAGATTTAACCACTCAGCCTTTCTTTCAGCAGCAAACCAGTTAAAGTATCACACAATGACGGAAGATAACAGTGCACTCTCTGCCACACACTATAAAAAAGCTATAAGGATGTGAGTAATGCTGTAACGCTATTCCACTTCAACCACCTCAAAAAGTACAGCCATTGATGGGCCTTTTTAATGATGCTGGCTTTGGTGGCAGCCCAATTGAGGTCAATCTTAAACCTACTCTTTTCTTTCAAGGTTCAAGGTTTCTTTATTAGTACCCAAGGGTAAATTTGTTTGCAGAAGGGATTACAACAGTCCAAAACAAATAACAATAAAAAATAAAAACACATTACACATATCTTTTCTCTCTGGGGTCACTACAGCAAAACACCTGCCTCCATGTAACATGTATACTGATTTGTTTTTACACCGATTTGTTTTACTCTTTCCACTTATACAGGCCTGGGACTGGCAACAAAAGTACACTTGCTTGTGGCCCCATGTGGGTTGATTAGCGTTGGAAATTCTGCAAAATTTGGGGGTCACTTGTTAGATCTACAGTATTTTGCCTCTGAAGTTAGTTTAAAAAATCTTCTGCTCTAGACCTGTTCCATCTATTATCACCAAGCAGCACATTGTGTTTCCCTTAAAAGAAATACCAAGAAGTAGTGCCTCAAATGGTTTTATTTTCACATCCTCCCACAGAGTAAACACAAACAGGCTGGTGTTTAATGTGAGATCACTCGCACTCAGCCCTCAACGTAGAGAGGAGGCCATAGGGAAATAACAGCAGTAATTAAGTGAAAGCTCCTCCACCACAGGGCGTCGTGAGGACCCCCGCTGTCCCTCTACACACCACTGGTCTCTGGTCCCTCCTCCGCCTTGCTCTATATTGACACTGTTGTATGGTGGGACATGCACTCTCACAACAGGGACATGTTGTGAACCATTGCACTGCACTTAATGTATCAGCAAAGTAATAGCCTTGGATTTTTATTGGCTTTTAGAAAATTATTTGAAAAGAGGGGCTTGAACAGTGGACACATTTAGTTTATGTTTATGCTGCTGAATGTTGGTACAAAATCCTGCAGCCCCAACAGTAATGTTATGAAAGAAACAGTCTGGGGCTAAAGTAGTTGCCTTTTGGGTCATTCCAGAATTGGAGGACATTTACTGTCCCCCCCTAAAAAAATAATCAATCAATGCACCAAACCCTTAAACAAGCACTTATTTTGCAAATTATACTTGTTCTGACCAAAAATGTAAATTAGGTTGTATATAAATGTGGTTTAAAATATTAACCAAAATACTAAAAAGATTTCAAGTACCCCTTAAAATGGCATTTCCACTTGTCCCCCTTTCTTAATGACAAACTTGCGTTGTAGATTTAACTATTAAAATAAGTTTTAAATACAATTTCTTTTTTAGTATTGGTTTGATATGTATTTCATGTAACTATTGATACAGTTTATTTAATTATCAACATAATTTAAACAGCAGTATTGATGAATTTTAGTTGTGTCCCTCAACATGCGTGCAACCCTATTACCAAAACCTTTTTAGCCTGGCAGAGGCAGAGAGAAAAAATGACATCATTAGTTCACATGTTAATGCCATGGGTAGACCAAATGTAAGTCCTTTCTTCTGTTTTAAATATTTTTCCAGTTTTATCAGCACTGACTGTGTGCGTCACTCTAACCAATGCAACCCTGTTACCTTTATTATCAGAATAAGACAAACTGCTTCAAAGTTTTCTTTATTTATTATTATAACCAAGTCTATCCTTATCATTAACAGTAACATTACATTCCACAGCTAGCCTCTATTCCTGAAAAAAAGTTAAAAACAGCGTTGATTTGCAACCCTGTTACTTTCAACCCTGTTACTGTAATAAGAGTAACAGGGTTGCACTTCAGTAACAGGGTTGCATTTTCTTGAGTAAATCAAGTACTGACAATTCACTGACTGAGTCAAATGAAATGTGTATGTATAATTTACTGTTTGTGATAAAATGGCTATTTTTTTTTTTCATTTGGTGCCATCAGGTATATGTTAATAATGCAGTAACTACCTGGGTGAGATTAATTACTAAACATGAACTCATTAACTTTTTTTTTAAATGGAGAGTATTTACAATCATCATTTTACATTTTTAACTGATTTCTACAGATTTCTTGCACACCACCGAGCACTGCTGAAAGCAGAGATGCTACCATGCAAAGTAATGTGTCTGTTCAACCCTGTTACTGTCATTTCAACCCTGTTACAATAACATTTTTGTGAAAATAATAACAATAGGTCAATACCTGTCTGAAATTAAGTGATTATTCAATGTAAATAGTGACCCTCTTACTTATTGGTAAAGGATTTATTTAACATTTATCTATATAAATCCTTTTTAAGGTTCCTGATTTTTGGTAACAGGGTTGCACTAAGCACAGCACGCAAGAAATAAAACATCTTATAAAAAGTATACCGTTGATGCTTGAGCTGGATGAATCATTGAATTTGCCAGTTTATTACATTGTTTTCTTAAATACATGATAGAAAATTTTTTCCAAACTTTTGATGCCTAAATGTCCTCTAATTCTGCAATGACCCTTTTATTTTGATAAGGGCACTAACTAAGAGCAGAAAAAAGGTGGCAAATATAGCCCAAAATAAATGTATTAAACTAGGTTTTGCAGTCTTTGAGAAATAAACCCTAGACTATTGTCTATTGTGTTCTGCCACTGTTCTTTACAGCTAAATTTTTGTGGCATTTTAGCCTTTAGCTTATGTGGCGCTAATTGCTCCTATAAATAAAATAGCTATTCATCAAACCAAAAAATTGTGTTCTGCTATGGCTGTGTAACATAACATCAACTGAGTGTCATGCTTTGTGTACATTTTGGTGAACTGGAATCCAACATTGACACCTCAAGAAGGATATTTTTGAGACATGAGACATCACCATTATCCATGCATGGTCTACTGTATGTTGTTTATGAAAAAGGTGCATTTGAGCCTAAAGGAGGCGTGATCATGCTCTGCCGACTCTCAGAAATCATATATTAGATTAGCAAAGTTAGCACCTCCATCTCAAGCTGCTTGTGACAAACTGTGTGCATCAGCTGCAAAGCCCTTCAACAATTAGCACAAGCTGTAGTTTTCTTGTTTGGGCCCCTACTATAACATCTGCCCACATTATTGCATTACGGAAAAGTTGTACAAAGCCAGCTCTTGTGCTGCAGCCTCTCATCCTGGGTTTATTTTGTCCTCCGTGTCATTAATCTGAGTTGAATTGGGACTTTGTGTGGGAAGTGGTGTCATTTCGAAAGCAAATGGAGATAAATATTGCTTGACAGTGGTTACAATTCACAAAAGAGCAGCTTGAAGCCATGGGGGCTCTCTCAGATGCTCAGTTTGATATCAGCATTCGAGGAGCAGGTTATTTGTGACGGAACAAACAGTCCCTGCTGCTTTGCAAATGGCTCCACTATCAAATGGTAAAAAGAGGTCCGGAAATCAAGCTGACGTTTTCTTCCAATGTCTATATGAGTGTTCAGCTGGAACGTGTTGCTCTGACTACATCTGTTAATGTCTCGTTTCTCTAACAGTTCCTGCAATATCAGCATACATATTCACATCTAATTGCAGTACTAAGGCAAGTGACCTTAAATTATTCTGTGTATATTCCTTTGCATGGGATTTTACTAATCATTTTTCTGTAAAAGGAAGTATAATCAGTCAAAAAGAAAAGACACTGTACAAAAAGTCACTTTACTTTACTTACATTACTAGCTGAAACTAAAGTGAAGATTCCCCATAAATTCTAATAACATTACTATTTAGAAAAATAAACAAAATCATTATAATTGATAAATACAGGGTGACAGCTAGAGTGACCACCTGTCCCACTTATGGTTTTGCTGCACAGCCATTTAGGCATCCCTCTTTTTCACACAGTGCATCTTATAAAAAGGAAATTCAAATTGAAAACGGGTGCACACTGGCAGAGCGGTTAGTGTTCTCGCCTCCCAGCAGGAGATTGTGGGTTCGAGCCCCAGGTTGACCAACACACCATCACACGAAATCTCTGGGTGGAGTCTGCATGTCCTCCGCGTGTTACCGTGGGTTCTCTCCGGGTTCTCCTGGCTTCCTCTCACCGTCCAAAGACATGCATGTGTTAGGTGAATTGGTGACTCTAAATTGCCCCTAGTAAATGAATGTGAGAGTGAATGAGCGTGAGATCGACAGACGGATCGGTGCGGCGTCTGCAGTAATGCGGTCGTTGTATCGGTCTGTTGTGGTGAAGAAGGAGCTGAGCCGAAAGGCGAAGCTCTCGAATTTACCGGTCGATCTACGTTCCTACTCTCACCTATGGTCATGAGCTTTGGGTCATGACCGAAAGGACAAGATCCCGGATACAAGCGGCCGAAATGAGTTTCCTCCGCAGGGTGGCTGGGCGCACCCTTAGAGATAGGGTGAGGAAGCTCTGTCACCCGGGAGGAGCTCGGAGTAGAGCCGCTGCTCCTCCACATCGAGAGGAGTCAGTTGAGGTGGCTCGGGCATCTGTTCCGGATGCCTCCTGGACGCTTCCCTGGGGAGGTGTTCCCCACCGGGAGGAGGCCCCGGGGAAGACCTAGGACACGCTGGAGGGACTACGTCTCTCGGCTGGCCTGGGAACGCCTTGGGCTCCCCCCGGTAGAGCTGGAGGAAGTAGTCTGTGGAGAGGGAAGTCTGGGCATCTTTGCTTAGACTGCTGCCTCCTGCAACCCGGTCCCGGATAAGCGGAAGAAGATGGATGGATGGATGGATGGAGAGTGAATGGTTGTCTGTCTGTGTTCGTCTCTGTGTCAGCCCTGCGACAAGCTGGCCCCTGTCCAGGATGTACCCTGCCTACGGCCCAAAGTTACTGGGATAGGCTCCAGTCACTCGTGACCCCTAACAGGAATAAGCGGTAGAAAATGAATGAAAAAGTTAAAAACAACAAGATTAGGTCAGTATCCCTTGTGTAAAACATAGAATAAATATTTGTGAGCATCCTATCAACTTATCCTATGATAAGTTGAATATATGGTTGTTGTCTTGCTGCCCCTGTGTTTCAGGTCAGGCCTCTCCATGGAGCTGTGAGCTGGGGTTGGTGCAGGATTGTTTTGAGAATATACAGACTGAGAGCTTTGATTTTATTTGTTCCATCTTTTTTATTCCAATAAATAAAGTAGTGGTAAAGACATTACTTGTAAAATGTGTTTTGGGATAAAAACAGCACATCATATGTTTTATAGCCCCTAAACTGAAGCAGCTTGTATCTCAGTAAGTTGGTATAAGTTAAATTTGTATATCAAAAGATTTATTTTTCAAGTTTGTCACTCCTTGTCCCACCAAATCACACAACTTGTCCCACTTTTTGTACTTTCTGAGGCGGTCACGCTAGAGACAGCAGTGCAGGAGGTTAAGCAGGTTGCTCTCTGACCAGAGGGTTGTCAGATCCCTTCAGTTAGGCAGTAAATTATGATAATAGTATAAAATAAATAATGCATTTATGAATTTTGGGACTTTTTAATTGATGAATGAAAATCAACATTGTCTGCTTGTGTTCAGTCCAGTGTCCTCAGGTTCATTGTTTTGCTTGACCCCAAGTGACAATTTAGGCATTGTAATTTCAATGTTCAGATTTTATACATAGCCTATTTAAAACTGGAATTACACCATACAGGACTCTGTGATGAGTGGGAGTAAATGGGCAAAACTGACAAAAAATCTTTCTGGTGAAGTGGACAGATAATAATTTTGATGATAATTTTACCATGTACTGCAGGTAATGATTTGTCTTATATGACCAATGTGTTATTTGAAGAATAATCTAATTAGATTGTACTCCTGATGCAACCCTCTCCATGTATCTGCGCTTGTTGAGGCTTTTTGGTGATCCCTGTTGTTGACCTTCAGCATCATAGGCAGGGGATCTAATCACTCCACTAACAGGGCGAGAGGCCTCATAAAATCCATGACACAAATTGCATAACTGTTGTCTAAATAGTATAGTCAATATTTCTTTGGTTTATGTAAATACTTTCCAAATAAATTGATATGATGAAAATCTTTGTTTACAGCTTGGCACTTTGGCTTTTGCTTCTCCAGAGATGTGATAGCGCTGTTATAAAGTAATTGGCTGTCTCCATTACTGCCATGATTATTATGGATCCCACTGCAGTTAAACCCTCTTTTTAATTAGATGTTACTTTGTGAGATTAGATGTTCCACTGTGATTATATTTTTGACCATTTTTTACAATGTTCTTTTAAATCATGTCTCACTCCATTCTGCACATGGTCAGATCTTGCTTGGACAAAACATTACTGCAACTACATGGGAGACTTTGTAAATTGTCATGTTAACCAATGTAAATCTTCTTATTTGATGTACTGTATAGTGAGGCACATGCTAAATAGTAAAGTATGCATTTCTCCTTACCTGCTACACATCCATTTCTACATGTTTTCCTAAGACTGATTGTTGCGCTGACTTTTCACTGCACATTTTGGCAGCCTTAATGATATGAGATGATTATGAATAATATTTGGCGAGCGTGTGAAATGAGGTCTCTGTGTATCTTGAGACAGAGTGCTACTTGCTGCACTCCACGCTCTCCAGAGCATTACTATTCTGTGCTATCACTTCAGCTCTCGTCCACCCTGATGGATTTTCTCATTAATTTAATCAGTTAATTGTACGCATCGTGCCAGCCTGTAATTCTTTTGCATAATTTAAGAAAGGTTTGGTAATGAATACAACTATCCAGTGATTTAGGCCTATGTGTAATTATGTTGTACAGTTCATCTAAGTTGTGACAGACTACTACTGCTGTGATAGATACTCAGTTTTACCATCATGCAAGGAAGGGTGTGCTGCAGTGATCCAATCAGCACAGCCTTATGGGATCCAATAATTTACAGATCCACGGAGTCTGCTTCCTATAACACTGGGGAGGAATTTACATTTTTATTAAATTTTCATCTGTATTTATGCATTACTTACTTTTGCACCTGTGATCTACATTTTCACTTCCTGGTCCCTGCAGTTTGAGGTGATAAGTGTCAACAGATATGCACGCGCATTTAACTGCTTCTTATACATAAATGTACTAAACTGATCACTCATATTGTATTTTTTTTCCCCATTTAAATTAAGCATTTAGTCTCCAATGTTGTTATTAAATTATTTCACATTTCCAATCTGCATTCATCTTTGACATCTTGAAAGACTCATTCTTGTGTGGCAGCCTGATGATTACTCTATTACAAACACTCATTCAACACAGTTTAAATCATACACTATGTTATACTGGACACTTATAAGGTGATGGGTTGTTATGAGGTTTGTATAGGGGGCTTATGGAGACATAATAAGCAGAATTGAATGAATGAATGCACTTGGTAGACATGATTTTAATTGTGCACCAAAAAAAGCCAAGAAAAAACATTGCATCACTACAGCCAATGGCAAACTTATTATGTTATTGACAAAAACTTTCATAGCCTACAATTGTAAATACAAAAAAAAATAATAATAATAAAAAAAAAAATCAGATTACTTGTAATAACTACTGTATTAAATTTTAATATGGTACTCTTGTGATCTTTTTCTAAAGATAGGCTATGATGAGACCAATGGTGCATTGTGATTTTGTGTATGCCAGTAGCATGGATGTATTATTATACATATCCATTGCCAGTAGACTATCTTTTACCAGCTTCTACATGAGCTGCTAAGCACAGTGCTTTAGCACCTTCTTGTGGAAGGAAGTCGTCATGTAGGCCTGTTCAAAGAACATTACGTCAATGCTCATCTGCTACGTACTAAAAACTAAAATAACATAGCAATAACATCTTAATAAAAAAAGCGTAGCCTGCTAATTGAGATATAACATTTTTTATGCCAAATCACCTCGCGCCCCAGACACACTGCAGGACACACACGACATGCCTCTCCTTTCAGAGATGTGCTGAGCTGTTTACATCTGACACCAGAAAAAATTGGGACCCTTTCAAGAGATATTACAATAAATACATGTGGACCAAACTTCAGAGACTGTGATTTCACACAACAACAGTGTATGTTGTTGTCCCATGGTTAGTGAGTTTGATTCTTTGTTTCAGGTTAATAGGTTACTCTGTCGAGTGTGACCTTTTAATAATGTCCGGCTGACATTAGCTACATTTTATCATTCTCCAATTCTTGTCCCAGGTCAGTGACCTTTTTGGGGGGTCACCCTGGTCTCATGCTCATGTGGCGTCATGTTGTGTGGTCTTTCAGTAAATTGATAGCCTACTCCACATTCAAAAATGCTAGGTTTTATTTTGCTGCGTTTGTTAGCATTATGTTTATTAGTATGATATGTTGTTGTAACGCTTGTATATTATTATAGTTGTGTATAAGTTTTTGCATGAACTATCCCCGTGCTAACTACTGCCACAGCCTTGGTTCATGATGACTGGCTAAAACACCGGTTTGTCTTTTAGATGACATTAAAGCAGTTTGTTATTACTGTATCCAAATAAAGTGACAAATGAAACTGTCCACATTAGAAAACACCATTTGAAATAGCGACAATGGGAACTGTTAGCTTAGCCTAGCTCAGCTGGGAGAGACCGCTGTGGGCAGATCTCCGGCCGCGGGGACGCGCACGGAGCCGCTGCAGTCCCATGAACGCTCGTCGTTGTTTGCGTGGATGGACTCACCGACAGGACAGGACACAGAGGTAACCCGGCGCTTTCCCTCGTGCACAGTAGCGACAGTAGCTACAGATATACCAGTGCTACTGTATAGCTTTTAACAACGTTAAACGTTAATACTGTTATGTTTAGTTTTAGGCCTGATATCGGGCTAGACGAGGCATGTCTGTTGCTCACCTTTAGCAAGCTTCATTCATTCATTGGATTATAAAATAGAGCCACTATATGGAGCTGGGCCATCCAGCATCGCGCAGCATTGTTTGAGAGTTAGAGGCGTCTCAGTCTAACTGCATAACTGACCCCTGACCTTTAGGTTTTTTAAGGGATATTTATTCAGTGTTGCTGACCACTATAGGGGCTAATGCACAGTCACGGTTAGTTCAAGTGTCCAAGCACCGTGCGTCCAGTTCAGATAAGTTGGATGATGAAAACAAGGATAAGACGCATACAGCAATATTGGCTGTATGTACATTTAATATTTAAATTGACTCAAACTTGTGATTTGTATTTTCTTTTATCTAGCTGAATGCCGTTTTGTTCTGACCTTTGCTGTTTCTATTTCCAGGCTCATGTTGGAGTTCCCTCCTGTGTCCAGGCTTCAACAACAGCCACACAGAGGACATACAGCTACTGAGCACTCCCTAGTTGTTCTTCAAGAGTCCATGAACTGGCAACTTTATAAGGACTCCTGGAGCCATAATTAAGACACCCAATCGTCCCTATCACGTTTTGAAGCTTTTATTCATCCATTGCAATCATGGGGGACACTGGCTATGGCTACTACCGTGTGGTCATTTTTATTAGTATGTTTACAGGCTACTCCCTGTACTTCTTCAATAGGAAGACTTTCTCATTTGTCATGCCATCTGTGATGGAAGAGATCAAGCTGGACAAAGATGACCTGGGTAAGATATAGGCAAGGTGTGAAGAAATATTTTAATTTGGCCTAAAAATACTTCTTATAACAGTACTAAAGCTATTGTTTGGAAGCACATTAGAATTATTTTCCTAGCATGATGCACAAGGATTATCCCCCTTACCAAAACAAAATCCTTTAAGCTTATTGACAAACTAATAAAAGTTAATTTTAGATAAGATAATTACTAATTATAATAGAGTCTTCCTCTTACAATTCTAAGCTAAGGCAGATAGATGTGTCAGTGCATAAAAATACATATAATAAATCACATCTTTGACAGTAAACTTTTATAACAATCTCATTGCTTCAGCTGTAACGTTCCTATTTGTGTTCTCAGGTCTGATAGCGAGCAGCCAAACCATGGCCTATGCGATCAGTAAGTTCATCAGTGGTGTACTCTCAGACCAGATCAGTGCCCGCTGGCTCTTCTCTATTGGACTGTTTCTAGTTGGAGGCATCAATATAGCGTTCTCCTGGTCCTCTACTGTGTCTATGTTCTCACTGCTCTGGTTTATCAATGGTTTGGGACAAGGCTGTGGCTGGCCCCCATGTGGAAAAGTGCTACGCAAGGTAACAATACTGTGTCTTTGTACAAAGATCTACTGTTAGTCTGCCCAAAACCAGAATGGGGCATGGTAGAAATGGCATTTATGCAAGTGGTTCCAATGTAGGGCAAGATGTTGTTACTGGAAATACTGTAGAATATTTTACAAAAAATGTTATCATAATTGCATATAACATAGATATCAGTTTTAGCTGTATGGACAATTGGCCTTTCTTGTGGCATGCAGAGAATGTGGTTTCAAAGTACAAGTGTTTAAAGGTGAGGAATAAAAAGGCTTTGGCAGGTGCAGAGTACTAAAGGGCATCAGATTACACACAAATGTATTTATAGAAGTTGCTCAGGAGAACTAAAGGGGTCTTCCTTTAATGACCGCTTACAAGAGATATTACAATAAATACATGTGGACCAAACTTCAGAGACACACAGCAACAGTGTATGTTGTTGTCCCATGGTTAGTGAGTTTGATTCTTAGTTTCCAGGTTAATAGGTTACTCTGTCGAGTGTGACCTTTGAATAATGTCCGGCTGACATTAGCTACATTTTATCATTTGGGGATTTTGGCAGCGAAGCTATCTATTGCTAGGACCAACCCTAACTTAAAATAAAGAATTTCTAATGGTTCTATCTTTGTTTAGATGCACTTTTGAATTATGATCTTATGTATCTTGTCTCCCATGTCCTTTGTTCAGTGGTATGAGCCATCCCAGTTTGGGACCTGGTGGTCTGTCCTGTCGTGCAGCATGAATCTGGCTGGGAGTCTGGGTCCACTGCTGGTCACTGTCCTGTTGCAGTACTATGGCTGGAGGACTATTCTCTCCATGTCAGGCATTTTCTGTGCTGCTTTCTCTTTTCTGTGTGTGTTGTTTGTAAAGAATGAGCCCAAGGATGTGGGTCTGACCAGTATTGAGGCAGCAGCCAAGAAGAAAGGAGGTGAGGACAAGACTAGTTTCAGTGTCATGTGGTAGACTAGCCACTTTCTCAGATCACCTTATCCAAACAGTATGCACTAACTGAGATGCTTGCTTTGAGGACAGATGTGTCTGAGTGTGAAAAGAGAAGGCTATCTATTTTAGAATTCAAAACACAGCTAATACTAGAGCTGTTAAGTAACATAACACCAACAACAAACTCAGAGTTAATTGCAGAGTTAATTTAAGACAGTGGGGAGACTCAGATCATCTCTAGACAATTTAAGTGCAGTTGCTCCCGTTAACATCTTTAATAAAAAAAAAAAAAAGTTTGAAAAGTTTGAATTTAATTGACTAAGGGCTTTATGGGTAACATTTAAAAGAAACTTCTATGATGAGCATGAAACATTGATATACATTATGTGATATCACAAATCTTGTGGCAAAAACAGTTAGCCAAAATATATGAAACAACATTTATATCCTTTGTGGATTTATATTGTGCTACATAAATTACATATCTTTGCTTTTTTTGTCATTAGGAAACTGTGAGAGCACCCTGAAGGAATTCCTCCTCTCTCCTTTCCTATGGGTGCTCTCTCTTGAATACTTGGTAGTGTTTGGAGTGAAAACTGCTGCTACCGACTGGGGCCAGCTGTACCTCATGCAGGAAAAAGGCCAGACTGTTCTCATGGGTAAGCTCTTACAATTAGCTCTGTATTAGAATAACTAAACTGTTATGAATGTTGACATTATTGATGTTTCTAAAGGCAGTAGCTACATGAGTGCGTTGGAGGTCGGAGGTTTTGTAGGCAGCCTGGTATCAGGTTTCATTTCGGACAGAGCTGTGGCACGGGTAAGGCAAAAGCTAAGAACAATTAATATGTATAGTTATTTATTGTTATTAAAGTCCTCTATTTGAATTGTACTAGCAAGGCTTGGGTGCCTATGGAAACCCTCGTCATGGCCTGCTTATTCTTATGATGGCTGGGATGTATGTGTCCATGTACCTTTTTAGAGTCACTATTACTCCTGAAATGCCACAGGTAATTATAACTGGATCATTGTCACCAGTGTGTAAAATGTTTGAACTATTGTGCCAAGTGTTTAAAATCTGCAGTTTTTCTTTTCAGGTGCCACCACTTTGGTTTGAAGCCATCCATCCCATCTCTGTGTTGAGTGGCATTTCAGAAAAAGAGGTCAAAGATCATAAATTATTGGTACTCATGTAAATTTGTCATGCCATCTAAAACTCTTGGATGTTTTTGGACAGATCTGGATCTTGTTCCTGGGTGCTTTGTTTGGATTTTGTTCATATGGACCAATAGCCTTGTTTGGTGTGATCGCCAGTGAAAGTGCTCCTTCAAACTTTTGTGGAACCTCTCACGCTGTTGTTGCTCTGATGGCCAATGGTAAAATGCATAATGTTGGTTAAAATGCATTGTACATTTTAATTTGTAGAAATAATTGCTTTCTTTGTTACAGTTGGGGCCTTTATGGCTGGATTTCCCTTCAGCACAGTTGCCAAACAGCACAGCTGGGACACAGCCTTTTGGGTAGCTGAGGTAATAATGGCCCTTGGTACTGTTGGGTTCTTCCTTGTACGCAATATGCGCACCAAAATGGGTACAATTGCGGAGAAGATTGACTAACACTACACTATATGTAACTACTACACTTCCTATTTCCTGTTGAGACTACACAGGCTGATTTACAGATTTTGGACTTCAGATTCAGCCAAACAGAACTGCTATAAAAACACTTGTTTTACCAGTTAACACATTTACTGATTCCTTATATATAACTTAGTAATTAAATTTTGCAGTGCTTTAAATGTACTTTATAGAATGTTTGCAAATAAGTCTGTATTTTACCATACCTCATACACTGTACTTGTAAACTTGTAAAAAATAAGAATATTTTCACATAAGATTTGTGCTATATTTTTAGACTGTATAAACACTGATAGATATACAGTACACCAGATAGATATTATACGTAGATGCTCTCTTGTTAACACTTATTTAAACACAATTATTAGTTATGCACAAGGTCCTGTTACAGACTTTGTATTTGTAAGAAGCATTTCATTGATGCAATACAAAGCAAGAAATTCCACATTTTGGTATTGTTTTGGAAATTTTTTATCTTTTTAAAAGTAAAAAGTTGAACTGATTTATCAACTTTTGTTAAAACAGTCAACAATAAATGTTTGACAAAGCCTTTATTTATAGTTGCGACTTGCTGAAATCACTTGAAGCTCAGGACTCATGTCAGTGTCATTTAGAGGGATTGCCCTCCTGTAACAACAGCAAAAATAATGGCAAAGAGCATTTTATAGCATATACTAGAGGGATTAAAATAATGTGTATAACAACTGTATTCAAATTAGTCATCTGAGATTTGGTTCAGTCCAAGGCAAGAAATAATTCATTGTGCTTCATATTTGAAACTGTCCATGGTGCTGAACCTGTTCTAACATGTCTTTACTGAGCCATCTAAAAACATTACCTTTCCAGCCCAAATAAACTAAATCATTGTGACTTGAAGACATTGCTTAAATGAAAGCAGGTTTTACATGTGCATGAGTTCACTTACTTTTGTATTATTGTAAAAAATAATCTCACATTCATGTCATAGCAAAGCTTTCTTAATATTAAATGTGTTCTTAGTATCAAAAGAATCAAGGTAGCAACTACCAACCAATGTTTATTGTTTTTAACAATCATTACACAGGTACATCTATGAACAGAAACTTGCACTTTAACAGATACTATAACCACATGAATATTGCTACTGCTGGTATGCATTTGACATTTCAAATGTACACTCTGAGGTGGATTTGTAAAAAGCTGAACCATTTGCTTTATGTGGTTACATATCTTTTTAGCTTGGGTAAGAAAACACATTTCATTTCCCCATTTACACCATGACACTGCATACAGAAAAGACTGAAAAACTGGTTCACAGCAGCTATACAGATTTATTGCAATGCTATCACAGAACAGAGACACAATCCACACACGTGATGCACAGTTCTGACAGAGAGCTCCAGTACTAGTATTTTAGCTTTATTGATCAGATCATTAAGAAACTGCATGAGTACAAGAGTTAACATAGAGGAACAAAGCTTACAAACATTCTAAAACACTGTTTCTTCATTATAAACAACAAAACAATGAGTTGCCCTTTGACTTGTCCATCCCCTCCCCAAAACAGATTACATACACAGTCCCTTATAAAGCATATGGAATGTAATCCTCCCAGACAAGCTCCTTCCGCTGTTGCCCCAGCTCCTGTGACCGTTGTGTTTGCGTTGACACTGTAACCTGTCCCACTCCCTCCCCTCCTTCACATTTAAAAACTGAAATAAAAACCACTGACAGTAACAAGAACCGCAAATTTTATGGCGATGCAAAACTGTGGGAGTTGATGAAATTCCCGTCTCCAAATTGACTTTTTTCTTTCATTAAAAAAAAGTGTTCTCTACAATCAAACTACTAAAAAACCTGTATTTAGAAAATAGTTGATAAAAATATTCCCCTGAATTGTACAAGAAAAGAGGTACAGGGAGCACTGGTAAAAGATGTGGTTTGAGTGATGTTATTCTGCGGCTTCATCTTTCTGATCAGCATCTGCAGCTGGTGCCTGAAAAAGAAAATGCATAAAAACAGGTTCTTAGATCAGATTATTAAGGAGTTATTCACATTTATCTACAATTACCCTCACCTCATCCTCAGCTTTGGCTTCTCCGTTCTCAGCGGGGGCCTCTGGTGTTTTCTCCTCGGGCTTGGCCTTCTCCACTTCCTTTGCTTTCTTAGGCTTAGCAGGTGCCTTCTGTATATACATACACCCAAATAATATATAGGTTAGAGATTAAATATGAAAAGATGATAAAAAAATAAAAATAAAAAAATAACTGTAAACATTGTACTGACCTTTGGCTTGGCTTTAGGCTCTGGCTTAGCAGGTGCAGGTCTCTTAAGAAAGGAAAGGCATAGATTTTAGGCATGGCATGCAATACGGAGTAATCCTATTATCTCTGAAAGTCTACTGCACTCATACTTACATCTTTCAACCTGAGAGATCTCCTCTTGGGCTGCAAAAACAGACGAGAAATGTTTACTTTCACTGTCAGCATTTACTTACTGACAGTTACTGACGCCTAGTGGAAGAACTCGTTAAAGGGATTCTATAAATGCATGAGTTGTGAGATGTTAATAAACACATTTCTTACCGCTGAATCGCCTGCTGCAGCTGCCTGAAAAAAAAAAAAAAAAAAAAAAAAAAAATCAGAGACAACATAGCGTTAGAGATTTCACATGTGGCACCGCGGGCTGCCTGTGTTATATGTGGTGACGTTATGTGATCTAAATGTGGGCGTTTCCCGTCTGACACACATGCACGTAGGGCACATAGTCTCAAACAATCTTTAAGCTACAGGAGTCATACTAATTCTGAATGGCCACTCTGCAACACATGTATTGATGCTTGTGTGAAGTTTTTCCTCGACAGCAGTTTAAACGATGGAAACACGCTTCCTGTTACTGGTTCCTGCACTCTCTAGTCCTGCTCACTGTAAAACCCCGGGGAGGGGGGACTCCGCCTCCTCACACACAGTCATTCGCTGGTAATAAATGGGATTGCATGAGGAGCGAGAAAAAAAGAGCAGCAGTCGAGTGTTCCCGCCACTGGTTTGAAAAGAGTCATGTCGATCCGCAGCAGAATCTACGAGAGCCCAGCAACAGGAGCAGCCTGTGCTGACGGAGGCTCGCCATTGCATAACCTGCACTGGCCTGGGCTGAAGCAGAAGGGCACACGGCGAGCATGGCGATCGACCAATACTAATGCACAAAGTAGCGTTTTAAATTTGCAAACAAAGCCGCCATGATAAAACACAAACAACGCATGCACGTAATACAGTGTAAAGCAAATTGCCTTCGAGAGACATGCAGGCAATAAGCATATTACAATGTTGATACACTCAAATATTCCTAATGCAAACCAAAAACTTGAACACAAGGGACAAACTACCAACAATTAAGGGCATTAAAAGAATGCAAACAAAGAAAAAGCTCGCAATTTGTCGTCAAACTTTAGAAGCTAACGCGGGAGACAACCCCCCCCCCCAATTGGAAACAATCAATATACCGCCAACTTTCTCTGTAAAAAAAACAATCTCCCTCCCCATAGTTCTCGAGTCTCTTTCGTTCTGTGTGCTGGAGGAATGTTGATGTATAATTTCATGCAACCATGCAAGTCGCTAAGCACAGGAAAATAGCACATTAGAAGGTCCTGGCACAAAGATAATCACTGAACAAGATAAGACCGAGATGAGCGACTTCGGAAAATCAAAACAGAAGCTACATGGAGACCAAACTCGGCTTTAAGGCAAGAATTTCAGACAAGTAACAATACAAATGTATATATTTACAACCAAACAACTCTGACCATATGCTACAACAATCTCATTTTACAAACTGCAGCCGTGGCTTATAAATGCTGTATTGCTGAATGCATGAAAAACGTCTACTCACTTTGCTCCTTTTAGGCATGGTTGGTTTGTGTGGGTGCTTTGTAAAAAAGGAAAAACGAGCTGAGTGTTGGAGAATACAGAGGAAAATACAGTGGTATATTCAGTATAAGGCTGTAGCCGTACAGTGTAATACAGCGCAGCGAGACGCTAATGTTCCATTGGAAGAAAAACTAGCTCAAACCGGATTGGATTCTCCCCCTCCCTCCTCATTCAAACTGTTATAGTCCCAGTGTGATTGACGGGCCCAGGTCCCGCCCCTGGCGCCAGCTGATTGGCTGATTCAGTCATCAGCAATACGATTTCAAACGCTGGGTCTCACCTGTGTGGGTACGTTAGACGTCAGTCAACTCACGTGGAGGACTATTTGTCTTTCTGTGCAGCCATCTGCTCTAACAAGACAAAATTGTGTGTACGAGAGGCTTTCTTCTCGCCCACTGATGCAGGTTTTGCATTTAATGTAAATTCAAATGCGTTAAGGCTCGTCTTGTGGTTTCGTTAAATGCAAACCATTCTTTAGCCCTGTTTCCACTCAACTGATAAATAAATGAGGTGTGTGGGAGATGGGTGTGTGCCCTCTAGCATGCCAAACCTTTTGTATTTTAGCTTGGGAAAATGGCGACAGGATATGTGTGGTGAAGCTTCTTGTCTGTACGTGCTCCTGTGCAGCTCCCAGAGCTGTCACTGTGCACTTGCCCAATCGACAGCGCAGACCGAGAGTGCAGTCCAAACATGACTTCAGTGGAAATAGCTGCGATGGCGCTCAGCTTTTTGTTCGTGAAGACAGCTAATAACCTGTCTGGTGTGAATTTTATAGACCTACCTAACAATGTTGCCTCAGCTTTTGAAGACAACGACCAAGGACGATCAACGATCACCAGTCTGAAACTAGGCTAATCTGAACAGTGAAAAGAGTGCAAAATAGTTTTTCGTAGAGGGCAATCAAGATCAATCACTAAGTATATTCGTCTGTATAAATAATAGTATCGTGCACATACTGTGAACAATATATTCTGCACTTGTTCTGCTTATTGCACGTCTGGTTAGATGCTTGGGTTACCTTTTAAATTGTCTACTGCGGTGGTTTATGCAAAATCAAACCAAATGGTTATTTGAAATGTACAGCTACACTTTAGGATTTCACAGTAAACTGACATTTCCTACAGAACCACATTTGACAGGAGTCTGACAACACACCAAAGTGCGAAGTTTGAAGATTTTCCAGCTCACACCACTCGTCACATATGACATAATGCTAACAAATGCTGCTATAGCCTACTCTATTTTTGTAATGACTAGAACTATTCTGACTTTTCTGCAAACACCAGTAGATCAGCTACTTGGAATCTGTCATATAGCCTACTTTAATTTTTTATACTGTACTTCATTTTACTTACAGCATAAGGCAATTAACCTGTGATATATATTTTGAAAAGAAGCACCAAGTAGTTTACTAGGGCCCACCCCCCATGGTACCCCTTCATGCAGCTTGTCCTCATGAAAGTTTCTGCCTTATTTCATTGGTCAAAGCAGTGTATACATATATTCTAGCCACGTGATACATGTTACTACAACGTTACTGACTTGAAACGTTTCCACACCTAAAATGCTCTTAAACTAAGGTCTCTGTGAACATATCTCTGTTCTTTTTTTTCTAGTCCCAACAAAGGGTTGATGAATAAGGCTGTGGATAAGACCAGAATTCTGTGTTCTTTGCGGGAGTATCCCTATACTGTACTATACATGAGGAGGCATGGCAGGGCAGGGGGAGGGGGAAGACATTAGGTAGGTCTCAGATAACAATGCTGTTGTTGTGTTGAGTATGGAGGAGCCCTTCCATCACAGCTGCTGCCTGTTGCTGCCTCTTCGCGCCTTTTCACTCTCTCTTGTTTTCCCTCTTAAGCCGGAGGAGGGAGCAACTCTACAGCGAAGAGCACTGCAACAATGAGAGCTGCTGTTGATTTAAACGTATATACTCGTTTATTAACACCATATCTTTTAAAAGTGGGTCCACTTTTTAATGTAATTGGAGCAATAGTTCCCTATGTAAACCTGCTGTGGCCTAATCCGGTGAAGGGTGTCAGGATGAAGGTAAAGGTGACCTCATCCAAAGCCTCTTTGACAGAGGGCAACTTGTTCGTTCTTGTGTGTCTTACATATGCCACATGTCAGGAGCTGTTGGTTAAGTCTTATCAAACAGGAGCAGGTGAGGGCAGCTGTCCATAAACACACTTGTAGAGTTAGTGCCTTCCTGCTTGCCTCTAACCAGTCACACCAGTGGAGTTTGCAGGCTCTTAAATACTGAAGTGACTAGGAATGGATCAGTGGGATGCAAGGAAAAGCTGTCCCTCTCGGACACTCTTAAGTGGATTTCTCTCATGCAGCGAATGGCAGCCTTTCCATATGGAGTGTCGGTTAAAGCCTGATTACACCAGTTTGTGTAAAGGGGGGCTCAACAACACCAGAGTTCACAGTATGGCCCACAAGGACCTTATGGATATATATATCAACTCATACAGTGGCCCCCTAGGACATGCATGTCAGTAATTTGAATGTGGTGACATACTTTACAGTTGAAGATTTATCTGCTGTCTACCTGGGCTAAACCTGTTTATAAAACAAACTGCAATTTTCTTTGGATAAATAGTTTGTTGTATTTGTTTAGTCAAAGGAATGGGGTGTGTCCATGATCTGCCTTTAACTTTTCAGTTTCTCTGTGAGACATAGGCTTGTCCTAGTGGCAACACGCTCTAATAAGCTCACTAACAATAAACCTTAGTCGGCTTTGACCATTGATTAGCTATCAGCTGACACAACAAAAACAGATCCCACAAAGGGATTAATGCATGCTCTGAGGACATGCCTCCTATTCTAATAAAGTGTTGCATTTTGGGGCCCATATCTTGTGCTCCCAGATGAAGGGGCAATTGAATGGAACTAATTTGTAGCTGTGAACAATGGGGTGAAACAATGGAATGGTTGGAGCCCTGCAAAGTCAAGCAGCAGACCCTAGGATTATCGCATGACAAGTTTTGACTGATGATCCCTGACACGGTGGCTGTGGTAGCAGAGGAGGCCTTCTAACTGGCCGGCCATATGCTGGGGATAAGGGGATGGCAAGAGCTGACCCTCCCCCTCCATACACTTCCTGTTTTTCATGGTTGTCTGCTTGCTTCTGCCTATACAATACCAGCTGTGTCTGGAGACATTCCAGTTTGTACTATGGCCTCATAAGCCATGTACCCAGTGCAGCATGAAGACAACGCATGTCCAGTTTTTCAACTGCATCAAATGAAAAATGCTAATCAGGTCTGCTCCACTGAAACCAGTTAAAAATGCTTCAACAGCCAATTAGTGTGTTTCTGTGGTTTACCTTACATTACATTATTATGCTCAGATAACAAAACAGTACAACTGATATACATTTCACAATTTTGAACTATACTTAATTTATACTTAATTTATAATTTTGACAATTTTACAGTAAGCCCATTTTGTTTTTACTGGTTATTATAAACTATAAAGCAAATAGGCCTACTGGAGCTTAAACACAAATTAGTAGTCCTTAATATCTATATTGGCTAATACAGTTACATATCCATTTATACCTTTTGGCAACTGTATCAATTCTGATTCTATAAAACGCATTTAAATTGCTTCCTTCTTAACTAATTAAAGCATTATCTTACAGAGACCTCTAGTGGTCACACAGCATAAAAACTCAAGCTCAATGTAATTTAAAGCACTTGTATCACGTTACATGATAAAGTATGTGTTTGAATTGAAAATGTTTTGTTTTGCGTGTGTTTCAGACTCAAACGGGGTGGGACAGTCACAGAGTTAACCACTGACTGATGTGAGAGCATCTCTGAAAACTGCCCAGTTATGAAGCCATTCTCAGGTAGGCCAAGTGTTTCTAGAGCAAGTATCATAGTATTCTGGAGAGTTCCTCTGAAGAGCTTTACTCAACAAATTTGCTATTAGCCCACTTTTTTAAATTAAATTTTAGTTATTTTTTTTTACATGTGTATAGAAAATGCTAATAAAATGATAACTGTACGCAGGTAGGAAAAAGAAAGGTATGCAAAGACATTTTAAGGCATTTTAAAGACAGTGGCTCTCACCTGTGTGCGCTCAGGCCTCTGTGAGTTTATAAAGTGTAATTTCCTGTGCAAAATAACTTGTTTATTTCTAACTATGAATGTCTTGGATTTTAGAACACGATAATCTGATTTATGTGAAAACAAATGAACTTACTAATTAAAAACACAAAATAAATATCCTTTGTTTGAGCTGATGAGGCTCTGCCCTGTGCACACTGGCAGCAGGTCAGATGTTATCCTCACGCCCACAGCCGCACTGGGGCCATTATTGAAACCTGACGGCACAATGGGCAGATAAGAGCTGTTTGAATGGCTGCACTTGAACCTTGCTCTCTGTGAGTTGCAGAGCTACAGGTGTTGTCCTCTCTGCTCACCTGCCGTTTCAGGAAATGAAGGTCCCAGCAGCGCTACAAGCCCCACAGTAAGTTCTTTTAATCGATGATGAGTTCTTTCAAGGTTTTCTAGTGTACCGTAGTCAAATACTGTAGTCAAGTTATATCTGTTGATGTTGCATTTTCAGAATTTACTGGGTTTTTTTTGTTTGTTTTTTTACCGTACAATTAGTTCATCTTATGAAAGGTAAAACGTGAAAAGAGAGAATGAAAAAATTAACTGTACTAATTGTGGATAAGGCTAACTGTAAAAATGGGCCACATATAATCCTAACATTTTTTAAAAGAAAGAAACAATAAATGATGTCAGCATTTTTACATAGGGATGGAGAACCAACTGTAGAACTAGACATTGTTTTATGTTAACACGGCTTATGCTTTTTGTCTTAGTTGACTTCTTGCTTAGTTTAAGTAACCTTACTCTAAATGGTCTTTGTAATTAACACATTTTTTTCCATTTTGATCAGAATACAAACAAGATGACTATTCCCTGGAAAACATGGCCATACCTAGTCAGCTTGGGCTTGCTGCTCTGTTTAACTGGAGGTTGGACTTTCATTTTGAAGTTACTTTGTAAATTCTTCTGCATTTTGCTAATATGAATCTGAATCTGTGAGAGTATGGAATATGGAGTGCTTTTACTCAGCAGAAAGGTCAGAATCCCTAATCAGTGTTTTGCCAGACGTAAAAGAACAGGCTCTAATCAGTCAAGCCAGTGTCAAGAGTTTTCTTGTAACACATTATGATACTGTGGTATACACTCAAAACAATTAGTACAATTGTCCCTCTATTCCTGATCCAGATTCATGCATTCAAAATGAAAAGTATTCAGAGAAGAATTCTTAAACTCTGTTTCAACCTGAGTGGTTAAAGTGAGAGATGTGTTTGGCTTAGAGTTTGTTTGAGTTTCAGTCTTGTCAAAAACTTAGCCCATTGTGCTCTGTCATACTCACATTCTCTGAACAATCTCTGACACCTTCTCAAGCTGTTGTGTGTCACCAAGGGTCATGTTGCATGACTGATTATTATGTCATTCTGAAACATGCCAACACCTGTCACCACTTGCCAAACCTAGACTAATGTTGGTAGGATGATGCCATCATGCCACGTGGCAACATGCTATAACCCTCTCTCATAGTTTTTAAAAAAAATCTTGTTTCACGTTTATACTTGTTATTACTGCAGCATTTTTTAAGCAGCATGTAAACATTTATTGACTGTATATTGTGTATATTGTTGGGTAATCCAGCCACAGGGGATCACAAGCCAGTGTACTCTTTGTGCCAGTCCCAAGCTTAGATAAATAAAGAGGGTTGCCGCAGGAAGTACATCTGGTGTAAATTAATATTTGAGTCACTGCCCACTTGAAGGCAGATAATTTATATTTATATATTTAATTTTTTTTTTTTTTTTTTTTTTTGTAGCTGTGGAACAGTTCCAGCTGGAGCCAGTAAATGTCACAAAGCTCCAAGGCTCTGATGCCCAGTTCAAAGCCACAGTGCAGGGAAAGTGGTCCATTATGACCTGGACAGTGGGTCAATTCTTGGTCCTTACCGTGCAGTTAGGAGGCAACGTCACCTCCGACTCAGATCAGTTCTCTGCAAGCTTCAATGCCTGCTGTGTGGAGTTCATTATACATAATGTCACACGCAGTAACTCTGGTCCAGTCATGTGCACTGTACAAGGCATGTTTGGCTCCAAGACTTCACAACTGTATGTCCAAGGTACAGACAGTAACATCACTGCACCTACATGTATTTGATATAATGTACTTACATACATAGGCTGTGATCTAAAAGTGTGTAGCTGAAGAGGATGGTTGCATATGATGTCAATGTCAAGCTTCTTTCAAATTGCAAGTATTGTTAGATTTGACCTTTGACCTCTGTGAGTGTGTATCTAAACAGAAGGTGACCTGGCATAAATTGAAGTTGAAATTTATAAAGCAAATTTTTTATTGAGCAATTAGAATTGACCATATTGTGTCCATGTTACATTACATTACATAGTTACATTAGAAAAGTAGTAGCCTGTAGAGTCTGTATGAAATATTCAGACTACCTCTTCCCATAAAAACATATTGATTATTTCCATGTTTGTGCTGCTGCTTGTGCTGCTGATTAGGACTTCCATGATCACACACATTTTTTTTCATGTAGCAAAACCTGCAAACACAGCTCATAAATCCATTTAATAGAGCTGCCAGAGAGGGCCATTGATTGCTTTTGCACAAGGGCATGCTAATGAGGGGGGCCCAATAACAAAACATGAGAGAAAAATAACAAGTATAACATGCAATTGATCTAATATTCACACCAAGGACATTTGAAGCACACACTAAACTTTTAGAAACTTCTCTTACTGCTGTTAGAGAATGGTAGCGTCAGCATCATGGGAGGCGACAGGATGGCGAAGCAGGACGAGCAGGTGGAATTCCAGTGTGAGACTGCTGCTTGGTTTCCCGCGGCGACCATTAGCTGGACACTGAATGGTCAAACTGTCAGCAGCAGCCTGGTCACCACCACCAACGTTGCTAATGGCGATACCTACAACTCCAGCAGTGTGCTCAAGTTTCAGGCCGTACACAACACTACAGTGACTTGTCTGGCCACTATACCCGCTCTCCCAGAACCACATTTAAGCTCTGTTCAGCTGGGCATTAGTAAGTTATGTTTTTATTCTTCTAAATATTATATTTTGTTGGACCACCCCCCCCCCCCCCCCCCCGGTCTAATTAAAATGTTTTTTTTTCCTACAGTGCCTGATTGGACAGTGCTCATTGCTATAGTGGTGTCCTTTTCAGGTTTTGCTCTGCTGGTTTTGCTGATCATCGGAGTCATCTTCTGCTACAAGCGCCGCAAAGAAAAACGTAATGTCACCGCTCATAGTATATTACCAGAGGTGGAAGGTACTTTTTACTAGAGTACAGATTTGGGCATCTTCTTTCACCTTTGTATTATATCAATTATTTTAGCACTTTTTAAGTATTAGATAGCCTGGTCAGCCACTGTAACTCGTTATTTGATACAATGAATTCTGGTCTCTATTGATTTGTGTTAGATTTCCAGCAGTAGAACAAACTGACACAAATAAAAAGAAGTTTGATCAAAATTTAACTACTCAGGAAAGTGCAGCTGTACCAGTACTAGCATGTATAAAATAAACTTAAATTTAAACTTAAATTAGAAACATACAACCAATCAGAGAAACAAAACATCCCATGAAACCCACCCAATGCAAGAAAATGTTACATGATTCACAGTCACTTTAACTTTCTTTCATATTTTTTTTACATCTTGTTTTCAGAACTGACCTATCAAGATGAAATGATGTAAGAATCAGCATCATTCTTTGTTGTGTTTTTGCTTACCCTATATGTTACAGTAGATGCTTATGTGTGCAGGAGACAGAGAACACAGAGCCAGCTGAGCAACCGGCCAACTATAACAAGGCAGGGTCAAGTCAATCCAGTATTTGCTATCGATGGCCACATGAGTAATGACATACACACACATCAGATATTTAATATAATACAGTAGCCATTTTGATTTTCTACAACACTTCTTTGTGCGCAGGTTTACCGCCCAGTGAACACAGTGACAGTGGATTCTTCCAGACAAACGGAGGTCATTTTTATGAGGTGGGCTTGTGATGGACATGGAAGGTCTATATGAGTTATGCATTTCTTACAATTAACATTTATGTCCCCATATACTAACCATCAACCAAGATATAAGTGAGTTAAACTAGTTATTTTCACAGTTCATAGTATTCTAGTTAGTTTAACAAGGCTTTCTTAGTTTGGAACCCATAAAGAAGATATAAAATTTATTGACTAAATACGGTCAGGCATTGCCATCATCTATGCATTTTTGGCTACATTTTTTTTCCGTGAAAGGTATTACGTATTCAAAGTTATACTTGCAATAATATATATAGGTGATATGCCAACAATTATAGCTAAAATACAGCCTTTGAACAAGTCAATAACTTGTTCTTTTCTTTTGCTTCAAAGCAACCTGCAACGGAGAACAGTATCCGGCAAGGAAACGGCTCCAACTCAGCCTACAGCCTTGAAGTTAGTTTCCCAAAACACAGACATGTTACTATTGTTTAAGAGAGTTATAAATACACTACATGTATAGTACAATGGACTCCTGAGTGTACCGTGGGCGTCACTGTTACTATTATACAAGCAGCCTCCAGGGGGCAGTGTCTGCATAAACTTCAGGCTGTGGTAAAGCTTTTGGTATCACGGCTGTAGCGGCAGACCATGGAACATAAATTGACAAGGTATTGTTCAAACATTAAACTAATGGATTATTGTTTTAATGGAATATACAACTGACTGTATTCAAAACAGATGATTTATGGAAATGATTGTAAACCACGTTTGAGCTTGTTTATGTTTCAAAAGGCTGTGCAGATGCAGGGCAGGCAGCATGTGACACTGTGCAGCAAGATGAGGCAGATTTCTTTATTGGAGGCAACACCAAACAGAGAGGTTAAGTCTCCTGTCAGTTCTTATTTGTGTCATGATAAATATGCATATGTCTACAGAGATATAGCTTCAGTACCACTCACAGGCCAACTCTCTGCTAAACTGCAGTAAAATTACACTCAGTGGGATATGAAAATCACCAAATATGACATGTAAAAGGATCAGCAAAAAGTACAGTGCCTGGGGAGTGGTTCGAATAAACATAGTGGCAGAGTTTTTTTTTTTATATATATAAATATATATCAGGGGATTTTGTATATTTTGTTATGTTGCTTGTATCTGACTTAAATAAAGATGTTTTTTTTTTTTCAAACTGGAAACCAAGGGATAAAATGATTACAGGTACACTGTTAGTCTGTCAGTAACTTCATTCAGTGTACATTTACTGTCTCAAAATGAGCTATACTTGAAATCACGGTGAGATATAATAAGACAATTGCATTATTCTTTGACTTTTTAAAACATTCATACAAAAAGGATCACACACCAATTTACTAATTGTGCTGCTCCAAAGCCAGGATAAATGGAGAGTATTGTGTTAGGAATAGCATTCGGTGTGAAAACCTATGCCAAATCAATATGCAAAACGGTGAATTCTAGAAAGCAGATGATCTTTTTGTGGTGATCCCAGAGGGGAAAAGCCAACAGGAAAGAAGATGTGTCCTTTGAAAGCAATGACATGAGACAATGAGCAATGATTAATTCACCCCCACAATCAATGTACATGACCTTAAACCTCTATAACATGGCTTTGAGTTTGCTGTCTCACAGTTGTGTCTGCCTTGGTAAACAGTGTGTGAGTATTTACCATTTCTGTGAACACACAACAAAAAGTTTAAAATAAGTCACCTGGACTTGTTTTTTAAAGTTAAATAAAGTTTTGCCTCTCATCTAAGAGGCTTTCTCAAGTGTTCCCTTCACTTCACTTTTCTCTTAATCCTCGGGCCCGGCCGACACAAGGACTCTCTTGGTGGAGTCTGCATGTCTTCATGGGTTCTCTCTGGGTACTTCCTCTCAGTGTCCAAAAACATGTATATGTTAGGTATTGGTGGCTCTAAATTGTCCCTAGTGAATGAATGTGAGAGTGTTTATGTGTCAGCCCTGCAACTAACTGGCCACTGCCTAGTTACTGGGATAGGCCTTAGTACCCGTGACCAATAACGAAAATAAGTAGAAGATGATGAATTAATTAATGTTTTTCAGGCTGTTTCTTTGTGTAAGCTAAGTTAACCAGTGCTGGAATACACTGTACACAATACAGCAACATAAAATTGAGGTTCCTATGTCACAGGGACTATTAAAATGTGTCCCAATTGATGAACAGGTATTTCTTACTATATAGACTAGGCAAAAAATATGCATTGAACTCCAATTAACAATTCATTACTAGGTGGACTCTTATGGGACTTACATTCTTGCACTGTACAGCCTTTTGGTGCAACGGTAACAGATTTTAAGTCTATGTTGTGGATCTTGTGCAGTGCTTCACATGAGGCAGGGCGGGAGTGTTTACCAGCCAGCACAGGTTGACAGTGGACTCAGATGACCTTTACCTAGTGTCTGTGTGTTGACTGCCAAAGAAGAAGTGAGTACCTGTTGTGCATGCATTAGGATGAGATAGAGGTCTGTGATGGGATCCCTGCGTGTAGATCGATAATGTGATTAACAGGCATTCACATCAGTCTAAGCTAGCTTTAATTTGGTTTTTAATTGGACTGAATGCAGCTTTTCCTAAAGAGGAATCACATTTTGAACCGATAAATGGGACAGTCTTGTAAAATTAGCATTTAAGGGCCGAAATCATTGATTTAAAGGCAGAATGTGTACAATCTCATTCTAGTCAATACACAAAATAGAATACAGCTAACAAAAACAAAAAAATTGTAAAGTTAATTAGAACACAAAATCATGCATAAATATTGCAACAATTATTTGAATGTAATCAATAAATAAATACATTTGTGTGCCTCCTTATGGCTCAGTGGTAGACCTGTGGCACATATATTGGGCAACTACAGCCTGCCTTGGCATTGTGGGTTCGACTCCCGATTCTGACAATTTCCCAAATGTCTATCCTCGCTCTCCCTCTGATTTCCTACTATACTCTGTCCTATTATTAAAGCCTAAAGAATATCTTTATATAAAAAAAAAAAAAAAAGGTTTAACTTTTAAAGTGAGCTTTGAGCTGGATTTGTTCATAGACTACGGAATGTCCCCTCAGGGCTACTGTAGGGGTTTCTGTGTGAGGAATTGAGTTTACATCAAGCTTTTGCTTCCAAAAATATACACCATCCTTTAGATTAAAAGCTATGTTTACAAACTGATAGATAATGTATGAGGGCTGACACTACTTCTTTGGGTTTTGTTAGGGAACTGTATGTCCTGAGGTGGGGTGCACCTTGGAATATGCACAGTTAATGGTAAGGCTTTCTAACCATGCCTCACATTCATTTACTTGGGGCAGTTAGATTCAGCAGTTCACCTACAAGTGAAGACACACAAACTCCAAGACAGGAGCATCACTCTGCTACTCTATACTACTCTATAATCTCAAATTTAAAATTTTATTTTATTAGACCATTTATTAGAACTGCCTTTTTGCCTCTCACCACCAACTCAATCTTTTGAGCTAAGCAATTAAATCAGTAATTGTGATGTAGACTTTTTGTTTTAATATAAAGCCACAAAATAAGCTTTGTTGTTCCTAAGTCAAATAACACATAAAGATATATCGGTTTACAGTCTAATAGTGTGAACACGAAAGATAAACCACCTACTCCTCGTCCACTTTCCAGTGTGTGTGCGTCTCTGTGTCTGGACAAATGTTGGGAGTGATGCGAATTAGTGGGCTGCCTCTCCGTCAGCCTGACATGCTGAGGAGATCTGTCAGGAGGAGTGGATGGGAGCTGCAGCCGAAAACCTCAGAGACACTGGGAAACCCTACACCCAGTCTTCTGTTAAGTTTCCACTGTAGTAAACATATTACACAGAGTTATAGTCCATTCCATATAATATATTGTACCTGTGATGGAGTTGATTTGATCTTCTTAAAGGCTTACAGTGTTTGGTGTTAATGGATTTGGCTGCAGAATGAAGAAAATAAAACATTCTAATGTTTTTGTCCTGTAGGGCACAGCAGCAGAGCTGTTAGTGCTCTCGCCTCCCAGCAAGGAGATACTGGGTTCCATCCTCGGGATGGTTGAGACACAAACTCTCTGGGTGGAGTCTGCATGTCCTTCTCGTGTTACTGTGGGTTCTCTCTGGGTACAGATGTGTTAAGAGAACTGGTGACTCTAAAATGCCCCCAGTGAATGAATGTGAGAGTGAATGGTTGTCTGTCTGTGTATGTCTCTGTGTCAGCCCTGTGACTAACTGCTCCCTGTCCAGGCCCCCCACCTAAGGCCCATAGTTACCTGTAGCTGCGACCCCTAACGGAAATAAGCGGAAAATGATGAACGAATGAGTGGATGAATGTCTTTGCCCCATATTTGCAATTAACAGCAAAGTCACTGTAGTTCAATCTTAAACACAGAGGGTGAGCCAGATCCACATCAAAAACAAAGGATTTGTTAAAAATGCTAGCAAACAAAACTGACTCTATCTTGCAATGGTAAAGAATCATTTAAAATAATCCTGCATCAAAACATTGAACATGAAAGCAATGCTTGTTCTCCATGTGTGACTTTTACTGAATGTTCCATGAAAATCTCACTCTATAAAATTTCAATTATATTCTAACAGACAAAACTGACCCTATCTTGCAATGATAGAAAATCCTGTATTCAGACAGTAATTGAGATCCATACAAAAAATAATCTTTGGTCCTTGGACGATTAGTGACCCTTTTTTTTTCTGAAAATCACATAAAAAGCCACCATAAGATTTGTAGTTATGATGCTAAATGACAAACAAACCATAAACCAAAAACATAACCTCCTTGTTGGGGGAAGCGGTCAAGCACCCTGTGTATCCATACTTTCTTAAGTAGGGCTAATGAAATATAGTGTTAATGAAAAGCTCCCATAAAAAGGAATGAATAGAGCTGTGCTAATGACTATTGATAAGCCATATACAGCAGAGTGTGGCTTGTCAGGTAATGCTGGCTTTCTGGGCCCTTCCCTAAGCACTTTTACCATTACATAAGTAATGTCTGGCAAATTAATCTCCTAGACTTCATCATCAAATTGGCTCAGAGCAGGATCTGGAACGGCTCACACGCCTCATGTTGGCACGGGCCACATGTTGGCAACACAGCATGCTGACCGCACCGCCACTCTCCAAAACCAATACTGCAATGAAAAGGACTATTTCTTCAATGTGCTTTTTAACCTAATGATAAAATTATAATGAGGTTGTTAATTAGGTTGATAATAGCCAGGCTCCTGTATAAATCTCTTTACAGACTATACTTGAGTTAAAGGTGCATTTTATTATTGTTGCTGCATATAGTTGAACACAATGGCCCTGAAAATGACCTTTGGTGTGGGAGGTCAGGGGTTTGATTCCCTGGTGCCGAAAACTCCAGATTGTGCTGATCTCAAGCCTAGATAAATGGAAAGGGGTTCACTTACAACCTGCAATTTATAACAACTATGCCAAAATATGTAAGCATCTCATTTTCAAAGCTTTACATTTTATCAGTTTTTGGTCAGTAACATTTGCACTGATGAGCAGTGAGAACACAGCACTCAAAGTTTCAAGAGATGTGGTTTTGGTGTTGCTGTTGGAGAATTTTGTGCTGCTGTAAGTGTCAAAGTAAAGGATAAACTAGAGACACTGCAGATGTCATAGGAGTATTTATCTTAAAGCAAAAAAAAAAAAAAAAAAAAAAACGGTATATAGTTTTTAATTTTTATTGTATGCACTTGTTTAATGTAAATACATTAGAAATAAACTACTAAATTCAAAACTTACAACAAAAAACAAAACGGATGAGCCATTCAATTCTCTTTTAAGATCAATTCTGTCAATAATAAAGCAGAGCAAGTGATGTTAGCAAACCTCAAGTCCTGTTCACCACTCCATAATTGAATAAAACCATCAATATGCCAATATTTTAGTCTAACATGCAGTGAGTACAAGCCAGTGCAACCATGGAAACAGATATATTTATACTTACTGATTGACTATGAGGTTTGCAGTGGCCAGAAATCTCAAACTAGTGAAAGCTGTTTCTAAAGTGAGCACTACAGTTTTATTCATGTAATTTTTCTGATACTGAAATTCACTGAAGTCACCCTGTCTTATCACATTATCAGTTCTGATGTGACTGATTTAGGCCTACCACTCAAACAGCATGATGCTATGATCAAAAGTGGCCCATTTTTTAAAAGACTAAAAATAGCAAGGACATTAAATATGGTCCTATAAATTCTTCACAAACATTGAAAGGGAATATATTGGAGCTGACTCTGGTAATGAGGATCCCCCACACTTATAGCTCTGTCACTTTGTCGATATGTCACCAGGGCAACGGGGGCAGAATAGCTTTGGAATGTTTAGATCTAATCCCTGCAAATGTCAATATGTTCATCAACTGCTGGAAAATGTATGGGCACACGCTCCCGCTGCAGGACGTTCACTCTGGTCCATCCCATTTGGTAACTACACTAATGAAAGCCAGCGATGAAATGATAATAGAAATGATAATATCAACTGATGGTGAAAAGTGGCGTCTCTGTAGTTGTGTATCCACAGGCCAGACTCTGCTCTCATTACTGCCGTGCACTGTCAGCATCGCCTTTTTTGTTTTGTTTACAGCATTACAGTGTTCTACAGCTTCATCTACCACTTAATATGGCTTCACTTAGCAACTTGCAAATAAAAGGATATGACAAGGGTGTAGATGAAAACTATTATGCCTACTTAGCACATGTATCACAGAAATGCATACATGTGCAACTAATGAGCTTGTCTAGTAGTTAGTAGTAGTTTTTTCTAGTAAGATCATAGTTATATTTTTTAATTTTTGTCCAGCTCTTTGGTATTTCATGCATCTTGCAAAGCAGTTTTTTCGCCAAGATACACCAGGAGGATTTGAGGGGCGCTTTATTAACCCCGCAACAACTAAATCACACTAATGCCGAAACAGTTAACTTAAGGTAAAAAAGTTTATTTGTTACCCTTTAACCCTGTTTCCTTGAGATAACAACTTAATTTTCTAGTTATCAGGAAAAAAGTCATCTCATATCACATGGGATTCCTTTGGATGACATGAATATAGGAAATGTGGATCTGGGACATCTCGCATTCAAGCCAACTTAGACCAAAATCCATCCCACTGACCAATAATCAGAATTGATCTAAAATGGGGTGAGCTTTATTCAATACTTTCTTTCAGCAATTAGTTTTATCTTTTTCTCATTCTCAATTGAACTACAGGCAATTTAAAGTCATCAATTCAGTTTTTTGTTTATCATAGTAAGTTTTCTTGGCATCAAGGCATATGTGAGAGTAATATGAAGCTAAGTTTATCATCTCTGTGTATGGTTCTGTTACAACATGCTTAATTTTATAAATCAGGTGCTGAGATTTTATTTATAGTAACTTATTGTCTTGTGTTAGAACTCCACAAACATCACACAAAAACCCGCCATTGTGTTTGCTTTCCTAAAATAGGAAAATACTCTCCTCATCAAAGGCAAACCATCACTTCTTATGTGACAAGTACGGAGCTCAAAGGTCTACAATCAAACAGTAATGCCCTTATTTTAAGCTGGAAAGTGAGAAGTGAGTGGGGAATAGAGAAAACATTGGTCATATTCCATAAGCCTTAAGATGTTAATTAGCTCATGATTACCTGACATGAATCCTAATTAGAGGCTTGGTCTGTAGCATGGATGATGATCAATTCCCCATTTGTTTCCATTCTAATGGTGTGGACTAAGTGCAGGACTTTGTTCAAATGTTACTGTGGGTTGTGAATGAATTCATGCAGTTGATTAAAATCTGTGTCTATAAGCAATACAAATAAATCATTCCTGCAAGTGACTGGTGATCAATTAGTCTCACACAGGATCCTGAGGGACAGTGGTGCGCCTGATCTCCAGGACTGGGATGGTCTGATTAAAATGTAAGTGATATAGAGTGTGCCAAACTGAGGTTGATTAATGACTGGCCACACACAAACACACATACACACATATATAGATACACACACAGACACATGCAGTGGCTGATCCTGCACTGAATCAATAAGGCCATTCCAAATGAACTGCAGTGATATCATGGGCACATTCACACTGCTCTGTGCTCTGTGCTCTGTATGGGAGGTACTCTGCTTCACAACAACTGATCTGTCCACAAATACATTTCATTTGTCTCAAAATAATGATTTTCCCACAAGCATAAATATCCCTTTGCTGAACCCCAGAGGCTACTCTATTTACTGAGTGTCAGAGTTTGCATTTGAAGCTGCTTTTATTATTTGACATGTACCTCTATCAATAAGTTTTTTTGTTTGTTTTTTTTAATTAAATAAAAACTTCCTTCTCCACCAAACCATCAAACTCAGAAGCTAGAGTCATGTGGTTGGCATAAAAGACTCAACATGATATTTTGTGGGTCAGATATAAAAATATTGTGATTGGTAATTGATTTAAATGTTTCAGGAAAAAATCATCATGGCATATACAACATGTACAACTGTCCCCAGCTCTACTCTGCTGAATATGAGAGTCAAGTTAGTGTTTGAAGCCACATTTGATATGGGCATCTATGGATCAGATTTTGATCAAACTTTCTTCCCCACCATACCATAAAACTCAGAAGTGTAAACCCAATATGGACAATATCATTTACTTTTCACTTTTATCTAAATATCTGAGAATATAATTTTGAATTCTGATAAACTTGCAAAATGTTTTACTATATTTGAAACTAATCTGAAGTGCCAGCTTTGCAAAGAGTACTATTACAATGAAATGTATATGCTTTTTTATTTTATTTTACACTGTACTTTTTTTTTTTTTTTTTTTTTTTTTACAAAAGTATTACTTTTGAATTCTTCCTTCCACCTCAGCCTAGATTTAACCATGAGTCCAGTTATGCTTAGATCTTAATAAAAAGTTACCAATAACTGTAGTTCAACTCCATTTCCTCCTCATACAGGATATAACTGCACAAATCTCGTTTCTTTCGAGTAATTGCCCTACACTTCCCCCTCTGCGCTCGTGTTAATCGCGCATACATTTCATCTTCTATCTAACAGTGTCAATTGGACCTAATAGATGCCCAACACGTGGCGGTAGATCGGAGACAAACAGCCTGGTGGTGCGTTCAGTCCTGAAGCCGAGTAAAGAGCCGAGTCCTATTGGCTTCTTCTCAACGTGTTGAGGAGAGCGGGGCTGGCGGAGGAGCTATAAAAGCCGCGAGAGTGCGAGCGCGCAGCGTCTAGGAGACATCCACCACTCTGGAGCTTATCTTCATCCACTCACCCAGCAGCAGCAGCAGCAGCAGCAGTACGAGGCACAGTCAGACGGACAGCGCGTAAATATGAGCGAGGTACGTCCACTGCCGTCGTGTTAAGTGACTTTTAATTGAGATTTTAACGCCAAGCAGAATTGGTGTTGGCTGAAAAGTAACTCTCACAAGCGGTGTCAGAAACAGGAGATAGCCCATTTAGCGACGCACAAGTCCTGTTATGCATTAGTTATGCTGATTGAATTAAGAGGAAAAGTCAGAATGATGGCCAAAAACAGAAACAAGTTGACATTAAACAATACAAAAAGTAGCCTACAAAAAGTCAAAATGAAATGCTGTCATGTAAATACATAGAGAGGGTTGCACTGTTGCATAGACTGGCATGCCTACTATCAATTTTACTTTAACATATGACATGGTACAACTAATATTGTTTTTTTGTTTGGCTTAAACCTGACATTTCTAAAGCCCATCCCAGCGTGAAATGGTGGAGGGTGAATCCTGAGTTGTACTGACCTCCTCAGTCTGTATACGCATGACCTGGTCCCATTATAAGTCCTTTGAGGAACGTTGAAATGTGGAAGTAACCTCAAGGATCTACTGTGAAGACTGCCTCACTGGTAACGGGCACATCACTGAATTATTCAAGGCTCGCTGCGAACATGGAGAAGTCAAACAGTCTCGCAGTGGAGCACAGAGAGGAGCTTCAGTTTATGAGGTTTTTACTCTGCACATGGACCAATAAATATGTTGTTTAACCCTTGTCAAAATATAATTATATTCTTACAGAGAATAGTAAAAAAAATGCTTGAGGGTAAGATATTACATATTGCCCTTACAACATGTGCTACCATGGTGAGACACCACTACTGTCAGTATGAATATTTTATTGAAATTTTCTGCTGTGCTTATGTAATTCAGAATAAGAAAGTTGGAGCACTATGTCAAATGTCAACAAAAACACAATACAATACAACTCGCGAATTGCATGAAAACATAGGCCTATTTTTTCTCAAATGAAAGTGAACAATGTACCAGAGTGTAACACAAGTGACAACACAATAATTAGGTAGTAAAAGATATTAAGAATTGCTGACAGTAAAAAGTATTTTTTCTTTCTTTATCTGTTTTGTTATCTTGAATAAAATGAAAAATAAAAAGGATGAAGTAAAAAAATAATTTTAGTTGACCAAGATCTCACTGACTAATTAGTCGACTAAGCCAGTGGTTCCCAACTTGTTTTGTTTTGTAGGCTTTTTGTCAAACCATAAATACCTCCCCACTTATACACTATATTTCCAAAAGTATTAGCTCACCTGCCGTTACATGGCATTCTTAATCCACAGGGTTTAATATGACGTCAGCCCACCCTTTGCATCTATCTACGTCAAACATCTATGTGTCTGACATTCATCAGACACCGATGTTGGATGAGAAGCCCTGGCTCACATTCTTCGCTCTAATTTATCCCAAACGTGTTCTATCAGGTTGAGGTGCAGGCCAGTCAAGTTCTTCCACAACAAACTCATCCATGTCTTTATGGACTGTGCTTTTTGCACTGGTCATGTTGGAACAGGAAGTGGCCATCCCCAAACTGTTCCCACAAAGTTAGGAGCATGGAATTGTCCAAAATCTCTTGGTGGAGTTTATTTCACTGGATCTAAGGGGCCAAGCCCAGCTCCTAAAAACAACCCCACACCATAATCTGAATTCAGTTATTTGGGTGGGTGAGCGAATACTTTTGAAAATATACTGTATGTACTGTTGATTCTTTAAAAAGCGGTCATATAAAACATCTTATTAATATAAAGGTTTTCTATACTATACTATACTATACTATATATATATATATATATATATATATATATATATATATATATATATATATATATATATATATATATATATATATTTATTAGGGCCAATACTATGAACTGTGTTACTCCAGTGGTAATTGAACTCATCCTTGCATAGACTGCACATAAGTTTTGTTTTGTCTATATTGCTGTCTGACGATTTGAAGCAGAATTGTCCATTTCGCAATGTGTCTTTTTGGTCACTCATGTTGCTTTAGCTCGTTCACTTGTTGCATTAGGCTCGTTCCAGATGAACTGAGCCTCGCCTGGATTGTGAACGAGAGTGCACGGCCGCAATGAGAGGAGGGGAAATACACCTGTAGTGAAGTCGGACAGTTTATGGCGCAAATCACGCACCATCACGCCGAAATCCACTTCTCGCGTGTGTTGGTTTATCCAGGTCAAAACTGTAACTTTAGTCTGTATTGGAAAAAAAAAAAATAAATAAAATAAAAAAAGAGGCGGGGGAAGAAGGAGCGGAGGACAGTGAAGTGTTGTGCGTTACGTTTCTGATCAGCACTAAACTCTGATCCCATCACCTGTCCGTTCACCGCTGACAGGTGTGCGTTTTCCCATCATGCAGCCTCCGCAGTTGCTCCTGATGAACTGCGGCGGCTCAGGCGCTGGTCTCGTTTGGATCTCACGGTGACCGTCGCACTTGTGGCATCAGAGCAAGTCGGGAACAAGTCGGACACAAATCTAACCGGCGTGCACTGCGCACAGACCGACACTGATCGAAAATGCGCAAGTCTGGCTCATCTCGAACGCGCCTGATGGACGGAAACGGAAATGTGTTGTCTTCTACGCTCGCGCGGTGCATTTTTGCCCCGCTGGAAGACCCGTGGCGTGTTGATGCCTCTGTCAGTGTCGTCGTAATATTTTTGTTGTGATCAAATTAATCGATGCGTCAATTGAAATTAACGCGATTAAATCAATAAATTAACGCACTGCGTTAACGCAATAATTTTCTCAGCTGTTAAGTTACATAATACTTTACGCTTCTGTTGCAGCTAGCGTTGCGTTCGGATGAACAGAGTTGACAGCAGATGAGAACTTTTAGCCATTTTTGGGCGTATTTTATTGAGAACAGTGGACAGAACTCATTTCTCTTGCTCGCTGAACTTGGCCAGACTACGGCAAGTCTACTACAACAAAAATAACAAATCGCGCCCTCCATAACCTGTATTGCAGCGCCTCCTTGTGGCATAACAAAAATACATAATGAACAACTGATGCAGTGTACACAGCTGATACATAGACAACTGAGGACATTATTAATATATCTTAACACCCCCACTTGTACTCAGGTTGTTATGCAAACAAAAAATAGAATGAATGTGGACCCTTGTCATACACATTTCAATCTCCAAAAAGAACACCTGCAAACCTCTCCAGTTTCAACTTATTTACAGGTTTGGTCATTATATCAGCGACCTTGTCACCAGTAGAGCAATACATCAAAGTCACTCTTCCCTCATTCACAGTAGACCTAATAAAGTGGTATTTTATATCTACGTGTTTACATCTCCGTCTATTTACGGGGTTTTTGGCGAGAGCGATTGTTCCCTGATTGTCCTCATATACAACAGTTTGTATGTACTTGTAGTTATCTATACCTCCCAGTAACTGTTGAAGATATAGACACTCCTGTACGGTTGAAGCCAATGCCATATATTCTGCCTCGCATGTAGAGAGTGCCACAGTAGGCTGTTTTCTAGTCTTCCATGAGACAAGAGAGCTGTTATGGCTAAGACTAACACAGTATCCTGTGGTACTGCGTCTATCACTGGTATCAGCAGCCCAGTCGGCATCACTGTAGGCTTGTATACCTAGGTTCTCATTGTTATTTCTCCTGAAACTTAACCCTTTCTCAACTGTACCTTTGAGATACCTTAGTACATGTTTCACAGTGACCCACTGCTCTTCTGTAGGTTCAGCAAAATACTGGGATAACCTGCTTACCACAAAACTTAAATCTGGTCTGGTACAGATAGTCAGATATATAAGACTTCCCACAGCTTCCCTGTACAGCCTGACATCTTTCATCTTTACAGCATCCTCAGTGTACTCTAGCTTTTGCTCACAAGGTGTCTCTCTGATCCTACAGTCTTGCATATTAAAACGCTGTAGTATCTTGTTGGTATACCTTTCCTGTGACATCTTTATACATCCATCTGAATAACTGAAATCGATACCCAGAAAATGCTTGAGTTTCCCTAAATCTTTCATTTTAAATTGGTCTGCAAGCATCCCTTTTACCTCTTTCAATCTCTCTACATTGCTTGCTGCTATGATCAAGTCGTCAACCCATATTATTATGATCACTTTTCCCTCTTGTGACTCTTGAGCATATACACAGTGGTCGGCTGGGTTTTGTATAAATCCATTTTCAGTCAAACATTCATGTAAAACTCTATTCCAATTGCGACCAGACTGAGACCATAAAGCGATTTTTCTAGCTTATAGACTATACCCTCTTTCTCTTGATAACCTTCTGGTGGATTGATATAGATCTCATAGTCCATGGGAGCGTGCAAATATGCTGTTTTCACATCCATTTGATGCAGGAGTAAATTCTCCTGTACTGCCTTCTGTAGCATCACCCTTACACTGGTCAGGTCTGCTGTTGGTGAAAACGTTTCCTCATAGTCTACTCCCATTCTCTGGCTGTAGCCCTTGGCCACAAATCGTGCTTTATATTTGTCTTTTCCATTTGCATCAGACTTAACTGTGTAAACCCATCTACCCCCCACTGTTTTCTTGCCTGTTGGCAGTATTGTTGGGGTAAAGGTCCTGTTCTCATTTAAAGACTGAATTTCTTCATCCATGGCTTTTGTCCATTCCTTTGAATTAGGTGACTCCATTGCTTCCTTAAATGTCTGTGGGATGCCACACACCGCTCTGTAGCAGTAGTCCACAGTGACATGAACTCCATCACTATCATTGTCTTCAGTTACAAAGTCATCTAAGTAACTTGGTGTCCTCCTTTCTCTAGTTGGATATCTTTTACTCTCGGGCTCACTATTTGTCACACTCTGTTCTGTTTGATTCTGGTCAGTAGACTTTGTTGCTGCACCTGTACTACCATTACTTGGACTTCTACTCTGCACACTTGGCTCTGGAGCATTCTCTGTACTCTGATTGACCCTCTGCGTCTCACTAGTTCTGAGCCTCACACTGTCGCCATCACTTGGATCTGGCTCACCTGTCTGTGTCTGTTTTTCCACAGCTTTCTTGTTCACAAACTTTACTAGTCTGTGCTTTTGTACTTTGTTCGTATCTGGGTAATACACCAAATACGCTGGGCTGTTTTTATCATACCCAACAAAACGCCCCTGGACACATCTGGAGTCAAGTTTTCCCTTGTCCTGTTTATAAGTGTAGCATAGAGTCCCAAACTTTTGCATTTTAGATACATTAGGCTTCTTGTCTGTCAGTAGCTCATACGGTGTCTGCCTTGTACGTCTGTTAAAACACCTATTGCGTACCACTGCCGCTGTCTGAACTGCGTACTGCCATAGCTGCTTCGGTAGTCCACTCTCGACTAGCATGCACCTACCCATCTCAAAAAGAGTACGCCAACCCCTCTCTGCAGTTCCATTTTGATGCGGGGAGTAGGGAGCAGACATTTCATGTCTGATTTTATTTTTCCTCAATAGTGTTTGGAAATCATTGCTTGTGAATTCAGTTCCATTATCGGATCTGATGCACCTCACTTTCCCATATGGGGATACATCTGCTAGGAATTTTTCCGTAGCCAGTATTGTGTCACTTTTCTTCTTTAGAAAATATACAAACACAGCATTTGAGTAATCGTCAGTGAATGATTGCACATATTTGTACCCATCTATTGACTCTGTGGCTACAGGACCTGCAAGGTCTGTGTGTACCATCTGTAAGGGAGCCTTTGCTCTGGTATCAGGGTTCCTATTTCTGGTTTGGGCGAATTTTCCCTGAACACACACCTCACACTCTTGTTCAGGTTTATGTATTTTGCCCTTGATCTGCATACCTTCTACAACATTTTGTAACTTAAGAACGTCATCATAGTTACAATGGCCTAATATCTCATGCCAAGTTTGTATGTCGTGACATGCATTACATTTATCATGAGATTCAGTTTGAGTATGCAAATAATACAACCTGCCGTATACATGGATATTAAACCTGGTGCCGTCTCTGGTTATCAAGACGTCTTTGTCTTCTTTAAAGACAACTGTAGCTCCATTCGCAGTTGCAGCCTTCACTGAGAAAATGCTTTGGGGGTATGACGGCACAAACAAAGCATCTCTCAGTGTTGCTTTACGTTGCTGTCCTCTGCTGTCGATGAGGAAAACTTCAGCATTCCCTTTTCGCTGAGCAACCCCGCTGCATCTGGTGCCATCTGCTAGCTCGACATTGTGCGTCTCCGGCCTGAAGGTGTAGTCGAAACTTGTGAACATGGTGATGTCAGTGATGACATGAGAGGTAGCCCCCGTATCCACCATCAGACCCCTCTCCTGGGTACTGCACGTCGGCTGCTGCTGGACACTGGCCCCTCCATCTGCCACCCTGAAGATGTAGTCCTCCTCAGTATCTCCTGAGACTTTACTCACACCATCCTTTTTGTCCTTACTGTCTTTGTCTTTGCGCCTGCAGGTGGCGTCTTTATGTGTGTCACTTCGACAGACACTACACCATGTTTTCTGTCTACATGCTTTCGCTCGGTGGCCTTTGGTGCCACATTTGAAGCACACTAACTCTGTGTCGTCTTTATGCCAGGCTCGCGGGCCTCCGGTTTTCCCTTGAGCTTTCATCACGCTGTCGCTGGACTCACCTGCTTTTATCTTTTCGGTCTCCTCAAAACTCCGTAGCTTAGTCTTGAATTCTGCAAACGTGATGTTATCTTCTGTATGAGCCACATGTATAGGGAATGGCTTAAAACTCTCCGGCAATCCCTTTAAGACCATAGCCACTAGTAGGCCATCCCCTAATGTTTCTCCCGCGTTCCGCAGAGCTGTTATAGCGGTTTCTGCTCTGATGATATAGTCCACTACACTTTCATCGTTTGCCTTCTGAAGCGACGTCAACGTGGTGTATAAGTTGATTATACAGGGCTTTCCTCTTCCTGCATAATACTCTCTCAATATTTTTAGAGCTCTTCTGCCATTATTTGGCGCATCCCTCATAACTAAGAGAGGCTTTTGTCATCTAGCAGTAAAATTAGCTCTGCGTAAGCGTCAGCATTTTTCTCTTGATCTGCCGCTCTTTCAGCGTCTGTCCCCGGTTCTCCTAGCACAGTTTTCTTTAAGCCTAGTAAATGAAAATGTCCCAACATTTTGGTCTCCCAAAGCTCATACTTAGTCTCATCTCCGTCGAACGTCAGTCGAGGCAACCTGCTTGTCTTTCGTTGCTCCGCCATGTTAGCTTACTCTTTTTCTCAGTTAGCAGTCCGTTTAGCACGTGGTCCGTTGCGACTTTTCTTTCTTCCGAACAACTCCTGGGCCCATAACCTGTTAAGTTACGTAATACTTTACGCTTCTATTGCAGCTAGCGTTGCGTTCGGATGAACAGAGTTGACAGCAGATGAGAACCTTTAGCCATTTTTGGGCGTATTTTATTGAGAACAGTGGACAGAACTCATTTCTCTTGCTCGCTGAACTTGGCCAGACTACGGCAAGTCTACTACAACAAAAATAACAAATCGCGCCCTCCATAACCTGTATTGCAGCGCCTCCTTGTGGCATAACAAAAATACATAATGAACAACTGATACAGTGTACACAGCTGATACATAGACAACTGAGGACATTATTAATATATCTTAACACCAGCCCTAATATATATATATATATATATATATATATATATATATATATATATATATATATATATATATATATATATATATATATATATATATATACACACACACGCACACACACAAGCCAAAAAATGTAACAAAATATAATATTCAAGTTATATTCTGTAGCACCTTTTTTCAGTCAGTGAGACTTCCAGTAGGTCAGGTTTCTTGTCTTTCATAGGTTTCTATTGTCCAATGTTGAAAATATTGGAAATATTCTCTTATCTCAAAATTTTCGAGTAACCTCTGCAAAGTGCGTACCTCTAGGGGTCCCCGTACCTTAGTAAACGCTGGACTAAGCAACCAGAGGCTGCTAGCCCGACCTGAATCCATTGTATTTTGATTTCCCTGATTTTTATTCCAATGACAAGCCACGGCCAAGACAAGACTGGGTTGCTCTGAATGAATAATTAAGTACCAATCAATAGCAGCCTCTACCTCCAAAACTGCACTTTTCTTTCTCAACTTATTCCTGCAACAACAGGCACCTCAAAAAATACTCAAACTACTGCAGTGTGGATTCATTATGACAGGTTTTTCAAGCGTGGAACCGTTTTTTCATTAACCCGAGGCATCTTGCATAATTATCTCACTGTCTACCTTGAAAGTCATTTATAGGCAAAAGGAGCTCCCTACAGTCAGACCAGCAGTAAACACATCATTATTAACACTTTCTTTCAGTGTAACTGCCTTCCTGCTGCCCACAAAGCAGTCTATCTTAGTGCTAGACCAGGAAGCTCTGCAGCAATTGATAAAATATTAAATATCCAGCTGCTTGGAGAGTGTTTTTAAATCAATATTTGTCAAATGAATTAGTACAATCGGTGCAGTGTTTATTTTTAAAACTACAAGCCCATAATTGAGACAGTATTTAATGGTCTAGCTGAGGCTGAGTCATCTTATAGCATCCATAAATATCACACGAAATAAATAGCTTATATGTGCATGTTACAGTGTGAACATAGGAATGGAATGTGAGTAGTTATCTGGTCAATGTGCAAAAGCAGTTCATAGTTACTGCATAGTGCTACATGCTAGATATTTGGCCTGAAAGAAAACAAAAGAATGTGCATTTCTATACAAGCAGATATTGAGATGCTGAAAATGAAGGCTGGAAAAGTTTTTGCCTGATTAAGTGCATATTACAAGTTAATGGCAGAGATTACATTATAGTACTTTTAGGTAGTGTAGCATATATATGAGCTACCTTTGTGGTGGTGCCTACAGGCGGTGGTCAAATTGCTACATGCTAATTTTACTTAGATACTATATTCAGAGTAGACCTGGATGGTAGGAGTACCAACATATGAAAAATACAAAGCAATTAAAAATACAACCAATCATAGGCACAAAGAATGACATAAAGCCCACCCTTTTTCAATAAACAGTTATGATTGTTCACAAGCTTGGGAGAGGTTCCAGGTTCCACTTATGTTTTTACTAAAAAGCCCAGAGGATACCCAAGACAAAGAACCACTGGGACAGTGACACAAGCTGACCCAAGTCAGACAAAACAGACGCTGCTATACCAAATTCCTCCACTTCTCCCTGAAAGACAACTTTGTAAACATAATAACCACTTACTTGCTGGTAATGGTGCAATCAAAACTTTTACTATTTGAGTGATGTTTCAAGCACCATACAAAATGAGGCTATACTATTTTAAGTCAAAATGCTGAATACAGTTGAACTGTGAAGTGTTGAAATGTCACACAATCAATCCAAACCTCTAATAGCTTATTCTTTTGTTCTGTTGCTGTGTGTTCTCTGAGAATCTGTGCTTTTGTTGTTTAGTCATCATTCAATCATTTCAAACTATTATGTAAGCTGCTGTATTTTTATCCTCCATATGCTGATTTGGAAACATAATACTGGTTATTATGTTGTAATTATTGCTAGATTTATAACATGTTCTGCAGGGTAGTTGCTGTTGATGGAGTAGCTCACTCCCTGCTGTTTGCTGCTCTGTTTGGTTTTACAGTCTTATCCATGTCTGCTTAGGCCTCAGGTTCTTCAAGTAAACTTTAATTAGATGGCTCACGCAGGAGTGCTCTCAGCCAACTGTGAACACTCGCCCAGAAATGTCGGTTCCACTCTTCAGATTCTCCGCTAAGGATAATGATTTCTTAAACTGGTTTTACAGAGAAGAGGTGCACTTAAGGCTTAGAGAATAACTTTTCATAACACTTATGGCGGAAAAGACAAACATTTAACTTTTTATTTGTTGATTAGCATGGCCTATAGTTAGTTTGGATGTCAACCCAGAAATTAAGTGTCTTGTTAGTTCCAGAGGGAAGACCTGTTTTCTTACACTAACAGCAAGACATTAAAATAAAGTCAGTAAAGAAACTGTTGCTGATCCTATTATAAAGTGAGTTGTGCACCATTGTGGTAGCTGGTGGTACAACGTAATATGCCATGTTCTACCAGGACAGTGCTTTGCCATCCAGATCAGTTATACAATACGAGAAGTACAATTATAACCAGAAAGAAAGCCTGAAGATACATGAGTGTTATAAAACATTTTTTTAAATATAAAATCAGAGGTGTAACAAGCTTAAAATTTAGACAAATGGTGCTTTGCCCAATCAGGGCAGACAGTTGGAGTGTAGTCATAAGTCATATGTTTTGAAGTAAACAGTTTTACAGCATGCTCTAAGCTGAAGCATTCCTAAGTAGAGGACCACCGCTATGGGTTTTTCTATGGCCAATGGTGATGAAGATGCCGATTTTTAAAATCTAGCCGATAGCCGATAAGCACTGCCAAATGATACAAAAGAGTATTACTTCCTACAACATCCGGTTTTGTTTCCTTACTGTGCATCCATGGCTTTTCACCGGTGTCACTACAGTGCACTGGTTCACATCAAAGTGTAATAAGGAAGTGGTCGCTCTAGCACCGTTTACTAAATGGCTCTATTAAACAACTTTATAACTACAGCCAGCAGTATTGAAGTTACAGTACAGCACCTTCCTACTCACTGACTGAAGCTAGCGCTGCAGACTTGTATACCAAGGTGTTCAAACAAAGCCTCACTTATCTGGTGCTTCAGTAACATGGTCGTCCAAACAAGTGCCAAAGATTGGCAAATGGCAAATTGGGCCATTTGTAAAAAATTGTCCTGATATATCAGCCGATCTATCTGTGTATTTCTAATCCTAAGACTATGGACATTTAGTTTGTCAGTATCATCATTACTGATGCAAATATGTCCAAAACATTGTAGATACTCATCTTTGTCTATAGAGTGGTATGCACAGATTTTATTAACCCAACTGACAGAGCTCTTCACATTTAGCTTCTATGAAGCCTTTTAAAATTCAGCCTGGTGTTGCTAAAAGCCGATGCAAATACAGCTCGGGGCTGAGCTGCAAATATGATTTTGGTGTAATTTCTCTATCATTTTGCCACAGGTTAATTGCAGCACACAGCGCTTAAGTGCTGCTTGACATTCGCTTTTGTGGGATCTGACTGGCCTTTGCATACAGTCATTTAGTGATTCACTTTTGGTATATGGCAGTGGCACGGCTGCACAAATGATTAAATTGCGGAACGTCAATCATGTGGATGAAATCAGTTAAAAGTGTAATTATGAAAAGATTGCCATAGATGGTATTAAAAGGGATATCCTGTTTTTACCTTCAATCAATGCAAGGCGTTTAAGTGGGCTCCCATTGTGCACACCTAGCTCATAGTTTAATTACTGTGAAAGCGGCGGCGGTGGCTACATTGGCTATTTGGCAAAGCCGTTTGTTTCATCATCCAAAGTGGACTCGGGCCTGTTTTATTTCATTAATGAGATAAGAGTGTTAAAAGTTGCTGATGAACGTAAAAAGGGATGGCATTGAAGAAAAGTGGTCAGGGATAGCTTTTTCTTAAAACTGCCTTTTGCTGACTGAAGCCCGATGAAGTGATTGAGATCCAGACTTAAGCACTGATTAAGTTTTTCCTCCCAGTTACTGACCTTAAGCATGATCCACACACTTTCATCTACTGGTCCTGGTGTACTGACCCTAATCCTGCTTTGAACAATGACCAGAGATTACACTGAAGTAATCTGTAATCCATCTAAACTGTCAGTGGGCTTTGGCGCCTTCGGCTCCTGGTAACCCGGACTTAGAACTAATCCGGGCTTGTGTTATAGGTCTATCTCCACACACGTAAACATCACACAGAGGGGATACCACTGGTCAGTGATAGAAAAACAGAGATTACACTTGAACTGTCAATGCAGGATCAGCACTACCGTGGTATTATGAGCTTTTTCTATACAAATCGGGTTACCCCGGCTTTTCAGAATAAGACAGTATCATTCATCTTTTGGGAGGATTGTGTTTGAGACTTTTTTTTCTTTGCAGCTGCTCCCTTCAGGGGTTACAACAGTGAATCATCTGCCTCCATGGAGCTCTGTCTTCTTCATCCTGTTGTCTTATACCAGCTAAGGTTTTATGTCCTCTTTCACGACACTCATGAATCTTCTCTTTGGTCTTCCTCTAGGCCTTCAGTCTGACAGCTCAAACTTCAGCATCCTTTTATCATTATATTCACCAACCCTCCTCTGTACCTGTGAAAACCATCTCAGTCTGGCTTCTCTGACTTTATCTTAAAAAACTAAAATCTAACATGGGCAAAGAGAACCTCAACATCTTCAGCTCTGCTACCTTCAGCTCTGTCTTTTTCTCAGTGCCACCATACAACATTACACCTTCCCTTCAGATTATAAAAAATAGCTGCAATATGAGATCACACTGTTTGATATAACTGTACTGTATATTGTGCCACTCTTATACGTGTATAATCTGACTAAGATATAGCACTTAACCTCACCATAGCCTTCCATGTTGAAACCAGAACCTTGTTCTGTCTTCCAGCTATGACACATGTTACACTATTGCAAGTTTAATGTATCTGTCAATCACTAACTGTACGACTGCATCAGCAAAATTCTTGGGTGTAGGATTAAGAGGGCCATGCTGCGGTTCACACTGACCCACACCAAACACAATGTCAGGCTTCTCCCAATGGCTTTACTGGTTTTAGGTGTTTAATGTTTGTTCATGGGTGCCATAAACTGCCAAAATTGAAATTTGAGTTGTTGCACTTCAAAGCCCTGCTGTAGGAATGATGGATATGTTACCATCTGGATTCAATTAGAGCCTGACTATAATTCATTGTAGGTTGGCAGGTTAGGGTCACTTGCAAATGTCTTGCTGCAACTTTTCATATTAATATTTACACCTGTCGTATGCTAGCCTGGCCAACCATTCTTTTCATACAAAAATCAGTCAGGTGATTCCTGTTGGATTTGAAGGGGTTGAAATAAATGGATGGATTTAAATGCGTCTGGATAGACCTAGTACAACCAATCAGAATTCAGAAGGGAAGGTACCAACATATACAGATCATCCAGTCATCCAGAGGAACACAGGTATAAAGACTGCCCTGTTTTACAGAAATGTTTATGACTGATGCAGTTGGATCAATTTTGATGGAAATAAGTTTGAATGGAAGGGTTTCATCCTAACCTGGCAAAAGCCAGATTGATATAATGATAGCAAAGAGTTGCTATATCAATCCTTATATCAATCTGGAATGGCTCTCGATGAAAATATTTCACAGAACAAAAAAATTAAAAGCATTTTGTAGCTCTCTCCAAGTTCTACTCTACTTGATTTTGCTTCTGTCAGTCTACCCCAGGGGAAACTGTGGCAAAAAAACATAGCTTACCACCACCGAGTATGGAGTGAATGAAATACCCCTTCCCTACTGTGTGTAAAGTGCTTTGGGTGACTTGTGCCATAGTTAAAGCGCTATATAAATACCATTCCCTTTCCCCCTTTCCCTTGATTGAGACTGGCTTATCGGTTTTCTAAAAAAAAATAAAAAAAAAATAAAAATAAATCATAAACTGTTCTCACTGTCCAATTCTAACACATTTGTTTCCATTTTAATAAGCATTATTACAATAAATGGATTTGTTTAATTAATTCCTTACTTAAATGTATCAACTACTAAAATTAAAGTTTTTAGATGGTGGGAAAAATAAAATAAATGATAAATGGTCACATTTATATAGCACTTTTCTACCTCCATGGGCACTCAAAGTGCACCAATCACTCGAACAAGCACATTCATACACCAGTGTACACAGACACCAGAGGCAAGGTGGGTTAAGTGTCTTGCCCAAGGACACAACGACAGTATGCAATGGGCTTTGATCTGATAAAACTTGGTGGTTACAGTGTTGTGGAACAGAAGTAATATTGTTTACACTTTGATGCATAGTGGTCCATGGGGGAGACTTGCTGCTACACCATTAGTTTTACTTGAATAACTTCAGCGGGGAAGCTCTCTGTAAGCTTTGAAGACCCAAACAATACTGCTGTATCTTGCACAGAGTAAAGAAAAAAAACACAATACTGTTATTTTTTGCTTCACAGCTTTCTCAACAGCCTTAGCTATTATAAAGGTCACATTTGTATTTGTAGAACGAGAAAGCATTGGCAATGACTGATATCACAATATACTTTATTTGCATCATGTTTTATAGGTGAGCATTTCAATAGATTATTACTAGCCCAAGTCTGTCCTGTTTTTCTCATTTCTTACTGTCTTTCTGATTTATACTACTAATTAAAAGCATGTGTAACTCACTATAATTAACAAGCACCATATAAATAATACAGCAAAGTCAGCCATTATCAGAGTCCCAGTTTTTGTATCAGCAGCATTTTGATATTTCTGAGATAGATAAAAACTTGCTTAGCACTAACCCAGCATTAAATCTGAAAGAAAATCATACAAAAACACCTTGCTGTCATAAGTCCAGTCTATTCTAGTGTATATAATGTTGTTGATGTGAAGTGCAGGCTGCTTTGTTGAGGTCTGTTAATGAGCTGAGAACTGGGGAAAGACAATGAAATATTGCTAAGCCTTGTGTCTTTAGTGAGACGGCATGTGGACTGCACTAATTGGATGACTGCTGTGAATGGCCACAGTGTTCTGCCTGTGTTGACAGCTGACAGTGTGCTTATGTGACCAACACTCTGTAATGTTATGTACCTGTTTACAGCTGTTTTTTATTTTTAATGGTCTTGTATTCTAGACATTTCCACAGTCTAAAAAAAATCTGCATTTCCTTTTCTTTTTTGTAAAGCACATTAACTTGGCCTCCATCCTAATTCTTCTAGTACAAAGAATTTGTCTGGAACCTTTTGATGAAAGTTTGATTTTCAGGCAGCAGAACAAATGAGTGCTCATTAAAAGGGAGATTAAAATACATACATTACGTTTTCTCTCATTTTTGAGATTTTGGCCATATTGCCAAGTTTTTAACTGAATTAAAGACAATGACAAAATTACACATTAAGGTGTTTAGATTAATACATTTAGTCACTTGTTTCCATAGATTTCTATTGGAAATATTAATTTCAATTACCGTTTTCTCAAAATGATTTTTTCACTTCAATAGCATCTTTAAGCACCACACTTTCCAGTCTTGTATTTAACAATATATTTGAATGATTTTAATGAAGGATTTGTTGATTTTTAATCCCTAGCCTGATTTATTGTGCATTTTACTCCTACAAACAAGATTTTTTAAGGCTATTGTCAGTATTTTCTCAATTACTGAAAGACAAAATCAGATACCCAAAAGCCTTTTTAAATAAAAAGCTTTGAACATAGGTTTTTCCAATATTGAAATTTTGTTTTTTGAAAAGTGTGCAAATTTGCATATTTTTACATATATAATTTGTACTCAAAACTCTCAATACATTTTTTCCCCATATATTTATGTCAATAATCTGCAGAAAAAGTACACCTGCAGTATCTTGCCTATACAATTGGATAGACATTTAGCCAATCAGAAAAATGAAACTAAAATTTAAATTGATTAGACTGCTGCTGGGTCTCTAAGTTTTACTTTAATGATATTTGCATTAATTTATTTAAATTGTAATAAATACATAAATCTGGAGGGAGGCTAATGAGAAAAACAAAGCACTTCATAAAGCCTGCTTCATTTTAGATAAATGGGTGGTTGGAAGAAACTTGGAGCTAACAGCATGTGGTTACTTGTGGAATTATGTTAAGATCTTTGGTAGAACTTGATTTTTAATAAAGGCAACCTTGTCAGCTTGCAGTACTTCACACACAACTGTAACAATCCTCTAATCTTGTCTAATGAAATATTCGATGCTTAGTTCTCTGAATAAATCTTTGACAATCAACGCAGCTGACACCATTCGTGTTATATTTATTTGATCACTTTCAAAACTGTCCTTTAAACTTGGTTGTAGCAACACCAGAAATATCCCAGTGTGACATTACATGGTCCACAGCGAGTTACATCATCAAAGTAGTCTTCATCACTTCCAACCAGTTCCAGTGTTTCAAAAGAGAGAACCAAACATATAGAGAATTGAGGAGGCTCCATCCTGCGCTGTTAGCCCGCTGTGACATGTCCCGTAGCTGCTGGAGAAGTTGCTGAGGAATGGTAGCGGTGCTGGGACGAGCTGTCTGTGACCTACTTCTGCTGTCTCTACGTTAAATTCTTAATAGATCCTGAGTGCAGCATGGAGTCTGTTTGGGGAGTGCCAAATATAGTTTTACCCACACAGTGCCAAGGTGATTTATTTATTTTGCCAAATCCCTCCACAACCGTACCACACACTGTGCCAATTCACATGCACACCAGAAGGAGAAGAAGCACTAGATTTGTTTGTGAAGGTCTGGAGCAAACAGTTGTCTCTGGTCAGGATCCAACATCAGCGAGCGACGTAGCAGCTTACTTTCAGACATTTTTAGAAACGTTTTTAGAAGCCATTATCTCGCTTCTTTGGCTTCTGTTGAGAAACTGACATTGGTGTGACTGAAGAAGTGTTGCTGCATTCTTTAATGAAATCATGTGCATGAGTTTAAGTGAGATTTGAAAATGTATTTTGGGTAACCCTTTATGTTTTGTGTCTCATGCTACTTGGCTATTTATACAAACATATTGTGTTTGTTTTTGGCACATTTAGTGACCAATGTTTTGCACAATGTTTATGGAAACTTCCGCTTTAAGTTTGAGGATTCATAAGGGCAACATTTAAGCTAAAATGGAAAACAAAAGACTACTTGCTTAATTATATTCCAATTATGAGCCATTAAAAGACCATCAAAGCCTGGGATTTTCTCTTGGGCTCTCTCCTTTGCTAATGTACAATAGTTAAGCATCATCATTATCAAATATGAGAAGAAATGGGAACATTTTGTGATATTAATGAAAGCATATCCCATTTATTAATGAAAGATAGTTTAGGTCTATCTTCCAAGGTCCATCTAGCAAGAAGATAATTTTGTATAAACCAGATTTAGATCATTTTATAATATTTGGTAGTCCAAAGCCTAGATTAAACATATGGCGGGTCTAATGGGTTGTTCCCAAATGTAGATTACATCTTCCAGCAACAGGCTTAGGTGTCGTTTACAACTTAAAAACTAAACTCACACACTAACATTAATGGTCTAAATGTCTCATTTATTATTCTACATGGTTTATTTCATGTTTTCTAAAGCTTTCTCTTCCATTAAAGTAAAGTGGGTCTGGAACCTCTCCTATTCAAGCTTGGTTGTATATTTTTCAACTTTCAAATTCCGCCCCTTGGAAATGAAACTCAAAGTGCCAAGGTTCAGACTAATTCTTTGCAAATATTAGAAGCATTAGTATGGCTGGCTATGTCAGTCACTGAGAACATCCTCTCAGGCTGACAACTTCTTTGTGGGCTTTTTCATAACACTTGGTATCTAACAGCATTATTGTGTAATTGTGTAATAATAATGATAAAAATAACAGTGTACACTTTAATGCAAGAACATCATCAAACTCTTTTCAAACTCTCTTGCTCCCACTGATTGGTTTATATGTTTTGTTAACAATGAATTAATGGCTGCCAAGTAACAGATAGAATCTATATAAAAGAAATGTTATAGTGAAATAAAAACTGGAAATTGAGCGATGAGGGCTTCTTTTTTTTATAATAATTTATAGAACTTGCATAGAAAAGTGCATTTTATTCAGAATCCAGTAAATATAAGATACTAAAGTTAGTCCGTTGCTGATTTGAGCAGCAGACAATGAACTATATGCATATTTAGGATACTGTACTGCTGCACACATCCACCAGGTGTTTAGTGTTGAAACACAATGAACCACACACTATAAATCAGCAAAGTGTATTAAATGTAACTGTGAAAACAGGATTTGACCAACACTCTATAGAAAGCTAAGATCCTGTTTCACATTACAATTGCACTTGGGTTGACCCTGCAGTTGGTGAAGACAAATTTAAGCACTACGAGCAGAAGTGCCATATTCTTTGATATTCAGACTCTGTGCTTTGTTAAAACCCAGCGGGCGACAAAACGACAGCACCTGCTTCAGAGTCAGCGTGAGGTAGAGATTTACAAGGCTTAAGAGGAGACCAGGCCATGACAAAGACTTCAATTCTCTCATTGCTTCTTTTGTACTCATGCATTTTTATGCAGACTGCTTGTCTCCTGCTGTTTCCACTATGGGCTTGTTAATGACTACGTGGTAGAACCTATAGTGAGATGGTATCAGAGGAGGAGAGAGGTAAAAATGAGCAGAAAGAGACTGGTGTTAATCCGTTTGAGTTCTCCCTCTGCACATTAGGACTGGGGCTGTTATGTAAGCTCTGTATCTGGGCAGAACCAAGTGAAAGAGCTGCTAATGATGACAGTGGGGAAAAGAAGCGTCATTGTTTTTTAATCATTCTTTTCTTACATGTCTTTTGGGATTAAATATTATGACTGCACTATAATACAGGAATCTGGACTAAAGCCCTCAGGTTTAACATAGAATCTACTGTAAAGTATTGTAAAGTATGTGGTGTGTTCAGTGTTTGACATGTGACTTGTGAATCTGACTTCTGACCGATCGTCTGTAATCTCAAATCTAAAGATTAGAAAGGATTAGTACAATGTAGTACACACAGAAGCACAGTAAATCAGGGCATACTACTGTACTTTACTAACTTGACAGCTCACTTAAGTTGTACTGATACAATTTTTTTATTAGGAGTGAAGTTTATGTAGAAGAAGAGTAGGTATTAGAGAGTAAACTCATATAGTTTGTGTTAGGAAGGGAATCCAGCATAAAACCTATGTCAGAGCAATATTCAGATCACTGCACTAGAGGTCAGCTGATTCAAAGTGATGACCCCTGATGGGAAAAGCTGAAAAGAAACATGATCACAGATAATTGGAGGCAAAACTGAGAAGCTTGACTCTTGCCCATTTACCATGTCAGATACAGATACTGTAAACCTGATATAAAGTATTATAGTCACACATAAGCAGCAGAAATATACAGTGTTTTTAATTCTAAATGATTAACAGTTCACATGCACTTCCATGGCACGCTGTTGACCGTTGCCTTATGTGTTTAGAAACACATAATTAGTATTTCTGGTAATTCTACAATTCACAGCACTTTCTACACAGTAGAAATGGTGATGCACCAATTGTAATCAGTTCATATACCAGAGGTCGTTAATAGGCGGACCGCGGTCCGAATCAGATGCCCTCCCATCCGGACCCGAACCTCTGTCCCACTCTGCGGACCCGAACCCGTGCAGCCTGTTCACTCCCCGGGAGCGCAGCGGCGCCTTTCTCAGAGCGCCTCAACAGCATCGTATCCTGGTGCTTTAAAACTTTAACATGAACAGTGCGGGGTTTAAATCAGCTGTGTTTTCTGTTACTGTTCAACAAAATGAGAGGAGTAGGTCCAGACTGAGTGCGGAGGAACAGGACTGTTCCGTTTACAACAGACTTAAGTTTTGTTTTTATGGAGCAGCGAGAGAAGAGGCAACACAGGCTGTGAGCGGCTCTCCCCTCTCGGTGTCCCTCTGTCCCACAGCTCACCCCTCCCCTCTCGGTGTCCTTCTGTCCCACAGCTCACCTCTCTCCTCTCGGTGTCCTTCTGTCCCACAGCTCACCTCTCTCCTCTCGGTGTCTGTCCCTCTGTTCCACAGAGGACAGAGCTGCCTTATATTCACCAGAGAATTAAGAGGAACCTGTGTTTTACGTTCCACTTTAGTTTTAATGGGTGAATCGTCTCCTGTGTAAAAGCAGACAGAAAATCTTGCGTGTGATGCTATCAACCAATCAGATCTGAGGATTTGGAAACATATGGAGCGGTGACTGTGAGACAGACAGCAGAGAAATGAGAGAGACAGATGTAGAAAGGAACAGAGGTCAGCTCTAACTCTGTGTCTCCTGTGTTCTGAGCCAAGGACCATTATAAAAGCATTTAGTTAGATTTTTTTAACCGTATTTGATTAACATAAGAAAAAAAAATACTTTTTTATTTTATTATTTGATATCCCCTAGTTTTAAACTAATGCTTATGTTAGCAAAATGCTATTGCCATAATGTAGACACTGATGTAACTACAATGATTTTATTTATTTATTTTTGAGGTACAAATCAACATTGTGATGCTCCGGACCTTCGCGCGAGAAAATTTTCACCAATTGGACCTCGGTGAATTTTAATTGGTGACCCCTGTCATAGACAGTTCTTTATATGTATGTTTGTGCTGCCCCCTGCTCTCTGATGGCCTATATTGTATGTCTGTCCAGTTGCTTTCTGAAGCAGTTTATTTCTCATTTCATTCATTTTATATCTCATGACCAAAATAATTATTGAATACTCAACACACTGTGGACAAAAATAGATTCACACCTCCTCCTCACACTTTACCCCTCACAGACTTCATGTATATAAAAAATAAAAATATTTCTGATACGTGATGTGGAGCAGTGTGGACTTGTGTTTCCCTCAAACTTATTGTGGAATTTTGCTCTAGTGCTTGCAGTGATGGATTCCCCAAATAAAAAAAATGTAGAAAATCTCATTGATACCATCTCAGTGCATTTGTCTTCATTGTTCAGACTGTGTTGGGCGATCACTCCTGTGTTATTGTCTCTGAGCTGCTCAGGGCTGGTGCTGGTGGACTGGTGGGTGGATCAATGATGTATAGTTCCACCTCTGCTGCCCGCGCTCCTGAGCACAGCTCTGTCAGAGAGGAAAGAGCCAGCGTGTTGTTCCTGTCCCAGCGGCACACACCTCCTATGATTTTTCTGTAAACACTAAAACAGATGGCCACGCTGCCGAACAAGCTCCTCTGTCACCGACTGGAGTTATGACACTTTTATTCATAATTTGTTCCTTCTTCACACCCACACAGACTCTAAAAGTGGATGATGGAGTCACTTTTATTTGTTCCGTTCTGCTCCCAAATTCACCACCCAGCCACATTTTTAAAGGTACAAAATTGACCCTCAAAATACTAAAATATAAAAGTTTAGAGATTACCTTAAATGTCTAGTTCTGAGTTTAGCATTAGACCATTGTGAAGCAATGATTACCTTCATCTTACATTAATGCATTTCCAATATTTATCCACCTTTCACTTTGCATCCCTTTTTAATTTACAGTTTGTCTTTTTTGCACCATTGTGTAAGCGGATGTTGCCGTCTGTGGATAAGGCACGTTTTCTTGCCTACTCCACCACAGGCCAATAATTCAACAGCCAAAAATGAGTGTGTCCTTTATTGGAAAGTGCCAGTCAGTCTTACAGTCGAGTTTCACCAGTTTGGGTCCAAATCATGCTTGAGTCCTCAGTGTTTTTGTGTCCAGGTTATAAAGACTGGCTCAAGTTGAGTCACCCAAAACATTTCAGTCGAGTGATCTTTAGTTTTAGTCCAGTTCAAATCACTTCAAGTCAAGTCCAAGTGAAGAGAAGGGGAGTTAAGCTGCAGAAATGGGTATACTTATGAGGGTGCAACTCTAACATTTTGAGTCTGATCATAGTTTTGTATGTACACATTTCATAACAGAACATCAAATGATGACTTACATATAGTACCCCGCTGTCTTTGCTTTCAGGGCTAAAAGGAAACTCGAAACTAATGCGACTTGCAAGTGCTCAAGTTCACAAGTGCAAGTCTTAGGGGCTGTTTAGACGACAACACGTTTTGTCAAATCCGCAAAGGTTTGATTGTGGTTTGGCCTTTCATTTACACAAGGACGGGGTTTCCGTTTTCAAATCTACATTCTTTTGAAAATGCTGGAAGAGGCGTTTTGGTCTCACAGTGGGGAGCCACTTGGAGCTGCTCAGAGATGCTCCACACCTGTGTAAACTGTGAAAATGAGTCCTCACTGAAAATGATGACGCAAGAGTCCCAGTCTGAGCAGAGAATGGCTGTCTACCACATATCACATATCATATGACCCGGGATCTGAGACTACAAGGCCTTTCTCAAACGATCAACTAACTGTCAGTAATATCTGTATTAGTACTGATTTTTACTGAAAACAATGGTTCCAGAAAACCACTAGAGCTTAAAGTTATTGTAAACTTGCAGACCGGAACTATGATTTCCTTTGCTGTTTACTCAGTGTGTGGTGTAGTGCATTTGAGGGGCCCACAGCGTCGTTTGCTGGACAAATACGGGTACTACAGTTTACTCATACCAATTTTTTCTTCACACCTCAGCGTTTTTGTGTAAATGCAAATTGCAGGCGGAATTACTGTGTTTTCTTGGCCAGCGTTGTTGTGTTAACCAACCCTAAGTCTCAATCAATGGCTCACAAGTATGAGTTTAAGTTTGAGGTATTGGATCCCAGGTCAGAGTTGAGTCTCAAGAAGAGACAAGACTCTGCCAGTTAAATAATGAATCGAGTCCAAGTGGAAGCCTATATGATGTCTATTTTATTTCACAGAGAATTACTCTTACAATATTTTATTAAATGATCTTCTTCAAATCTAGGAAAAAAATCACATTCTTTCAAAATAAACCAACATTTGTATAACTCATTTTATTTCTGACAGTGAGTTTTAAATTTCAAAGTTGTGTGAGCTGAGGGACACTTTGTTACTTCCAGTTAGTGCATCTGGTTGTGTTGCCGTGCAGAAGTCTGTGGAGGGGAGAGCAGTCAGGAGATGTTAGCCCAAGTGAACATGTTCCTGCTGCACTAACATGGATTATAGATCAACACGACTCTATCCAGCTCCCACAGAATCACACAGGACACCAGCAGTGACCGCCCTACAATGCGCCTTCTCTGTGTGGATGACTTCTCACAACAAGAGCTCACAGGGAATACGGAAAAAAACACAGAAATGCATTTTAAAGTAGTGGATCTTGTAGAACAGAGACTCTGTAAAGTATAAGTTGCATAGTTTAAGAAGAAAAGGGAAGTTCTGTGGACACCTGTGTTGTATTTAATAGTCTTCTGAAAATGCTGATCACATTTTTGTTCTTTGTATTTCTTTGCAGAGACAAGCATCTGGAGCAATGACTGGAAACAGCAAACCATCTGCTGCACAAGGTAACCATGTTGGATGTGCTCAGAAAAAAAAATGGCTGTAGCAGAAGAAATATGATGCACAGGAAGCTAACATGTCTATGCAACACAGTTCATTTTTGCTACAGAATGAAGATATTTATTAAACAAAATATTGACTTGCATTAGAATGAAAATACAGATTTTGTTAATGAACTTTTATTGAACCACATGCAGCCACAGAGATTCACAAGTCAGTGTACTTTTAGTGCCACTCCCAAGCACAGATAAATGGAGAGTGTTGTGTCAGGAAGGGCTTTCCGCGTAAAACCAAATCAGTATATTCAGTAACTGCATGCTTTGAATTAGATAAATTTGCTCTGGTAAACTCTGAAGGGAAAAACTGAAATGAAAGAGGACAAAACTTGTGTGCATCCAAAACTTTATTTGTTAGAATTCTTTTTAAAAAAATCACATTATTCTTCCTAGAAAATGTGCTAGTTTTGCCTTATTGAAAGATAAAAAAACAGTTGTCAATCAAACTTTCCAGTATTGATAAATTAATGGCTGTATTACACTTGACAACCATTTTTATCAGCTCAAGAAATATCAGTATTTCTGCTGACACAAAGGTTTTAGTGAATTTACACAAGCCCTACTTTGCAAACTGGGCCACAACATTGTCTGCATAATAATGTAATTCCAATCCTTTGAGGTCTAAATGGTAAAATTGGCTTGCTACACTCGGCAGAAATCTGCAAATGGTGGGTTAAGTGCAGCGTGTGAGCATGTAAAGAACAAAAGCTTAAATGATGTTGTTGCTGTCTGACCTTAGCTCAGGTGACATGAATGTAAGAAACTCTGACATCTTGCATTTGGCGTGCAGCGGTAACAGATGCTTATGAAAACTCACATACATGAATATGCATTTAGTATGCAGCCCCTGTTTTCAGCCATGCAAGCAGATAAATCTTTAAAGTGCTTTTTGCTGTCTACACATTTTCTAGATGAGGTTTCATGCCTGCGTGCTGTATGATACCATGCACAGAGGAATAGTGAATGTAATCTTCCTCAAAGGGAACTGTGTCGTTTCACAATACAGCAGGTTAATGGCAATACATTTGAGTTGAATTGCTATACAGTTTGTTAGATGCTGAACATGGCCTGTACTGGAAACAGTGTGTCCCCTCTCTCTGAGGTGCTGATAACACCAGTGCAAAAATGAATTCCTATCCCGACTCTGTGTATGACAGTGTACCTTGGCCAGTCTGAAACATTTTCACACATATCAGGGGTAAGGGATTTAGACAGGCTAATTGAATTTGATAGAGTGTAAATCACATTCATTTGACATTTGCCTGCTCCTGCACTCACTTCCATTGGTTTGCATCATGGGGATTACAAAGTGCTTTAGTTCACTATAACTGAGAGGGTAATTATTCACCAATGCTGCATAAAACAAAAGTAAAGTCCTTTTTGCCTCTTGATTAAAAGGGTGGTATGTTCACATGTGCATTTACCGTTAGAGTGAAGACAGAAAAAAAATTCATCTTCTACAACTGCTTATTCCCATTGGATCGTGGGCAGCTGGGGAGCTACTTTTGTCCTGGAGCGGGGTGCTCAGATTTATTTCTGCACAGGATCTGCTATTTCCTCGTTCCTCTTCTTTCTCCCTTGGCTTTTTAAAGACACCCATGACCAGTTAATGGTTTAAACATTTTGACATAATTGTACGCAGATTTTGTTCATGTTCATAGTTTTTAAAATGCTGATAAGCCATGCATCAGTTCAGTACAGTAGAAAAATGAGATTGTGGAGAAAGGGTCGCAGTCACACCAAAGTTGCCCCAGCGTCATCAATCACTGTCTTTATTCTCTAAGGCTGCTTGAAGTCTCACAGGAAGGCATTTGAACATGACCTTTCACAAACCTCTTATGGAAATAATCCCATCATCCATTGTGGCAATGTGATTCATTCACGCAGCACAGCACATTAGTGAAAGTGTGGTGTGTGCGAGGGAGGAGCTTACAAAGTGCCACCAACCTGTGCCCACGTGCCACTGTGGAGATGCATGTGTGTAGCTTTTGCAATCTTGTAATATCATTTTTTTTTCTTCGTCCATTGTCCATTCTGTCATTTTAAGGGCTTCAAGGTCAACAAAAGGTTGCCCCTAAACGTAAGTAGGCCATTTGGAAAAATCACTTCATCTGCTAGAGCACACAGCGGGTCAGCACTGTGGCACTCTGAGCACCGCGCAGCATGACAACTGCACCACTAAAAAAAAAAAAAAAACACTGACCTTTCGCTTCCACTGACTTGATATATTGTGACATTTCTTTTTATTGTAAAAACTCAAGCTGCGGCCAATAAAACTGAACATTCATTTGAGCTATTCCACTGTTTGAGCCCTGCCATAGTTTCACTGTACACTTTTATGCTGATGCACTTTCTTGTCCTAATTTTAGGCACAGCGTCTTATTTTGAAATGGCATGACATGATGACTGATTAAAGAAAATCAGCAAGAATGAAAGGTGTACAAGACCAGCAAATGTTGTACGGTTTGCACACAGTGGTTCTCTTTGGTGTTGGACATATGTACATCAGATGGACGATGCATGCACAGAGGAGGGACAGTAAGGTTGGAGCTGCCAGGTATGGAGCGTAGGGGAAGCTGCTTGTTAGTGCGGCTTGTCGATATGTGAGCTTCAGCACTGTCCTTTGATTTAATGTCAGACTTCAGATGTGGCATTTACTATGACACGAGTGAGTTCTGTGCCATAGCACTACAGTCTATGTTTCTGTACAGCAGGTTTAGACTGGGTCATTACACATTTATTCGCCTGTGGACTGTAAAAAGTTGTCTAGAGGACCAAACTCACCTGCCGAAAATTTACCCACTTTTTAGATATATCCTGTTAGCTTTAGTGTTTCAGTGACTAAAGAGTAGAGCTAGACACTGATAAATAACAAATCATCAGATTTTTTTATCAACCAAAGTAGGATTCATGGATCTTAAGTTTCAGTATTGCTGTTTGTAGTGTGTATTTTGTTAGGACACTGTTTTCTTTATAGACACAAGAGTTTTTATTTTGATTAAAATAGAGATAAATTTTGATAAAGGATAGTCCATGTGTCCAGTATAACAGTCCACTTACTTTTATAGGCATATTGTGAAAGGAGATATGGCGCGTCTCAAATAAGTGTACACCACTGTATAATAGCAGAGTCTGTTATTAGAAAGTGGAGCTTAGCATATTGTTGTTGATCAAATGATTAAAGGTCCCCTATTATGCTAAATTGATTTTTTTTTTTTTTTTTTTTTTAGCTTTTAAGCATGTTAAAAGCTTTTAACTGTTGTTGGCACCTCAACAACATACCTGGAGCAGTACTTTGTTTCATTCATGCATGCTTAAATAATTCTGCTTGCTGAGCCGTCCTTTCCTAAAATCTGGAAACGCTCAGGCTTGCCACTCTACGTAGACATGTGAAACCCGGAAGTGCTCCAGCAGGTTACTGAAGACCATAGAATAGAATAGAATAGAATAGAATAGAATAGAATAGAATAAATTTTATTGTCTCCTGAAGGAAATTTGTCTTGGACTCAGTGACATTAATTTGCCACATACAACACTGACATAAGAAAACATTCAACATAAAAAAATCGATATAAATACAATACAAATATAAGTAAGTATATATAAGTATATAAATTGTTACAACGATTAAGGTGCCTGAAAAGGTAAAGTGCACAATGCTTGTACCTTATAAAGATTTAGAGTTCCAGAGTTTGACTGTGGTTGGAACAAAAGACAGTCAGATTTACAGCTGGGTGAGCATTGTCTTCTGCCTGATGGTAAGATGTTGTATTCTGAGAAAAGTGGATGTTGATGTTAACCCTTCTGACCAATTATTTCATTGCACATTTGTGGATTTGTGCCAGTTTGTTTCTCAGGTTTCCATACTCCAGGCTCATTCTGATCATTTCAGTGCTGTCACTATCAAGCAGTCCGTTCATTTATCTATCCGTTAGCGCCATGTTGGTAATAGCTGGGCTAAAAAGACATGTTATGCTCTGTCCAGTCTCCAATGTTGCCAGCAGAGGGCAACACACACCTAACCCAAGCATTCTCTGCAAAGTCAACGTGCCAGCTCCTCCTACATTTACAGTATTTTAAGTTATAAAACATAAAATACTAATGCAAAAGTGTGCAAAATTATTTTAAAAAGACTGAAAAAAAGACCTTTAATGGCTAAGGCAAAAAGATTTCAAGGGAAAACAGAAAATATCATCAATCAAAACTTATCTTGTTCTCAAATGGCACCTGTCTGACCTTACATAACTTGCATGCCACTATCCTTCCCACACTATTATGGAAAGACTTAGCTCAATGCTACTCAGAAAGTTTGTTAATGCCCCCGCCCATGTCTCCTGTCCTGTGTTCAGACGAGAAGAAGAACAACCTGCCCGAGGACTTCGACATCGACATGGACAACCCTGAGACAGCAAAGGCGGCTGTGGCCATCCAGTCGCAGTTCAGGAAGTACCAGAAAAAGAAGCAGGATGTGAAGTCATAAAGCCGCTGCCCATTTCTGCTCCCTGACACCTGAAGTGGGCGTGGTCTTGCATGTTGAATACTGAGCACCGTCATGAACTCAGAGGGAGCTGGGGTGGGGCTGGGGCCAGTACTGGGGATTATTAATATATTTATCTGTGTGTAATTACAAACTATATATGAAATTCATTAATGTTTCAGTCTATACTCACATTTTTCCTATTGTTTTATTGTTCATAATCATTTTTTCACAGTCTGTGTAATACGCACATGGAAACACCAGTAGCTGTAGTAAAAGGAATATAAAGCCACAAGATTTCAGTGTAGATGTGATTTATATCAAGCAGATTCATGCAGTTATTACTGTTTGGTATACTCAATACAGTATTGGGACAGCCTTCCATCACATGCTGTTATTCAGTGGTTAGAAACTAGTCTAGTAGAGCTATCCTGTACATTAGTGCTAGTAGTTTGAATCGTCTTGCTCCTCACTGTTTTAGTGCGATCTTGTACTCTCATTGTTCTGTTTGTCACATGTATCCTGTACAAGCACATATGAATGCATGCCAGCTTGCATACACACACATGATCTGCACACACAGTTTACATACAATGAAATCAATAAAGATGTGCAGAATTGTGTCTTTTGTATCACTGGATTTTTTTATGAACTGCTGTTGCACCAGATTTGAAATAGCAATGTTTTAACTTTAAAGTATTTTGAAGTATTTACTAAATAAGGGCCTTAAGATATTTAAAGATTAGTATCTTTCCTATGGAGCTTCAACAGTGACACCTCTGGTTCTGAATGTAAATTACCCACTCATTTTCCACATTGACTTTTTGTAAAATCTGTATATAATAGTAATAGTTTAAAAATCTGTGAAATACATTTGTACCTATGCCTTTGTTGAAGTAGTCAGATTATTTTTCTGATTAAAATAACTTGTGTTATGTATAAGTTAGCCCATAGCTGGTTAGCCTCTGTCAAGTCTTTTAACTCGTAATATTTGGATTTTACCAAACGTCTGTGGGGAAAATGAAAAGGAAATTTATTTTCGGAACCAGGAGGTGGGCGGTCTCTGTTGAGCTCTATGGAGGTTAGTTTGGAGAAGTAGGCAGGAGTGATAATGCTGGCTTTATTTCATAAATGGCTTTACTAATAAGTCCAGTGACACTTGTTTCACAATGCCTCTGAAACCACCATTATTGCAGCTACATAAGGAACACACAGGATATATTTTGTTACATTTTGTATAATATCTAATAATAATAATAATGTTATAAGTTTGTTGAATATTTTGGCATCTCATGATAGATTTTGATCAAAGGCAGACAAAGCACTATCTACAGTTGAGGCAGAACACAGCCAGTTTTGCTCAACCTAACCTTGAAATACTAATAAGGCTTTAAAACGCAGCTGGTCAGTTTGTAACAGTCTTTACCAGAGCACTTCAGTGTAAAAAATATATCTTTTTGGTGGTAGGGTAAACCGGAGCAGACACAGGAAGAACATGCAAACTCTGCACAGGAAGGCCACAACCCGGTAACTTCTTGCTGTGCAGTATTAGTGCCAACCACTATCCTACTCTTGGTTAGTGTGGTTCAGACCTTGGCAGTACTGTGTAGCGCTTGAGTGCTCACTGAGCTGTAAGCATCCTTAAAATTGTTTATTACTCTACATTTTTCAAATTCATTTCCCTCACCAGCAACTGACAGCTTCATATTTCTCTGACTGATCACACTGACGAATTCAGTCCAGCTCTGAGAGACTTATTTATGGCGGCAGTTATTAACCAGCGACGTACAGAGCAGAGTCAATCTTTCACCACACTTCATCTGCTGACGACCTGGGACGAGGGAGGCAAATAGAGTCATCATGCCCAGTCACATGGCAACCAGCTAACCAGAAGACCCAACCGGATACATTGTAGTTGTAGTAATACTGTATTAAAGTATTTGACTTTATAAATAATCCTGAGTTTTGAGAGAAGAAATCTAAATTTCTCAGCACACCCTGTCCAATAATTTTAGAGACAGCAGCAAAGGATATTAGCATGTTATTATACAGTGCATTATTTTTTTTATGTAGCAGCAAGATTCTGAAAGCGTTCAATTTTTTTTTATTCTTAAAATTAAAATTATATTGAGATATACTTGGCTGAAGCAACCAGCCAACCAGCTCTTAGAAAAATCTTGTATGTGCCAAACTTGTGTAAGAATAATAGCAGTGCTCTTTGGGACAATCAGTGCAGCAGAATTGTTTTGTAGCCGTCCCCAGCTCTGTGGCGTGTAACAATCCTGTCTCTGAGCTATACACTGTCTTTGACCTCATGGCTTTGCTTGTCATCTGAGGCTTTCATAGAAGTGTGTGTGTTTCCAAATCAAGTTTTTATTTTATTATATCTTTGCAAAAAAAAAAAAAAAAAAAATCAGAAATTCAGTTTCCACTTTTATTGTGGGATAGTCAGTGCAGATTACTAGGTATAAAAATTAATTAAAACAATATCAGTATCAGGCTGCAACAAAAATAAAACTGAAAAAAGTAAACACATTCTGAGTGCACTGTATATTGCACTTTATAGGTCCTAATATAATATAGTTGTAGTATAGCAAAAATGTTCATAATAACAAACCATCACCCTTGCTTGAGTGTTTATAAGCCTATCATACTTTGATGATGACCCTTACTTTTATTTATATTTTTAAAGCAATCTTCACATCCAGAACAGCACTGCACGTTTTACAACCTTTAAATACATTATGTGAGTTAAATAAAGTGTTTCCAATAATTACTTTAGTACTCCCACAAATAAACAGATGAAGAGACCAGCAGAGGGCAGCAGAGGGCAGCTATGTTACCTATGTTACCCTCTTTTAAACAGAAACTTTTTGTATGATGCCATTTTACTACAAAATGAAAAATAGCTGTAAGTAATCAGTGGAAACAGAGCTGTACATGTTTTTGTTGTTGTTATTTTTTGATGAATGGATGAGAGCAGACTGGATGTAGAAGGCTTGTTGATTCATCAGTCTTTCTGGAGTAGGAGGCGGTTTGTAGGAGAGGCAGAGGTTTGTGGAACTGAGCGTTCAGAGTGCCTCAGAAAGGCAGCGCCAGATAACACTATTTTTTGGAGCTAAGGTAACGAAACCTTATTTGGACATTATGACAGCAAAACCTTCGATTAAAAGGAATAATATTTGCTGCTTATAAAAGAACAAAATAGTTGTGGATTTACTGTATTTTAGTCAGTGTTTTAAAACTCTAATAGAAAATGTATATATTTTTATGTTCATTACATTTTATAGCATACTGCATATGTATTGTGTTCTGCTGCTTGTAAAGTAGACTCTGTATTAGTGGTAAAATCCGGTGGTAAACCTGCCCAGTGACTGCACACATCAACATCACAGTGCTTTACAACACTGCCTCCTGCTGGTGATGAGGCCGCAGCAGGCAGCAGACTGTAGCTGGCAGAGCACAGAGCTGGAACCTGTTGAAGAAAAGAAGGAGGCTCGTCTGAACACAACAGTCACTTTGAGTCACTCACGTCAAACCTGCGCAACACGCTTTGGGGAACAGCCATTTTATTAATCAAATTTTAACTTTGTGTTAGTTTCTCTTTATTCCAGTGCCACCATGGTGAACACCCATGTTAAAAATAAAATGTGACATTATTTTTGTTAAAATGCATAATTATAATGAAGACAGTTAATCAAAGAACTAATCATATAAACTGACAAAATGACCTCACAGCATTTTGGATTAAACTCCCTTCGGCAAACGCAAATAAACAGAAAGAACAGAAGTTGGCCGGGGTAGACAGAAACAAAAACATCTTTTTACTTATATCCACATTTTTAGATATTTCCCATAGACATTAGGTTTGGTTTGAAAGGGGGATTCTGTTGGATTGTCTCACGTTTTTTTCCCTGTAGAGGAGTATTACTGCAATGCAGCAACAGTAAATCTACTGAGGAGAGTGAGAGCCCGAAGGCTCTACCTAGTGCACTGAGAGTAGGGTCGACTGAATGTGGACACACTGTCGGGATGTTGCGAAGTGCAAACCATTACTTTTCTAAAGCCTCCCTGTTCTAGCTAACACCATTTACCGCTGGTACACAGCAGCAGTAAACTACACCTGAATACATAGCAGAGTGTGTCCCGCTCTGTAGGATACTCACAACATACTTAATCTTCATTACAGTACAGTATAGAGCAATAGTTTCATAGACTTTTCATAGCTTTTTTCATATTGCACCATCAGAGAATGGGACACAGAGAAATATCAACAGAGACTCCATTTCCTAATTAAAACAAGATATGTGCAAACATGACTAAGGACTTTATTAACCAAATCAATTATTCCCTGTAATATCCACAAATAAAAGTGATTTCTCTTTTTATATATATATTTATAGTAATAAGAATAATAAATCTTCACATTGGATCATTTCATAGTGTGACAAAATGCTCGGCTGGTCTATCCAGCCGCGGTCGTTATCCTCATTGTCTTTTTAGTTGGTCAGTCCCCATGCATCCATAGGAAATAGATTTTTTTCTTCAAAAAAGTAACAATTTGAGAGCAGCTGAAAAGTTTGGACTGGTGTCAATTGCTTTCGTTCCAAGATTTCTCCCAAGTTTTATTCAGTATTTCTGAATATTCCATAGGAAAAACATGACTCCAAATGGTCATCTTCTGCTCCCGAAAAACAAAAACATGTCCAGGTTCTTATGAAAACATTGTAGCAGTGGTGAGCATTTTGGTAATCAAGAATAATGATCAATAAGTTGACAACTAACAATAATAATCACTGATTAATATAAAGAATAACAAGAATAAATAATGCTCCCTCAGTACTCAATTAGTTTGGCAAAACTCCATCTGGAGTCGTCTCCGATGAGTAAATAAAACAAAGAAAAATTATAAACAAATTGAAAAGAGAGAGAAACAAAAGCTCTAAAATAAATAAAAGGAGATTAGTAAAAGTGAGGCCGCCCTGCAGGGGGCGCCGTATATACAGAACTGCGTGGTGAGTCAGTTTACTGCACTTGAGTGTTAAGTCCAGTATTAGTGAGTCCGTCCCAGTGCCCCTGCTGTTATACCAGTGTGTAGGACTTTGCGTAGGGGTTGCTGCTCTGCTTGAGGTGTCCTCTTGAGTCCAGCAGAGACTCCTGGGACGTGCTGAGCTTGGCGGCCTGGGCCAGCTCCGAGCCCTCTCTGTGGGGTAGTGTGGCCGCAGAGCCTGGCTGCCACTGGGCCGCTTGGTCCCTGCTGGCCTGAGGGGCCTCTGTGGGCGTGGGGGGCGCCATGCGGGACGGCCGCTTCAGAGAGCGGCTCTTCTGTGGTTCCAGACACGCCTGGCCCATGGCTGCCCGCTCCCCGCTGGCTGTCGCTCTGGATGAGCCAGAGCAGGACATGCCTCGGTTTAACAGGAAGTCCATGCGCAGGTACGGAGGAAGGTGAACCAGCTCGCCCCCTTCAGGTCACACAAAGAACACAATTAAACACATTTTATAAGATGCAAGGATAACCTCAACTTTCAAAAAATGTGTTATTAGTCACATTAAATATAAAAATATACTTCATTTTTGGGGGAATGTTAGTTGCCACCAGTTTATGTATGTGTCTAAAGTCTAAACCGTCTCCTGAATCTCTCCACCACATTTCGGCCAAAATTTTTATTAAGCAAAGAAGTGCCAGTCTGTTGAGCCTGTTTTGAGCTGTTTGGTTTCTGGTGTATAGGTCATTGCACCTCTTTGTTACTCTGCACTCTGCTGTATTTTCAGTTGGACATTTTGTCTGTGGCTTTACTGGTGTGTTTCCTGGTTCTAACCACATTGAGGACATAGAGCTTGCAACATTTGCAAGGAATTATTCAGTTAGAATTGATGCAAAATATATTTTTCAAGCTTTATAGACCTGCTATTAAATACAGAAAGTTTGCAGACAAATGCTGTGCAGCTGGAAGCAATAACAGATACTTCAAAATTAACTATGATAAAAAAAATATTGCTGCAATTTATTTATCCTACTTCCTATTAGTACATTCTTGTCACTCTGACAAAAAAAAAATTGGAAAATGTTAATGTAATGTTGCTTAATAAATGTGTTATTCACTGCAAGATTAGACATTAGATATTAGGAAGATACAGATTAGTGTTTGCAGAATGAGTGTGGTAGAAAGGGTAGGTTAGCAGTGTGAGCGTCCCTCACCCGGTCTGTGGGCTTTGGGCACAGCCATGTTCATGACGCGGCTCACGTCCTGAGGCTTGGGGGGTGAGGCGGTGAAACGGCAGATGCCCGACTCGGAGGGTGTGCTGGACGTTAGACTGTCTGTGTAGTCATTTGTGCCCGCGGTCATCTGCTCTGACGATGTGTCCGAGATGAAGCACTCGGTGATGGTGAACTTGGCGTGGCGCAGCTGCTCCTCCATCTTGGCGTGCTCATACGCTCTGGCCAGCTCCTCGTATGTGGAGGAAGCACTCTCTGTTGACACCATGCTGCTCCGTGCGCGGTCTGGACATGTTGGTTAGTTATTAGCATGTTAGTAGAGTTTAGGTTAGGACACTGAGTTGTGAAGACATAAGATTTAGGTTAATTATTGCCAGTTATCGAGACACCCTGTAGTTTACCTGTGTCCTGAGATGGGCTAACGCTGTAGCTGTCACTCTCTTTGTCCACAGAGCCGGCCACTCTGGGAGTGGGCAGCCTCCAGTCTGTGCTCAGAGTGTGAGAGGAGACAGGGGGGTGGGGGCGGTTCAGGGTCCACTGGCTGGCATAGCGGTTTCGAGCTGCTGGACCAGCTTTGGCGGTGCGGCGGGCAGTGGGGTCTGAAAGTACATAAGCATAAAAATGAGATATAGCTCTTTTTTCACCAGAGTGAGATACAAGGCTTAGGTTAATATCAGTGACAAGTTCAATATGACATGTACATTACATAGAGGCCACAAGAAGTTTTTCCACACGTTTGTAATTATTAACTAACATATAATTATTTGATCTATAGAAGTTTACTGTGAATTGTATGACTTTGTACACAAACAGCTAAATACAATTAACTGTCAGTATTCTGTTGGCTGAATAAAGATTGACAGAATACAGAATCATTACATAGCCATATCACAAATTGCAGAGAAGATCATTCATACATGCAACTAATAAAACAATGGGATAGTAGAAGAAGAAATGTGCAGCAAACTAAAGCAGTAGCAGCTGAAGAAAAGAACAAAAAAACATTACACAAACACAGTGCAACTTATTGAAATGTAAAAATTAAGTAAAAAAAGCGTCCGTACTGGACTTACTGGTTCCTGGTCTAGCATCAGAAACATCGACCAGTGGACCTGTGGCCTGGGACAGAGACTGGTAGTGGACTGTGTGTGTGACTGTGGATGACTTCTGTTTCTGGGTCTCCCCAAAGTCATTGTCAGTCAGTAACACAGTGGATCTGTCATCTGCAGAAACAACAGAGAAAACAAACTCCAGATTACTCTAATTGAAGTCGTTCCTTAATATGAAAAGCTGAGAAGACGAGTTTTTCTCTTGAGCCAGAGTACACAGTGCAGGTTTACTTACCCACAGTCTCCATGGTGTCTCTCTCCTCTATCAGAAGCTGGGCTCTGGGGATGTCAATGTGCATCCGCAGAGTCTGCTGCTGTTTGTTCACAGGCTCTGCTGGACGTGTGTTTTTACTAAAGAAAATACAAATATAAAGACATAAAAACATAGCCCATACTAGTCCTGATTACAATAAAGAAATAGAAGGAATTTACCTCATTAGCATCTCAGCCAGACTTTTTGCATCTAAAAAAAACACAAGAGAACCTGTTTGTAACCTTTTATAGTAAAAAGATATAAATATGCTGTAAATGGCAAAAACTATCTCACCTCTGAGCCGCTTAAGCCTCTGCTCTCTTCTCCTCCTCCTCAGCACCAACAGTCCTATGAAGATCACCACGATGCCCACTAACACACAGGATATGGTTACCATCATCTTCATCCCGTCACCGCCCCCAGAGTGGTCCTCGCTGACGTTGGGCGCTTTCACTAGAGGGGCAATGGTACCTAAAAACATACAGTATTGATACATGTTTATGATAATATTACTCTAAGTACACTATTGGGGGGCTGTGAGCTGCTTGAAGTATAAAGTTGCTCAGTTGTGTCATGAACTATCATTATTTTATTATACTCACAGTCAAATTTCTCTGTTATAAAAGGCTTTGAGTAGGGCAAATGTGACTCCCACCAATGTTAGCTAGACTATATGTAATACTACTGACAGCACAACTCTGCAGCAGCTCATAGTGTCAGTGTTCACAGTATCACACCCTGAGATAAGGTAGTGACTCATACAGGTGCACCAGCCCGGACCAGCTATGACAGATATTTCAGTTTCTAGGATAGAGGCAGTAGTGGTTTTGTGTTGAACTCACTGCCATCATAGCTGAGGGTGGCAAACTTGACTCTCTTCTCAGCGTAGCCGGCGCTGTTGTAGATCTTCATCTGCAGCTCATACCATGTCGCCTCCTGCAGGTCATACAGAATGTAGCTCTTGGTGAGGGATGTGCGCTGGGCTGTGGTCCATGTAGGGGAGTCCACGGGGCGGTACTCCAGGGTGAAGGATGTGATGGGACATCCACCATTGTTCCAGCCATTTAAGTTGAGTTTTACACGAGTGGCATTAATGCTGGTGAATAACTCCTGTTCCTTAGAGTACTGAGGTTCTGCAAGATAAAAGTAAATGAGAAGAAAGTTATTAAGAATATATTAAGACCAACAGAGAGGGAGTGTAGTCACAGCTTTGTACTGTACAACTAAAATGTTTTAGTGTCGAGCTGAGAAAAATGAAAAAGAGAAGTAAAAACAATGACTTTAGTACTGTGTGACAGCAACATATTAACACTCTTTAATAATACTGGAGTCTTTGCAATGAAGGCCCCAAAGAACACAGTAAAAGTTTTATTACTTTCTGTACCTACTGCCTAAACTGAACAAATTGAGCACCGCAGGATAGGAAGCACATTCATTATGGAGCATGCATTGTTGCATGAGGGTTAGGGTATTAATCAGATAAAGCAACTTTGTTTCATTCATGTTGTCATTGTATAATTTTTAAAGTGGAATTTCTATCTTCACTTTCATGATCAGATACTAGCCAAATGCTTTTTCTGTGAACACTATCTTTACTTGTCATTTTACAAAAATAACAATGTTAGTGTTAAATAGACAAAGTAAACATATTCTCATAATATTAAAGGCTATAACGCTGCCTTTGAGTTGTAAAAATGTATCACTTAAACTCCTCAGATTAGCCATTTGTAAATACCTTTTCCATGGGTTTTTGCCTCTATGATCTCACTGATGCGCCCTGGCCCCACTGCGTTCTGGGCTGTAAGGGTGAATTTGTACCAAGTGCCACATTTGAGGTTTTCCAATCGATAAGAGCGTTCACTGGGACTGATGGCAAAGTTCCCCCACTGCTCGCTGTTATCTTCAGAGTACTGCAGAATGTAGCCTGAAGAAGACAGGGGCGAATAATAAGCACCTAGACTTAAAGTAAAAAAGAGAAACCAATATTGCAAATATCTGACCTCTGATGGAGCTGCCTCCGTTGTCTCCAGGAATCCAGGAGAGGGTTATGGATGTGGTGGTTGTCTTGGTGACAGTGAGTCGAGGCTGGTCAGGAGGAACTATCAGGAAAAGACACACAAATTACTATTAAGTAATGTTTTCTACCTGGAAGCTACAAGCAATGTTCCTTTTTCCAACACATGAGCAATGAGTGAAGGTTAAACATTTTATTTAATATACTGTGTATTATTGTAAATAGTTCTTGCCTTGAACTTGCAAGTTGAGGACGATCTTGTCAGACCCAAAGCTGTTACTAGCAACACAAGTGTAGTTCCCAGAATCCTCTGCTTTGATAGTGCGAATAACCAGGCTGCCATTGCTGTGGACACTGCGCCGACTGTCAATCGCCACAGGGGCTGGGGTTGCATTGCTGAAATATAGTAAAAATCCATTAAAATTTATCATCTAAAAACAACGTAATATTGATTATTGTAGTACTGAATATTCAAATGAGTACATACATCTCTTTAAGCCATTTGATGGTTGGTGAAGGATCCCCCACAGCCTTACAAGGCAACACAATGTCCCGCATCCAGGGTGTTGTGACTGTCCTATTGAAGGTCAGGATCCGGGAAGGTGCTGAAAATACACATAGTACAGTGATTACTCCAACTGCTCCAACATTACTGAAGAATTTGCTGGTGTTCCTTAACATTCATAATTTTATTGGATTTTGAGCTAATGTTGTAATGTAACCAAGAATTTGTCCCTCCACTCTGCTAGAGAGGACATCCATCACACAGTCCTGGGACAGGATGTGGACATCCTGATAGGAGGCCCAGTCCTGACTCCAGACACCACAGGGTATATCAGCGTAAGCTATCAGCTTATCAGCTCTCAGCGAGCATGTAGAGTGTTGACAGGGCCAAACGGCTGCTTATTTACATTCATTGTGAGCTCCTATACCTGCCTCCTCACAAGGAAACACCGGAAGACATGCTTTCACCCTATCACATGGGTTAATGTAAAGGTTTGATTTTCAGCTTCCACACAGAATAGTGCTAAATGGTGGACTTTCATTATTATATGTGCTTTATTTTAACGTGAATGTTAAGATGTACTACATTTATGCATTAGGCCTGACATGAAAAAAGATGCCCAAAAGTTCAATCCAAAAACTAAGAAAGTCTAATTATATCAGTAAATACACTGCCTTCTGTGGTTTACACAATGACAGTGACTGAAAGACAAGAAAGTAGAAATAAATCTAAACCACAAGTGGCTAAAGTTCCCTTCTTTACCAGCATAGCTTTGAAGCCTAGCCTAGCCTAGCCATAGCCTTTAAGGTAACAGATTTTTTATTTAGTTATCTAACAAAGTAGTAAGACAACCGCCACACCACCGCTTACCCTCAGCCATGGGTTTGACAGTGATAATCTCACTGGCATTTCCACGTCCTGCTGCTGTGACCGCCACTACCCAGATACTGTACTGCCTGTTCCTGCTCAGGTTTGGGATGCGGTAGAAATAAACATCTGGGGCCGCTTCAAACTCACTGCTCACCTGAGAAGAGAAGAGGAGAAAGGAAAGACTGATGAGCTCTGACTGAAATGTTCCCATTTGACCTAACATAAATTTTAGTGTTTAGCGTTTACCGTGGGGTGTGGATTGGAGCAGAACACAGTGTATTTCCTGATGATGCCATTCACTTTGAGCGGAGGGAGCCAGGACACAAACACCACTGAGTTGGATGCAGCGGCTGCCTTCACTCCCGCTGGAGGACCAGGAACTACAAGACGTAAAACAGCGTTGAAATGATACCCATACTATGCTAATATTACTGCTTCGAAGATTTTTTTGTGCTCAAAGAATAATGAACGAGGTCTTGTTACAGTTAAGACATAAGGCTTAAAATATTTAATACACTCACATATTTTTCTTTTATATGATGACATTAAAATGTAATAAAGAGGAGGTATAATGTGTTTCCTTCAGGCTGTACAATAAGCACTCAGTGAAGGCACAATTTATCTGTAACAAGCTTATACCTTTACATTAGAGGGCTAGTGTAATGTCCGTACCATCCTCTTTGGTGCGGGTGTAAATCTGTTCACTGCGGACACCGTCCCCTGCGCGGGTGAAGGCTAACACCTGGATGCTGTAGTTGGTGTACTTCTCCAGTCCATCCAGCTCCAGTGAAGGTTTAGATGTTGTGACATTTCTGATCTCTCCCAGCTCTGTGGGAGAGAAGAAGCAACAAAATATAGTAAAATGACTCAAGGCAATAGTGTTTTTATGCAGAAACCAAGGCAAATTATGACCAAGATCAAGACCAAAAACATAATATAGTTATGAAAATATAGCACAAGCACAAAATCTCTATTACTTAACTGCTATTAAAAGTTTTAATTTGCATAGCTACAGACTGTTACTAAGCAAAATAGTCTTGGCTGTCAAATCCTTGGGCTTCATGGTCTAAAAGGCAGAACAACATGAAGCGACAGAGCAGGGGTCAAAGGTAATAGCGCTGTCACAACCAATAGGCATGACTAAAAGCCGGCATGTGACAATGGCATGGCTTGCAGTCTGACTCAACAAAACTTAACATACCTTATATACCACCTGCTAAAGTATTCTGCAATATATTCTTTTGTCAGTTTTTTATTAGATACGAATAATATGAGTGTACCTCCATCAGGCAGGTTGGCCCAGTAAATGACCCTGAAGCCGAGCAGGTTCCCGTTCAGAGCGTCTTTGGGAGGGGTCAGCCAGGACAGAGAGATGACCTCTGGGGTTGTGGCTGCTGCCTGGACATTTTCAGGGGGACGACTGGGCACTGGTGGGAAAACGCAAAGAGACAAAATCTATGAGGACTGGGTGCTGTAGTACAAATGGCAGTACATGTTGATCTCCACTAGGCGGCAATGTAAGCTCACATTTTACCTGGAGGTCTCCTTTCTGACAATATTTACAGCTGACCAGTGACACAAAAATTACAGAAAAGACAAATAGTAATATAAAACACGCTACAAGAGCTTTAGAGTTTATATACTCTTAAATTCACTGCCATTGGAAGCATTTTTACCTTTTAGAGAACATATATTATGTCTAATGGAATTGACAAAGATACAGTAAGTATATCTCTAGTTACTTTCCAGCTGTAGACTTGGCTTAGTGTAAGCAAAGGTTCAGAGTCAGTTCAGGGTAAGTCTGACTTTATTTAGGTTGATAATGTTGTTCATTTAGATTCTATTGGTGTTACTCGTATTTCAAAGAAACAGAAATTTACTTGTGTACGAGTTTGGGTTCTCTATAAACAAAAATCAACATATGCTTGTTTTAGTTCAACACATGCTGCAATATTGTATGCAGTTCTCCCTTACCATCTTCCAGTGTGGTTGCAGCCACCTCTGTTGAGGAAGGCCCAGTCCCGGCACTGTTGCTGGCTTGCACCACTACTCCATACTGAGTGAACTTCTTCAGATTGTCCAGCACCAGGCTCTCTGCATTGTCTCCTGTCGTCTCCACACTGATCACACTGAACTGGTAGTTTCCCCCAGAGCTGTACTCCCTGTAGCCCACCTGGTAGCCCTTGATGGCTCCATTCTGCAGGTGCTTCTTGGGAGGCTAAAGTTAAGAAAATGGACAATACATTTGATCATATACGCATATAATATTTGTTGGTACATAAGACAGCTGTGAATGTGGTGATTTTCCCCTTGTCGATTAATTTTGTTTGGGACCTGTGCATCCTTATAAACACTCAACAAGGAGTGATTAACAAGAAGTAATCCAGTTGCAGTACATGCTACTACTGCAACTAGGTTTCAGCAAATAGTACTGTTGGAAAAAAGTGTAACCTTTAGTAACAGACACTACATGACCATATTTATCTGATTTAGGGTGAACTTACAGGTTTCATTTGGCATGTTTTGAAAAGTAACAGCAACAAACAACATATTTTCCATTGAGTAGACTCAAAAATCTTACCCTCCAGGTTACTCGGATGCTCTGTGAGGAGAGGGCTTCTAGCTGAACTTCCTGAGGTGGACCATCAGGCGCTAGGAAAAAAAACAAAAAAAAAACAGCACATCTTAAAAATACAAAATTCCCCTTGATCTGATGATCTTTTTCTGTCTGGTGAGGGCGAGGACACACTCTCTGCAGGGGGTCCCAGGACAGGGAGACACAGGGATAGGGGGCTAATTTGCAAAAGGGGTCCAGCCTATGTGTATTGACCACAGTGTGACATTTACTACTGAGGCTGCTAATTGAAAAGTTCTGCTTTTAGTGCAGGGTCAGCGTGTGTTCAATAATGCAGGAGAACCAGTGGAGCTGATGTCACTGGGCCGTTAATGAATTGACTCAGTCAGCCATTTATGTCCTTTTACTGCACGTGCTCCTCTCATGTCTGCCTCAGTGTCTTACTTACACTGTAAAAAATTACTATAGAGAGTTACTATTACTACTGTGTATCATGTATAATTGATTATGTGTATACAAGTGTACTTCATTGACGCATATGGATGGATTATTATCCTAGCAGCTGAATAAAAGAAAAAATCTACTTGTTTTCCTATAAGTTTATTACTATCTTTGTAAAGTCTTCAACTCTAAAAAACAGATTATTTTTCAAATCTTGTGACTGAGACAGAATGACTGGGAGTCTTCACAGACCATTGTGAAGATTATTAGGTTAGCTTGGGCCATGTTCCAACAATTGCTACAGATGTTCATTTAGGGTTTAATTTTCAATCAAAAGTTTTTGTATAAAATGGTCACATTTTTATATAGCACCTTTCCACCTCCATGGGAACTCAAAGTGCTCTACATCAAGGAACCATTCACCCATTCATACACCAGGGTGCACAGACACCAGAGGCAAGGTGGGTTAAGTGTCTTGCTCAAGGACCCAAGGCCCAGTATGCAGTGGGAGCGGTATTTGAACCGCCAACCTTCTGCTTAATGGACAAGCAGCTCTACCAACTAAGCTACTGCTGCCCCCTAAACTGATTTCTTTTTACACTTGCATTTCGTTCAATAATTATTCTGTTTAATTCAGTTGAATTTATCTTGTTTAAAAGTGCTTAAAGCCTTTTAGATCCAATTGAATTCTCGCTGTAGATAGTTGTCAGACACAACTTGGAGAAGCAAACAGGAGCAACACAATATTAAACTGTTGTAAATGGGGCAAGAGAGAAAAATGACACTAGTGATGGTGAGTAGAGGACATTTCCACATTACAGTATATGCTGCATGTGGAGCTCACCTGCTTCGTCAGTGGTGATAGTAAGCTCATTGCTGGCCTCGCTCTTGCCAATGAGGTTCTTTGCAAACATGCGGATGTTGTATGTGGAGGAGGGGTGCAGGTCGATGATGGTGGCTTGGTTGAGCTGAGGCGACACGTCTTTGGTCTTCTGAGCTGTATCCCAGGAGGCTGTTGGTGGGGAGAGGGCAGGGTTTATTGGGGTTACTGGAGTCACTATGGAGGTCACATCCAGCTAAGTGCATTAAGCCTGGATTTATGAATTGATGGTGCTGACACAATGTAAGCTCAAGGGGAAATATTTCAGATATACAAAGATTATGTTTCTTTACCTGATTTGTTCTTGCTCTCGATATCAAAACCTGTGATCGGGCTGTTTCCATCAAAACCCATTGTCCAGCGGAGTGCAATGGTTCTGTCCTTCACTTCTCTGATCTCCACTTCTGGAGGGTCTGGAGGCTCTAAAAAGAAAAATATATACAGGTACATGATATGTTGCTACTTCTACTACTACTTCTACTACTACTACTACTACTACTACTATATGTTGATACAAGACATTTATATGTGCATCATCAAACTAGCTTAGAAAGAGGTCACAAAGTTTTGGATATCTCGACTGAACTGATCATTATTTTTTGCTTCTGAGCCAAAAAGCATTGTACTATCATCATTTCAGTTAAGAACTCTCAGTTGGGAATCATAGGTTATCCTAAACACTTTTTGCTGGATTTCAGAGTCCGTAACTGTGTTTTCATCCATACCTTGCACTGTGAGCTGTATGATTCCTCTGTCTTCACCAAAGGAGTTGATGGCATGACAAGAGAAGAAGCCTGAATCCTCTCTCACTGTGGGCATGATCTGAAAATATAGATGACACAAAAGAATTCAGTTAGTATTTCCACAGGAATGTAGGAATGTAATTTTCATTACATGAATAGGCCAACAAGTATGTTCTGCCTGTATCTTTTAAACTAGGGTGACATTTTC